>JARFJB010000418.1:335000-710000 GCA_036346205.1 Vesta saturnalis | reverse complement strand
CTCTTTGCTCGGCTTTTCTTTCTTCAGCTTTCTTTTTCATGTTGGTTCTTTTTTCGAGAGCTTGTCGTAGTTCTTTAATTTCGTTATTTAAATTGTTACGGCATTGTGGTCTTTTAGAAGGGATTGTAACCGGTGGTATAACAGTTGATTCAGAATCTGACTCAGGTGTATTCAATCTGCTAAAGCTGAAGTACAAACAAAAATCAGTTATTCCATCACCCACATGTTGGATTTGCTTACCATGTACTTGCTAAATCTTGTACTGCTACTATGCCACTTTCCTGAAGTTGTTGTGGTTTACATAGGGGTGGACCATTGTCCATCAAACATGGAGGAAAGACGCTTGCCTTTTTTATTAAAATTTCACCCAATTCTTTGTAACAAAACACACTTAAACACATATCAATTCCATTGGCACTCACCTTTCGTAAGGACAACTTCTCTTCTCCCGTCCTGTTTTTTTTATTATTTTCCAACTTATTCTTATAGGCCCTTTCAAGACTTTTCCATTTGCTTTCACATTGTTTTGCAGTGTATCGATACCCACATCCATTAAGCTCTTCCTGAAGACTTTCCCACATTCTTTTCATGGTCTTAATTTTTCTGTTTTCTACCAATTCTTTTTTCATTCGATACAAATCTATTAATAACTTAGTGGCATTATCGCCCCATTCTGCATGACACTTATTTTCACTATCTGCATGCTCGTTCTCAACATGTTCCCATTCGACAGTTTCATTAATATCTTCATCAAAATTAATTCGTAAATATTTATTTTCGTCAATAGCAATAAGCTGCCCATCTTCCATTGGTATAGTGCCACCAACAGGTATTTGATAGGTAACACCATCTTAAAAAAATAATTATTTACTGTATACCAATACCTTAATATTTTTTGTTACCTTGTGTTTCTAATATGTAAAAACCATCTATAACTAGGGTGACCATATTTATTTTCAGAAAAATAAGTACAGAAATAAAAAGTAACAAAGAGTTGTATTAGGAATAGATAAAAACGGACAAATCAAAGAACTAAATGTAGAGTGACATAGCCAAGCATCAAAATGAGAATAAAAAATAAAATAATTTTTAATGACACATGCATATACATAATATATGTACCTATATTCCCATATTAGAAAAAATACAAACACATAAAATACTCTGGCAGAAATGTGTAATGTTATTAATTATTTTGACGTGCCTACAACGCCATCAGTGGAGTCACCTTTGTGCCAATCGTATTTTTGAGAGCTTAGGATAGATTCCAAAATTTGCTTTCTGGTCTTCAAAAACTGGAACATTTCACTGCAAGTCTTATCGAAGTTCGTGTACACTTGCATCACAGCTTCTAGTGTCGATATTTTCATTTGCGATTTTTCTGCACTCCAGTAGTTATTAATATTAGAGAATAGTCGCTCAATTGACGCACTTGTTCCAGGAAGACAAAAAATAAACTGACATAAAATCTCACAATTTTTGAAATCTTCACTTGATCCAGACCCTTGATTCCATTTAAATACTTCAACCCATCGATCTTCGGTAGCTATATTTTTCGAGTTCCACTCGGCAATTTTATCTTCTGACAGTTTAGCTTGTAATAGACTAACTTCATCGAAGAGTTCGTCCTCATTCAGTGTCGAACCCAAGTAGTCTTTAAAAGCAGCACATGAACACAAAATTTGATTCCATGAAACTTGGTTTCTCAAATTTATCCATTCAAAGAGCCTTAATTCATTTAAATTTGTACTCCAATTCTTCAAGTAACTCACACAATTTGAATAAAATAATCTAATCTGTGAGATGAAGTCATCTCGATAGTTTAAACTACCTTCCCAATTGTCAAGTTGTAAAAGGGATTCTCTTACTTTAAGCGGCAAAAATAATTCATTCAAACAATTTTCAAGCTTATTTTGAAGATCGAAATACTCTAGAGCAGCCTCTGTTGCGCATATTTTGTCACCCTCTACCTTTAATATGACTTTGTGAAACATAGAAGCAATGTTGTGTACAAACCACATCCAAATTTCGCTGGTGCGACACTCAAAAAATTGCTTCAAATTCATTGGACAATTTTCAATAGACAAAAAGTATGCTTTCAACGGTTCGTACATTTGTAGAATTCGTTCAATTGCGGGCATCAGACTTAAAAATCTTGTTTTAGAAAATGATAACATCTTTTTGTATTCAACATTAACAAAGTCGCAGAATTGTTTAAGTTGTTTTACTCTCACTGTATAAATATAGAAATGCTTAAATAACTTAACAACAATAACCTCAGCGTCAATTGGTAAGACGTCCGTAGCATTTTGTACGCAATTGTTCAAAATGTGTGCAACACAACCAATGCCAACCAGAGGTTTGCCACGAGAAGCATTCAATTTTGCAAATAGGTTGTTCACTCCCTTTCTTTTCATTCCGCCAAAATTTGTATTGGTATTATCAGCAGCTAATCCAATACACTTGTCCACTAAATTGTGGGTTTTCAAAGTATTAAACACATAACTATTTAACTGTTCTGATGTTTCACCAGGTAAGTCTTGCAACTGAAGTAATTTCACTTGAATACCTTTTTCACAATTAAAGTATCTCACCAACAAAGGTACTATTTTAATTTCTTTGTGGTTGGACGAATCGATCATGATGCTAACAAAATGTGCTTTGTGTAGATCAAGTTTCAATCGCAACTGGGATTCTTTAGCAAAACATTTTTACAATGGCTTCAGTTTTGGTTCGAGCTGCCATAAAATTGGGCTCAAACATGTTCGCTATTAGCTTTGATGTGCAATCCAAAGATCTAAAACTCTGCTGATGCTTGATCGTATGATACGCGAAAGTACCTTCCTTGGCTGCAATTAACATATTTTCAGAGCTGAAGTTTTCACTTTTGAAAAAAGTGTTTAGTGTAGCGCTTTTAGACTTCGTATTTGCAGCTAATGTATGCTTTTTCTTGGTTAGATGAGCCTTAATATTGCTGCGACCACTGTTGGAAATATCAACATCACTTCTACAAATTTCACAGTACACAATATGAGGACTCAATTTATTTTTTATTTTCATAAACGGATATTCTTTCTGTAACTCCAAATTAAAATGATACTTTCTTCGAGGCGGTGCCATGTTTACGCAAATAATGCACAAGTAGGTAACTGAAATCAAACGACGTTGCTTTTTAGTAAGCGAAACCAGCACAGAAAACCAGACTGCATTCAACAAAAACAATTAACAAATAATATGTTCGCTTGCTGTCGAACGGTAGAACTCGTGTAGAATTGAACTTATTTAGTCTTAGTCCGAGCGCTGTCGCTATTTATATGCGGCTCGCTAAACTTCGCTTCCATTCTCGCACGTTCCAGTCGCGGAGCATTCTGGGCTGTGCGTCTAGGATAATCGAGGGCGGACTGGAACGTTCGGGAAACAAACTACGCGAACATTCTCAACAACTTCTTAACGTCGTTATTGCATCATGATCAGTGAATCAATAAGCATTCTTTTTAAATAAAAAATAAATATTTTGGTATACCTATTTGCGATATTTGCATCTTCAAGAAAAAGAAAGTACATTTTAGTGTACTTAATGCTTCTATTAAGGACCTTAGGACACTGGCAGAAAAGAAAGTACTGTCCTACTAAAATAAGTACATATGGTCACCGTATCTATAACATCCACACAATTACCGTCTACAATATTCATTTTTGCTTTCGAGGTTATGTTAAACCTAAAAAAACTGCCCAAAACGAGCTCTCAAAACTTGCTTTTTTTTACTCTTGCTCTTGAGGTGGAGTAAACTTTAGTTGATTTTAAGTGATTTCAAGCAAGACGCTGTAGTCAAACGAACACTTTATATCTGTTGCTCTTTTCTGCTTCCTCACAAACGAACGATATTTTTATGCTCTTGCGCAAGAAAGCAATAAAAGCAAGACAAACGAACAAACCTATATATATATATATATATATATATATATATATATATATATATATAATTATTTTAATACATTACGTAAATGTTTTCTGTTTATAAAGAAGTTCCTTTCTTTTTCTTTTTTTTTTGACGTTTCATAGTATATAAGGAACTAATCAAAGTCTAGAAAGTTCGAAAAAGATAGCGCGTCCTTCACATAAGATACAATAGGATGGCGTAACGAGTTCCGCAATTTACGAAACTATTCTAGCAGTTTTTATCAACTTAAATAAATAGCGCGCGATACCGCTTATGAGGATGGATTAAGTATCAATTCTAGCGTCAAAAGGATTTGTTTACAACGATGTACGTGTAGAAAATCAGTATACAGGTGCGTGTAAATAGTTCGTTAGTTAAGGTTAAGTGTTAATAAATAACTGTTTTTAAATAAATATCTAGGACTGTATAAAATTCCAAAAAGAAAGGTTATAGACTTGTAAAGCGAATATCCATTTATTAAAAAGACAACCTCAGATAGCCATGTAAAGTGATTAAAATGTCGTGCAGTTTTCACTTACACACGGAGGATATTGTTCAACACATAACGACACTTAATCTTAAAAAGGCAGATGTTGCTGCTTCTAGTAGTAGTAGTCTTTTTTTCGTAAGGACACATTTGGAAATAAAGAACAAAAGCTAGCTGCGATTAAATATACTTGGTCATACCACAACGTGATCTACAATCAATGCTTTCGTTCTATTAATTGCACTAGTAAACTAATAAAAAGTTGCTTCTAAAGAAAATTTGCATCGATTGTGGCTTGAACCTTGATGGCGTGGTTCGTAGGTTCAAATCCTACTCGAGGTAAACTTTTTATTCATGTATTTAATAAAATTAATAATTTTTAATTACAGAATTAAATAGTTTTTTATTTATTGACACTATTGCATTATGTTCTGGGACGCCTAAAAACTTATAAACAACCACTACATTTGTGACTTAACTAGTGAGCATAAAAACTTAAGTTTATATCAAATTTAAAGAAATTTTTTTCTCATTCCCCTTACTGAGGAGTATTTGGTCTATATTTCCTTTTTACATGAACGGCCACCTTAGGCTCCCACTAAAACCTGCACTACCTTCCTTAACCTTTGAAAGTGGTTTACTAATTTATAAACGTAGGAACTAAATGTGCTAGTTAACTAATTTCAAAGACAAAGATAGGTGTAAAACAGATCACTCAAGCTTTGCAGTTGTAATTACAAATACCTAAAATATTTTTAAAAAACAATTCCTTAATTTTAACTTCTGTTGACAAAACAGAGTGTTTACATAAAATAATTATAACACAAGAATGAATAACTTAATAATAACCTGATTACTTTCAAAAAATTGTTGACGATCTTACAAAATTACTGATTAAGACTGTGTAATAAACTTCCCTTTGGTGGTGAGTTAGCGCGGTAATATTCCTGAAGGAATGCCATTTTTATTTTCTTATTTTAGGGAGTTGGATTTGCTTTTAATACGCATTACTAAACATATTCGTAACTTAACAATTATCAAATGCAATGTTTGTAGTTAATTCTCACTCGTTCCGCTCTCATTTAGCATTGAAAACATCCTTATATACATAATACATTATTGACATTCCTTACAATTACTTTACCATCTTCTTTTCCTATCTAGTATCAGTATGTACTATTCAGTCTTGCATTTTTGCTGTTAATTCATCAACACAGGCAGGTTTACAAAATTTATTTATTCTAACATAATTATGCTACAAATGGTAAAATACAACCACACAAGTAAAAACTCCTTAACAGCACTAGATCAATTACATTTTATTCTAAGCCAACTTACACAATGCCAATTTTTTTCCTGAAACTTTAATCAACCCAATTAAATTTTTGAACTCTTTCAAACCTTGTTGCCAGGATAAAATGCAGTGTCAAAATAGATTTCTTCTGCTGTTGTACTTTATTACTGTTCATTGGTATGAGACAGTTATTTTATACAAGCTTTGTTGAGGGGACAGTTTATGAAGCGTACAGAGGGTCTTTAAAAATAGGAAATATAATACAGTGTGTTACTTTTACAATTCAAATTGGGGAAGTATCTATAATTACAAAAATTAATATTTTGTTATAGAACCATCTCTTTGTATGACTACGCTAGGTCGACTGGGGTATGGAACCATATAAATTTCTAAGCAAATTTGGAGTTTTGTTCAAACTTGGCCAGGTTTCCCAAACACCGTCCTCAAACTGCTTTCTGTTTTGGGGCCAAAAATTGCTATTATACATTTGTTTAACCTTAAGCCTCTAATACTTTCAATTGGATTTAAATACGGGCTTTTGGAGGATCAGTTCATAACAATAATGTTATTATGTTCCACAAACCAGTTTCAGACAATTATTGCTGTATGGACAGGACAATTGTCCTGCTAAAATATAAAATTATCATCCTCAAAAAATTGCCGCACTAATGACAGCATAATGGTTTATAAAATGTTCCTATAAACCAAGGCTGTAAAGAGTTCTTCAACGCTAAACATCACATTCCCAGCACTCTGATCCAACCCCTAATATTTATGGAAAATCTTCCGGATCTATCTGTAGGGGCAACATATTTTTTCGTCAAATCGAGAATTTCTGGGTCTATAAATGTCAATATGCCCATTACAAGAAGATTGAAATAACTTTTCATCAGTAAAGATAACTGGATGCCAGTAGTCCAGACCCCAATATATATGCATATATATGCATGTATATATATATATATATATATCATATATATATATACAGGGTGTTAATACTAAGTGGTTACACCGAAAATGGCAGTTAGATCTATTAAAATAAACAACTTTTTTAGTTCCAATTTTTGATTTTGTACCCCGGTTCGAAGTTATAGCTCTTCGTTTGTTTTTCGAAAAATAGTCACAATTTCTTTATTTTAAGGACTATTAATAAAAAATAAAAAGTTTCTGAATTAGCTTTCGACCTCTTAGTATTAACACCCTGTATATATATCATATATATATATATATATATATATATATATATATTGAGATGTTTAGAAAGAGGTAATAGAAGTATCGGACAGCTTACATGACATTTGGGTCATAAAAAGGGGTAATTTCTAGCTCGATACAAGTGCGAGACACAATTTTACATAAATCTGGTTCACGATGTGTTTAAAATAAATTTATTTGGTATAAATTGATCTGAATATCATTTGCTAAGTTTGGTTTCATCATAAAAGGCAATTTGTTGCTACCAAAATTGTCAAGAATGTTAGATATCACCATTTTCGTAGAGTCATTTTAGTAGTGCAATTTTTACAATAAAATTCAATTTTTCAAAGGTAATTTGGCAAGTAGACATTTCACAGGTGTTTAAACATGGACTATGTAGTTAGGATTATGTTAGGGATAGTGTATGTTTAGTTTTTAAAAGCAGGAAATACAAAAATGTAGTAAAAGGGTTATAATATGGACAGTATGGACAATTTTCGCACACATTTTTGTTAGCGAATTAGTGACAAAAATTATAATACATGATTCACAAGAAGAAAGACATTTAGAACATTATGGCATACAAACATTTATAGTGCCGTACAATTTATAGTGTAAAAATCCTAAAAGAGTGTTAGACGATGAGACTTTTTCAATGCAAGACTAAATAACATTATGCATTGCAAATAAGTAGTGAGAACAATAAAGACAAGTAGTACAAACCTTAAACATAACATTTTAAGTGCTAAAAACATTTTTTAATATGAACTAATTTCATATTTAAATTTAAGTATGGTTACGTTGTAAATTTTAGATTTTTCACATAATTTTATACTTTTTCCACATTATTAGATTTAGTTTTTGCTCTTAAAGCAAATAATAGATGTTCTTTCACAATATAAATAAGTTTTTATAAGGATACAGCGTTTTTATCCGCAAAATTTTGCTAAATCTAAGGTGAATTCTAGACAAATTTACAAAAGCTTAAAATTTTCATTAAATTAAATGTTTCGAATATAAAAGATATGTTTTCTTATGTAAATTGTCCTCAGAATTCCAATTTTGCAAGTAATTTTAGTGTAGCTTGTAAGTGTAAATAGTTAATAGCTTATTTTGATTAGATTAAGTTGTTTCGTTTATTAGTGGTAGGAATTATTGCTTATTAGGTGTCCTTTTATTCAAAATTTCACATAGTTTTCATTTCCGTTTTTAAATTTCATTTCCGACCATGTATAAGAAAGTTACGGCCAAAATTCCATTTATGTACAATTCTTAATTTTGATTATCCAATCACATCCATTGTAAATTTTGCAATATGGCTGTAAAAAAGTTGAAATTTCTGTAGCAACCAGAAACCTATAAAAGCAAGCGCTCAGGAATCATTCTCTCTCTAGAATTTGTTCAAAAAAGTGAAAAGGGTTAAAACAGTGTTGCTAAATTTGTGTTTACATAACCTAATTTATTATCGTCGAGAAAGTTTACGTTACGAATAATTTCGAGAGCACTTGTTTTTATATCATCGGTTAAAATTAAATAGTTCGGTCACCGATACCTGTCGTTGTTAATAAAATAATTCTGTACGATTAATTGATGTCACGATTTTGTGTAAATTTGTTTTAGTGTTTTCCGATTTAAAATAATTCTTTATATACCAAATTAAATTCCATTTTTATTTGGTGAAAGTTTGTTTTATTTCTCCGGACAATTCCTCTTAAATAAATATTATTTTCGGTAACTAAAATAAAAGTGTGTTAACAAAATCTTGGATACTTAATAATACATTTTAAACGATATCACTCATAAAGATTTAAAACCATTTTAAATAAAAGTTACCATAGTAAATAAGTGTTTGGAGGTTGCCGTTTTGGAAAGAAAACATCTTGAAGCTTGGAAGTTGGTGTCTTCGAGAACCGAGATAGCAGTTGGATATTAGTAACAACAATAGCCGAGTGAACATTGCCTGCCTCCAGCTGAAGTTTGAAGACATCATTCTATCGACAGGAAGGACTGTATATGTGAGTTTTAAAATTTTATAACCCTGTTTATTGTTATTTCCCTGCAATTTATATTTGTTATATGTTATTAATTAAGAATTTCAATTATTTACTTGTGTAAACACCTGTGAAGCTAATTATTTCCTTTTCTTTTTCTAAATTTTCATTTTGATCCAAACATTAAAATTTCTTAATTATTTGACATTTTTTTGACAGCTTTAATTATTTTTCACTTAAAGTCATTAACGCATGCGTTAGAAAGCAAATTCTATTCAGAGCAAATTTTATACGTTAAATTCAATTACATATAGGATATTTCTTATATTATAAAAAATTTTATCTTCAACTAAATCCTTGAACTCTATCCCCAATTGAGATCCCTGAGCTAGAACGGTGCAATAATAACATTTAGAGTTAAATAATTTCTTCAATCATTATTACATACAACAACTAAATTTACCTCAAATTAAAAACAAATAAATCCTTGAACCCTTTCCCCAATTAGGATTTTACGCCAAATAATCCAATTTATTTTAATTAAATAAATATATTATTACATTTCAATATATATAGTTAAGCACACCATTAAGAAGCATTTTTGTGGGACCACATGAAGTCTAACATTGGAAGCTTTAATTTTATGACAAACTGTCGAAAGAAATCCAGGAAAGTCTGTGCTGCAGAAGTTCTCACTATTTCAAAAGAATATTCCATAAGAAACTCCACCAGGTCGGCATCCTCTTGATCAGTCCGTACTCTATTTCTCCCAGTTGGATGTAGAGGTTCAATGCTTCTTTCTTGCTCCCGTTTTTTTTATTTGTAAAACTATTTTATTTATATTTAAAATTGTCGCTATTGCTCCAATTGACACCCCGTCATCAACTAGCCCAATAATTCGAGCTCTTACAAACAAATTTAAGGCTAAAAGCATGACTGCTTGATAATGAAAATTAAGAGGATTAAAAAATAATTTTTGAAACTCACTCATGTGACATTCATTAAAATTATTTCAATTTGACTTCATGTTGATATATCTTAAAGACAAATTTCAATAATACAAAAATCTGTGTCTTATAGATTTTTGAAATTAACTGTATATCAGTATAAAAAAAATGATAACAAGGATACTCAAATCAAAATTTGGAATATTTCCAAAAGTATTTGTTTTTGGGTTACATTTTGTACCCCCCAAACGAGGTATCGGCGAGTTAACTAGTACAGTATAAAGAAATAATCTATTGATCACTTGATCTTATTTGTATGATAACTTGGAGAGTGGGTTCTATGAATGAATTTGTAAGTGATACATTTTAAAACTGTGGTGTGTTGATTAATCATATTGGCCACATTTTTTTTTAACATGAATTTTTAAAGTAGCTTTCTGATATGTGTTATAATTACTTTTAAGATGAATTGTTAAACGAGCTTGAAAAGTGTGTTTTGCGATGATTTTTAAAATTACCTGTGTGATTTGTTGCGTAATTACATTGTTCGCATTTATATTCATAACTTGAAGAATGTTTCTTAAGATGAATTGTTAAACCATATTTGTGATGTGTTGCGTAATCACATTGAGCGCATTTGAATTGATAACTTGAAGAGTGTTTTTTAAGATGAATTTTTAAATCACCTTTACGATTCGTTGCATAATTACATTGGTCACATTTATATTCATAAGTTGACGAATGTTTCTTAAGATGAATTGTTAAATCATATTTGTGATGTGTTGCGTAATCACATTGAGCGCATTTGAATTGATAACTTGAAGAGTGTGTTTTATGATGAATTTTTAAATCATATTTGCGATTTGTTGCATAATTACATATCTCACATTTGAATTGATAACTTAAAGAGTGTCTTTTATGATGCATTTTAAAATCATATTTGCGATTTGTTGCATAATCACATGTGTCGCATTTGAATTGGTAACTTGAAGAGTGTGCTTTGCTATGATTTTTAAAATTATTTTTGCAATTTGTTGCATAATTACATTGGTCACATTTGAATTCATAACTTGAAGAATGTTTCTTAAGATGAATTGTTAAACCAGATTTATAATGTGTTGCATAATCACATTGAGCACATTTGAATTGATAACATGAAGAGTGTACTTTAAGATGAATTTTAAAATTATATTTGCGATTTGTTGCATAATCACAAGTGTCACATTTGAATTCATATCTTGACAAGTGTTTTCTAAGATGAATTGTTAAATCAGCTTTGTGATGTGTTGCATAATCACATTGGTCGCATTTGAATTGGTAACTTGAAGAGTGTGTTTTGCAATGATTTTTAAAATTATTTTTCCTATTTGTTGCATAATTACATTGGTCACATTTGAATTCATAACTTGAAGAATGTTTCTTAAGATGAATTGTTAAATTATATTTGCGATGTGTTGCATAATCACATTGATCACATTTGAATTGATAACTTGAAGAGTGTGTTTTAAGATGAATTTTAAAATAACATTTGCAATTTGTTGCATAATCACATATGTCACATTTGAATTCATACCCTGAACAGTGTTTTTTAAAATGAATTTTTAAAGCACCTTTATGATGTGTTGCATAATTACATTCGTCACATTTGAATTCATACCCTAAAGAATGTTTTTTAAAATGAATTTTTAAAGCACTTTTATGATGTGTTGCATAATTACATTGGTCACATTTGAATTCATAACTTAAAGAATGTTTCTTAAGATGAACTGTTAAACTAGATTTGAGATAGGTTGCGTAATCACATTGTTCGCATTTGAATTGATAACTTGAAGAGTGTTTTTTAAGATGCAATGTAAGAAGACATTTGCGATGTGTTGCATAATTACATTGGTGGCAATTGTATTCAGAACCTGGAAAGTGTTTTTTTACGTGAATTTTAAAATTACTTTTATGATGTGTAACATAATCACATTGATTACATTTGAATTCATAACTTGAAGAGTGTTTTTTAAGATGAGCTGTTAAACTACCTTTGTGATTTGTTGCATAACCACATTGGTCACATTTAAATTTAGAACTTGAAGAATGTGTTTTTTGAAGAGGTTGAAAACTATCTTTGCGCTGTGTTGCATAATTGCATTCAAAGTGTTTTAAAAGATCTTCTTTCTTAATATTCACATTATCTAAAAAAATAGTGTCAAATCGTTACTACTTGAACGCAATTAATTTCACCTTTTATTAGATCACTATTTACAATAAAATGTGTTGGAAGTAAATCTATTCCTTCTTCCTCTTTTGGTTCGACTTTAATAAGTTTCATATCAATCTCATAAGACATTTCGAAGAATAGGTTTTGAATAATTATAAAATTTATACAAATAAGCCTAGTTTTTTTTGTCTAACGCAAATAATGTTTAACAAAACTAATATAGACGCTTTAGTTTTAAGTATTTTTATGGGTAAACTGAACTGAACTGAATCAGTACAATAAGGTCGAATTACTCCCTAAGACCACAGATTTAATCTGTGCTAAAACCCTTGTTTATATAAACAAGGCTAAAACGAACACGTCATGTTTTACGATTTTTAACATAACCTATTTGTTTTTCATTTAATAATAAACATCTTTAGTTTCTTGCTTTCTTCACCTTCAGTAATTTAACGCTGGTTAGATTTAATATTGTAGCTTTACATGGATTCAGAAAATAAGGTGTGTATTAATGAATATTTAATATCCTGTACATTTTATAAATATACCTATAATTACAACTTTTAACATTGTTTATACAAATAATCCTTTTAGATTGAATGGTTAATCTTAGGAAATGGACTAACTTCGTATAGTTCCAGTAGTAGTGAAAGTTCTCAAAGAAACAAAAAAATCGAGAAAAAGGGTTAAAATAAAAAATTATGTAGAGGTAATGGCCCCTTCCTATTCTTTAAGTGATTTTAATCTCACTTTCGAATGAGCAGAAATGTTGTCAATGGTTTACAAGGTGAATAGTGTGGTGTTTACTTTAGAATATGTATATAGTTGCTTACATATTTGAGTGTAGATATTAAATAATACAAATTATTTTTTGTAGGTACAATTACAACTTCCTCAGTTTTACCTACTAATCATTTTGGTACAGAAAAAGTACTACCAAATAAGATCATTTCATTAACAATTTAACTAACCAAGAAACATTTAGACAAGTTGTTGGTCATGTAGTTATATCAACTGTAACCGCTCATTTTGTGAAAACTGCCAGTCATTACATAAAACGTCCCGATAATGCACGAGCAAGAATAATTTCAGGAGCTTTTAAAAATAAGAATAACATTGACGGAACTCTTGGAGCTATTGATGGTTCACATATTCCGATCAAATGTCCACAAGAACATGAAGAAGTATACAGTAATCGGGTTTCATAGTACTCTTTTGTAAGCTACATGTGATCATTAGAGATTATTCATTGACATTTATTCTGGAGAACCCGGATCGTTACATGATGCAAGTGTGTTAAAGAGATCACCCTTGTACTAGAAAGCATGACACGGTTTTCTTAACAATATGTTTTTGTTAGGCGATTGTCTATCCCCCCTTAAATTGGTTAGATCATGGGTATTTAAATAATAATCAACCATTGTTTAATTACAGACATTCTGCCATTAAAAACATAATTGAACATACATATGGTTTATTAAGTCGTATTAGACGTCTACAAAAATTTGAAAATTTTGATATAAATTTTATCAATAAATGTATCATCGCTGCATGTTTATTTCACAATATATGTATTCGTAAGGAAGAGTTTGACAGTGATCTATACTGTACAGTTGAAAATGATGATGGAGATAACAGTTATGAAGAAACCGAATCAGTGTGTAACCGCAGAGAAATTATGTTTTCACATTTATTTGATACGGTCATTTAATTTTATAATTGAATTATATTAGAAATAATAAACGGATATTAAGTTAGAATCGATATCCTTTATTAAAAACATGTAAATGTATGCAGTATAGTTGAAATACTTTCAGAACAACACAGTGCGCACAAACCAATATTGGTCATAATTCGATAATTTGCCGTCGCATGCGCAATTCATAGGCGTAACAATTTTAAGTAGTTTATGTACATTTTGGGGCATGCTTGAGTTATAGGTTATATTTCTGACTTTTACATTTTCTTTTAATAAACAGTTCTTTTCAGAGCTCTTTTTGACCTTTCGTGTATATTTTGGTAAGTTTGCAATATGTGTTTTAAGCGTAATTTACAACTATGTTTTTTGTCTTTTTATAGTCGCCAAACAATGGCAAACAAATCGAAACAGATCGGCGTTCGTGGAAAGATTCTGCATAGTCAAGCTCGAGAAATTGTTGCAAACGTCATAGAATTCATGACAAAAGAAGTCAAGGAGGGAGTGACAATCCCTTTGTCAAACTTTAAGGAGAGAATTTTAGCTGCTACGAAGATAGGTGAATTCACTTATCGTAAAGTTATATCAGATATGAAGGAAATTTCCCAAGGTAAAGCAACAAAGTTTTCTTCACCTAGAAAAAATAAAAACAGACCAAGCCCTAAAAGTTATTTGTATCAGGGGGAATTGGAGCAGATAAAATCCATTGTACATAATTTTTATATTATTGAAAAGAGAGTGCCTACGTTAAAAGGTAATGAAACAATTTTTACAAGGTAAATATAATTACATTTAAATTAACAGATATCAACAATAAAATTCTGCAAAGGAGTATTGATTTTAAAGGTGGACTTTCGACTTTGGGAAAGATTATTAAAAAATTGGGTTTTCGGTAAGTCATATAACTATTTGTGACATTCACTCATATTAATTTATTGCATAAATTTGTAGATGGTGCAACACTGTTGATAAAAGGAAGGTTCTGTTGGAATCATATGACATACGCTTAAAGCGTATCCAATATTTACGTCAACTGCAGCAATGCATTCAAGATAAGAGACCAATTATTTTTACAGATGAGTCCTATATCAACAGTTGTCATACAAACCCAAAAAATTGGACAGATCATTCTACTCTGGGTTTTAAAAAACCTATTGGCAAAGGTCCACGTGTTATCATGGTACATGCTGGTGGATCTAAAGGTTTTGTTAATAATGCACTACGTATGTTCAAATCAGGTGCGAGATCATTATCATAATTGTAGTCTAAAACTAAATCTTATTAATTATAAGAAGTACATCAGGAGATTACCACAAGGATATGAACCATACAAATTTTATGCAGTGGGTACAGAAGCAGCTGTTGCCGAATATACCAAAGCGAGCTGCACTTGTCATCGATAATGCATCATATCACAATATGGTAATAAATAAAGATCCAACATCCATGAACAAAAAGGACGATATGATTATGTGGCTTCGTCAACATTCAATTATGCATGATCTTCTTTCAACAAAACCTGTGTTGTATGCAATAATCAAGGAGCATAAGTCAAAGTGCAAACAGTATATTTTAGATACTGAATTGGCAAAACATGACCATATAGTGCCTAGACTTCCTCCGTATCATCCAGAACTAAATCCAATTGAGCAATAAAACATAAATTGTTTATGATGACAAAAGATTATATTGTAACTATACAGCACACAACAATACATAAAATGACCATTTTTATCATTCCGGAACTTAATTTAACTAACTCAAAACTCCCTAACATTTTCTGTAACATATTTGTGCAAAATTCAAAATTAGAAAATGATTGCCTACAGATCGGTCAACCTGACTTGTGATCGTCTCGATCACTTACAAAAATAAGTCACAATAAATTCTTAACTAACTTAATCTAAATAATATAAGTTTACAACACTTCTTATGGACTATTTAACTTATTCTACTTAAGTGCTATATGCTTTTAATCTAGAAGCCTCAAGTATAACATCATAGGGCATTTGTGAATTTTGTACTGACCTTGAGGTGTTATAAAGTATGTGTATTTGAGAATTCTCCTCAAAACTAACATGATAAAATGCATCTATGAGATCTAACTTAGTGTAATATTTCATACCTTTCAAAGAATCTATGTGGTCATCAATTAAAGGGAGAGGAAATCTGTCCTTAACCACCACTTTGTTTAAATCTCTAAAATCAACACATATTCTTGTCCTACCATCCTTCTTTTTAACTAAAACAATTGGAGAGCAATATGCTGAATGACTCTTTTTTTATTACCCCCTTTTCCATTAAATCATTTGTTATTTGTTTAACCTCAATCTTCTCAGCAAACGAAGGTCGTCTTGGCTGATAAAAGAATGGATTATGATTCGCAAGTAAACTAATTTTCATTTCATATTGAGTTTCTGGCTCTGTGCCCCTAACTGAATTAATGGATTGATTTGTAAATATTTCTTGCAACTTAAATTTGTCTGATGCATTCAACCTTTCATTTACATTAAGTAATTCGTTACCATCTGTAAAGTTAACATCAATAGATAAAATGTCATTCTCACATTCAGTAGTATTTTTAGAACATTTACGATTAACCAAAATTTTGTTACTATTAAATGAAATATCTATATCCGGACTACACATAAAATTTCTTCCTAACAGACACTGATACGGTATTACATCTGATTTTACTACGTGGAATCTTAAAGCTATATTAATATCATGCACAGTAACATTGAAATCTATCAATCCTAAGACATCTAATTTAGAACTATTTATACCTACGTAATTAAACGGTACTCTACTGATTCAAAATGTAAATTTTCAATTAAATCAACAGTAATATGTGAAATGGCACTACCTGAGTCTACGATTCCTTGAACACAACATTTGAAATCATTCTTCTCTAAAATTAATGGAACAGTAAATGCTGGTAACGGACTGCTGTGTAATACCAATGCCGTACTCTCCTTAGCTGCACCGTTCCTTGACGTTGACCTCGTTCCTTCCACAACTCTTGTCGGAAATGTTGGGTACTTCTGCTGGAGGTGTCCCATTGAACCACATGTATAACAGGATCCCTTTGCTCTTACCGGTTTTGGACAGTGTGTAGATATGTGTCCTACGTCGTTGCAGTTGTAACACTTAACTCCATGTTTACCTGTCACAATAGTTTCTTTTGGAGTTTCCCTAGCTGTTCGTGGTGCACTATATGATTTCACATGCTCTTCTTTTGCCTCAGAGATTTTTTCTTTCCTTACTGTGCTAATACGCTCATACTGCATGATGTCTTGATACAGGACGTCTTCATCAATGTGGTATCTTGACATTATAAAAGTGCTTAGATCCTTAGACCACAACCCTATAGCCACTTGCTCCTTTATTTCGAAAAAGTGAGATCTAATTCTCTGCACAATGCTATTTTCTCATAGAAATACAGGCTAATGTTTTCTCGTGGTCCTTGATTTCGCTCTTGCATCTCCTTCCATAAGCCTGTCTTACTTCTTGCAAACACAAAAGTCTTTTGAAATGCAGGCATAAATTGCTCCCAACTTGTTACTTCGGTTTGTCTCGCTTGCAAACAGTACTTTGCAGCTCCCACCAAATGACTGCATGCGGTTTGAAATTAAAGGCTGAAGGCCAGCTGTGAAGTTGTGCTGTTAGTTCTAGGTTGGTTAGCCATGCCTTTGCAGATCCAGGCCCCAGCTCACCACTAAAATCACCAATTGTTTTTGATAAATCCGGCATCACATTATACGCAGCGGTTTTGTCCATAACTTTACCGAAATCTTAATTAATATTAGATTGAGTAGTTTTTCTTTATTTCCACCTACAACAAAAAGATGATCTTCTTGCGCATTAACGCTCTCCGCAAAACGTTCAAAATCTTCATTTCTATGACCGCTGTTCATTTTCGTTTAATTCAAGTTAAAACAATAGGCGTGTTTATAACCTCCAAATTCTTAATGTCTTCAACTCACAATAACTTCCATAAATAACCGCCAACTTTAATCCCTTTCAACCCCACACCTGAGATTGTAGATAAAGCCGAGCAATAAAACATAAATTGTTTATGATGACAAAAGATTATATTGTCACTATACAGCACACAGCAATTATACATACAAGGACCATTTTTATCATTCTGGAACTTAACTTAACCCCAGAATAACTCTATTCTGGGCTAACATTTTCTGTAACATATTGGCGCGAAATTCAAAATTAAAAAATGATTGCCTACAATACTACCTTTAAATTAAAGGATGTAATAAAATTAGCTGAAGAAAAATTTGCCACGATAACTCCTGAAGATTGGGCAAACATATGTACACATGTTGATGAAGTATTTGAAGAATACAAGTACAAAGAATACATGTTTGACAAATCATATGATGATTTTAGATTCGTTGTGAATACAGGCGATTCAGATGAATCTACTGAAGAATCTTCCGATGATGAAGATGAGGGGGATCTTGGAATTTCTCTATTGCCTGACTCTGACTTACAACAAGCAGGACCGAGCACAGAATAAAATAATTTATTGGGAATATTTACAATTTACACATTATAGGTACTTTGCAACTTGTTCAGTTCCCACAATGAAACACACCTTATATCGTGATCTATTTAATGTTTTGTGAATTTTATAAAACTAAGGTGAATGTGTAGTTTCAACCAAAATGAAGTGTGTTGATTCAATTGTTTAAACCCTAAAACAAAATCTATCATTTCTTAATTGTTTTTGTATGTATTTATGATAACCTATTTACCAGAATTTTACATTAGGTACCTATACGAAAAATAAACTTTAGCAATTGTAATTTCCTATGATTAGATTTTTGTCATAAGTTGTTTTGTGGTATAATTTTAGTGAAAGATTTAATTATAATTCTCAATTCATTTTTGTGAGTTAGCATTTTATATTTCTGTAAATATTTACGTGTTCATTTTATATTCTGTTTGTGAGTAAATAAATTAAAAATTTGTTTTAAATAATTTACTCCTAAACCAAAGTAATAAGTAATCGCTTTCAAACTAATAAGAATCTGGTGCGGTTACTCCTTGTTCCTTTACTACTTGTGTTATTCATTTGAAAGCTTTTGTTATACACATCAACGTTTTAATTAATGTGAATTCGTTTACATAGTTTTCTAAAATACAATATGCTTTTTGGGGCGTTTCAAATAGTATATTTAGTTTATTAAGTTTCAACACATTCGACATAAGGTAAAGCGCCCTATTAGTGACCAGTTAAGCATACACGTGAAACATTTTACTTTGTATATTTGCTATTAAACAGCCTACTATAAAAAAGAAACGTAATTCTAGTAACTCCAAAATTATACTTTTAAAAATACTGAATGGAATTTATTAAGGATTACATTTAAAATTATAAAAAATATTAATCTCAGAAAAGCACTAGTAACCAATTACTGATCAGTGAAAATACACAAAACTCAATTAATAACCAATAAGTATACCAAATAGTGTAACGACTTGTAACATAAATAAAAACTAAGTAATAATTTCTTTTCAAAAAATTTAATAAAAAACAATATAACCTCATGATTTCATCATTTCATTTACACTATATATGCCTTTTATTTATAATCTTAGGTTCAGTTATCTTTTCATGATTTCATTCGTTCGATACCATATTATATCCACTGGATTGGGCCATTTCAGTTAGCACCACTTTGAGTCATTGCACTAATTTTATATTCTATTTCATTCTCTCTTCATTGATCTCTAAAATTTTTGAAAATACTTATTTTCATACTTCTACAATAATCTCCATTACAAAAGCTACGATTCCTCTATCTTCTGAGTCGCTTTGTGATGAAGAGGATGCATTCTCGACTTCTGTTTCGCTTTCTATAACTATTTCAACCTTTGGTTGTTTTGCTGAATTTGTTTTTTTTTTCACTTCTCTTCGTATGCGTTCTTCTTTCCTAATGTTTTTCTTCTTCCTGTTTATTTTAATGTTTCTTTTTTTATAATATTCTTACCATTGCGATGAAGATGCTACTGCAGGAACTTTTGTTACACGTCCAAACCGCACTAGGCGTCGTGCATGCTTACTAATGTAAGCGGGTTGCCAAGCCAGCTAACAGGGAGATGGGCGTTGTCGAAATAATAAGTAAAATGAATGATTAATATGCTCAAACATCTTACACCTACATTCAAACAGCTCAGTCCGGGAAAATATGTCTCTAGGCGCCACCACAATCGAAACTTTGCTAATATAATTGTCTTCAGCTGGATGTTAATTAACCCTACCTGATTGTGGAAAGTAGGATTGTGCTTACTCGGTAAACTCTATACGAAGGTTCTAAAACAAACACTCGTCCAAAACAATTCAACTCAAACTCAAATAAATTTAGTACTACCCAGGTTATTAAAACTTTTGAATACACCTCGTATACCAAAACTTCCAAAATAAAATTTATCACTCAAATTCATTCAATGAACGGTAATTAATTTTAAAATTCTAACATGAACGATATCTTTTAAATTTAATTTACTTTTATAACATTCTGAATCGTATGACATTCGTAAAAAATTCAAGGTTTCAAAACTCCAACTCTTTGTTATACTTAATGACATTTTTAAGACAACAGCTGATCCGTTAATTGTGCATTGCGCTAATGAAACAAACATGAAAATTTTGCAATCAACCTGGCTAATATGAACTTTCAGGTTGTTCCTTGATCTTAAAATCCAAAAATTTAAAATATGCAAAGCTTACTTTTAAAATTTGTCAAAATAAGATCACCAATTAAGTAAATGTTACAACTGTGTTTCATACCTGGCTAAATAAACAACAGAATAAAAATTTAACGATAATATATATTGTCCTGCATAAAATAATAAACAAATGACAAAACAAACACAAATATATTTACATACACTACAGCGTGGTTGAAAATCAAAACCACACGTCACTACCAATTTCTGCAAAATCTTAATACTATACAACCAACACACATAATTCGAGAACGATTATCTTTTCGCTTCTAAGCTAATTAATATTTAATCACATTACACAAATGAACTAAACCAAAGAGATAATCGTGCTTACTAAATTTTCAAAATACTTAATATATTCTTACTTAAAATTGTCCATTAATCCTTGGATTTTCTTTCTTCTTTTTCTTTCTTCCGTAAATCAATTATGTAGTCCATTGGTAATCCTTAAATTGCATGAACGCACATTACAAAGGCTCAACAAAACTTATTCCTCTGTGCACTCGCGAATAGTTCACTATGCGAGGTTATTACTCCCACAAACATGTAATAACGGTAAACCTTTGGTTGCCTCTTAAACGAAAAATTCTAGCAACCTTTACACCAATTTAGTCCCTTATACCAATAAAACTTTCGATGTCATATAACGTTACTTAAACATTGGCTTAATATACAACGAACACTTCGTTCACTTAACAGGTGGTCTCATAAATACTTTTAGCTGAATCTCGTTACAAGAACACGCGCTAACCTTGACACTTCTAACGTTACAACTGTTAACTTTATTCAAATCTGCTTACGCACTTATTATTCTCTTAAATAATATAATAAAATAAACACAAACTAATTTTATCTTCAACTTCAATTTAATTATTGTTTTGTTTATGAATGTCTTTTACGATTCATCCCCGGTTCGGCTTACGCAGTTGTTTAAACAATTACTGCCTCATTAAAATTCACAAACATAACTCCAACATCATCCCATTCTATCACACTACCTCGCGTGCGCGTCTCTCACCAAAAGCCAAAAGCTAACCAACCCTAACTAACTCGTCAATCTCTGACTTTCCTATTTATAACTTCAGTCATCCATCTTTAAACATGTCTTCCTTCCGCGTTATATTCTCCAATAGTATTCATTCAAAATTTCATAGTTCTAATAGATGCTTCCTCTATACAAGCACGCGTGTAATTACAATACATCGCCATATTTGTTCTTACAAAATTTTCAATTACTTCATGAAGAAATCATTTTCGTCACCACATTCATTCAGTAGCCACTCTGGACCATTACACAACTTTTAACAGTTATCTCCAACCTGCGCTCGATCTCCCGCAACATTTGCAAAAATAAGTACCGTCTAAGGTCTCAAATCCTATACAACACATATTCTCAAAACAATTGCACAAAACCTTTCAAATTAACATTAAACATACCCAATCTTTCTCTACATATTTTCTAAAACATTCTACACTTATTCTTCACATTTTCTAAAAGATTACTCATTTATCTTCAAACATTCCATTCCTTTACAAAAGTAAACAGTGCAAGCATTATCGTCCCATCGACAAATTTCTCTTCACATTTACATTCATCAGAATCTAATTATTCCAACACTAAAGTCTCTTAATATTCAAATACACGTACAATACTAATTATATTTCTCCTAAATTTCCAGTGGCGTATCACCCACCCACATACATTATCATATACACAAAAAATTTTTTTTCGTTCAAACTCAATACACTCGTGCTCAAAACACGTAATACACGTCATTATAACATCCTACATACAGGGTGCGTCAACGCAACCTGACACTTTTTCTAATTCTTCTCCAAGTTTTCTACATTTTTATTCCAAAACAAAGCTTTTTAAATGGGTGGGCACAAATTCCAAAAATTATCTTTGTTTTGTTCTTTAAGGGAGATCTTTGCTTGTTTTCAATTGAAGATAATGGGGAGTTTTATCGTACTCAAAAGATGTAACTTTTGGTGATGATTCCTTATGAATATCTATTGATCGTTAGGAACTGGTGAAGATAATGGCGGAGTTTTATCGTACTCAAAAGATGTAACTTTTGGTGATGATTCCTTATGAATATCTATATGATCGTTAGGGGTATCACGATTGGATCAGCTACGTTGCCATTTTCTGAGGCGTTATCGTTAGAGGTACTGAAATTACGATTGGACCGGTTAGGTTGTCATCTATTTCTGAAGAGTTAACAAAATCATTTTCATTGAAAGGAATAACCACGCTATTCCCTCAAAAGAATTCCTCCATTTTAGATATGTCTTGATTTTGCCCAGCACATCATTAATGATATGGTCTATGCTAGATGAACACAACTCCACCGAACAGTTCTGATGATTTTGTAAAGGTTGGGTTCATTTTGTAAGGACATTTGTCTATGCTCTAAGTCACTTTTAATTTTCATTAAGTAACTCCAGTATTGAAATAAGCTTAGATCTTCAATGTCACCATTCCAAATATCATTACTATTTTAACAATACAATTTTTCCGGGATATCATGTTGAATTCGTTTTAGAACAATGTTGATAATATTCAAATCTTCAATTATGAATTATTATTGTTGCCAAATCAATTTTGAAATATTTCTTAAAATCGATATTTGCAACGTTAAAGGAAACAAACCAGTAGCTCTGAAATTTGAAATTATTTCTGATTTATTTTGCATGTTATTTAAGGTTTTTCTAGAAGTCCTGCAAAGTCTTCTCTGAATTTTAGCTCCATTATTTTCGATCCGCCAGTTAAGCACTACTTTCTTCCAAGACATTTTAATGGAAAAATGCAACGTCCAATGGCTGAATAATATGAGTTGCGGGAAATAATCAAAAAATAATGGAATTTTAGAACAAAATTCGCTGAGATTTAGTGTAAGATGAGAAGAATGGTCAACAAACAAAATTATAGGTAACGAAATTTTGTTTCCACTAACCATTTGTAAAATATATTAGGATGTACTCAAAAGTTTTCCCATCCATCCCGAATCACTTGTCCTCCCCCATGATGCAGGTGTTTTATTACTTATTTTGCAGGAATACGCTTTATGGAAAACAACCATGGGGGGAAATTGTCCGGAAGCGTTACACATGATAAGTGTTGTTAATTCATCATTACTAACAAAAGGTAAACAGCCTTTTCACCTTTTATTAATACTCTGTTATTCTTTTAAAAAAGGCATTCGTCACAATTATAAATGCGAGTTGGATCATTTAAAATAAGGTCAAAATTATTATTTTTAAATACGTCAGTACCTCCATGCCAGGTTCTTATTTTATCCTCACTAAGGGCGGATCGGGCTTTTGATAAATTTTCTACTAATAGCAATTTCTGGATGCCTTCTTTCAAAACGCTGATGCCATTTTTTTGTAGGTCGACCATTGGGAAAAGGGTTTTTTTATTCATGTGCAAAAGTAATTTACACTATCAGCAAGCTGAATTCTTGTTGCTGGAAAACCCATATTACTAATTTAAAAACCATTTTACTAACATTTCTTCTTCCAGCTGAGAAAGAAACGTAGCTGGTCCAGGTCTTCCTTCCATTGGTAGTTTTCCTGTTTTTGTACATAAGTGTTGTTTTAGGTATTTAAAGGCTTTGCTAGCATTTCCATAACATGCTTTTCTATTTCTAAGAGCGCATTATCTAGCATTTCTTTCGTATACAATTTTCCTTTTTGCTTGTGGAGCCATCCTAATAAGAATTTTATTTATTTAGTGGAAAACAGATTTAGGTTAGTTAACGGTATTTGTTATTACACATTAATAAATTTAACTGAATTTAATATATAAAATATAATCGCAAATGTAACAGATTTTTGCGAACAACATTAAACCATTTTTGACCAAGGTAAAATCAAATAATGATCGCATTTGCTTTTACTGACCATCGTGAAAATTGTCATTTAAATTATTAGTTTCATTTATTTAGTGGGTCAGTTAAAGGTCTTATATTTATTAATAAATATTATTAAATTGAATTGAAAATCCGTTAATTTATTACACAATTATGCATAAAACAATTTTAGTCATCAGAAACATAGACCCAATTGTTGATCACGAAATCAAATTATGACTGATTATTTATACTGACCAACACGTGTAGGTTATAATTCAAATTATTTTTTGCGTATTTCCTATACAATATTGTGGTCATTAAAGGTCTTGTATTTATTAATAGATATTATTGACAATTCCATTTGAAAATTAATATTATACCAAAATTACATAAAAACGATTTTAGTCATCAAAACATAGACCCAAATGTTGATCACATTAAAATCAAATTATGACCGATGTATTTGCTATATACTGACCAACACGTGTAAGCTATAATTTAAATTATTATTTTACTTATTTCTATAATAATATTGTAATCAGTTAAAGGTCTTGTATTTATTAATACATATTCTTAATAATATCAATTGAAATGAATCAATATTATTATACAATCCCAAGTAAAACAATTCTTAGTTATTAGAAGCCTAGAACCATTTTTTGATCACGAAAGTCAATTTATGATCAATAAAGTTGCCATATAGTGACCATAATTTTATATTTGAAAAAAAAAAAATTTTGAAAATTATCATAATTTGGTCCAAAGTAAAGTTAATTTTTGTTTTCGAAGTAACAGTTTGAAATAGTACATCATACGTAAAGGGATGTTTAATGGTTATGCGACAATGAATGTCTACAAATCCTAATTAGTGACCAGTAGATCAAGAATTGGGTTTAACAAAATTTTAATGGGCCTATTACTGACCAGCATATAACTTTAAACATAATTTAAAAACTTGATAAAACTATTTATATATAATAAGGACATCATACTAAATAGTGTACAAATAAAATATTCTAAAATAAACTTACTGGATGAATTTTAGGATATCAATCAGGGAAGCAGACTTAACTCAATGAACACATTGGACATACTGAAGTCACTGGTTTCCCGCGGGTTCACTATAAGATTTCTAAATGTAAATAACATAAAAGAAAAGTTCTAAAAACTTACAGAGAAGTATATCATAAAATAACAAATGATTTGGTTTTCATCTAATTATTTAAAAAATCTTATTCCAGCTATTTATAGGAAAAGTCGGTCAATAATTGGGTCATGGTCAGTAAATGGGCACTTTACCTTACTATTAAACTGTCCCTCGAAGAGCCGGATATTAAGGTTTTCTTTAATGCTTTGGGGTACATGTATCATTTTACAGTAGTTTAGGATAAATTATAAGATTGTACTTTTGTATAGATCAATTTTTGTTATTCCAAAAGAAAATTGAGCTCCAAAATAAAACTGCGCCTATTTGTAATCGTGTAAACTTTTAATTGCTTTTCACAAAACATAGTCTTATATAAATTATCCTTGGTTTAATTTCAATTGGTAACATTTCTGTTTAACCCCATAACCCATTTATGAAATTTTCTTGCAACGCCACTGGCAAACCAGCTGATTTTCGCGCAGCTTTTCAAGACTCATTGTGAAAGTATTTCTACTCTAGTAAAGCCTTAATTTTTATTTTTTGATTGAATAAATAATTTCAACAGTTTATTTCTCTCTTGCTCAATTTTTATTCTTTCTTCATGACGTAATTTTTCTTTAGCTTTGTTCTGCCTTTCCACATTCCTTCTATCCGCTTCAGCTTTTTTCCATAAAATGTATTTTTGCAAAACTGAAGTTTCAGTTTTTTTTTCTTTTTAGTGTGTTAGTAATAAGTGAGCTATTTGTTGAGGTATCGAGTATAGAAATGTCTTCATTTTCTATGCAATTATTTTCCTGTGCTACTTCTGAGGTGTTTTCCAATTTATAAAATAGAAAGTCGCAAAACTAATTCAATACCTATTTCTGCTCTCTCAGCGTCTTCTACAGATGCACGTATTTTGAAACTTTGATTGTCTCTGGATTTAATAAAAATATATTTCTGCCATATTAAATTTATTATTGCTAATTAAAATTTAAAAATAAAGTTTAAGTTAGACTTAACCACACTTATTCGTTGTTTTTAACGTGAATGTGCTATTTACCATCAAATTACAAGAGTTGCTGTACGAGGAGTGGGCGGTAATGAATCTACTAAGCCGGTTCATTTTACCACAGTATAAAGCATTAAACTGTGATTTTACGCTGCATAATCGAACACGCTAAAAGGTGATCTGAACTACTCGGATTGAAGGATCTCTAACTCGGAGTTACTCATCGCGATTAAACGAAAACGGCTATAGCCGCCTGTGAGTAGTGTTGCCAGGTCAGAATTTAAGTAATGACCACTCTCAAGCATGAAAAGTTGCCACATGGCGGTCATTTTCACCACAGGTCACGAACTTTTAAAGTTATACTAACGGCGAAGTGGTTAATGATTTCACACAGTTATATATAGATATTAAATAAATACTATTGAACAAAATAATTAAATAACGCGTTCTGCGCAGTCGCGTGAGATCGCTATTCGAGTTTCATATTTAAAAAAAAAGGAACTTATTTAAATATACATAATTACGTACCTACGTATGAAAGCTAATTATATTGACATACTTACTAACCAATTAGAATTTACAAAATAATTTTAATAATAGAACAAAATATAACTTGGAACAAGCATCCGCTATACTTATATGCCTTAACAAATTAGCAAAATCTATGTACCTATCTATGGTTGGTCTACGAGCTTAGGAAATAAATAGGTACATTATAACATCGGTAATTTCAAAATTATAGCATACCATTTAACTTTTTTTTAATTAAGTGCTTGCTATGCCAGATGCCAGTTAAACCTACCCCCAGCCTATTACGGGTTTTTGTTTTATTTAGATTAATGACGTTAGAAACTCTTTCCACGCATGCCGTGATATGTGGAAGGCAGAATAATACGGAAAGAAGCTGTGACATTTCCGGGTAAAAGAATTGCCATCTCCTATTTTTGTAGCACATATTTCTCTCCAGAACTGTAGAGTGTCAGTGTTTGAATTAAAATCTGAAGCTTTTAATAAAATTCTCTATCGAGCTCATTTACATTAATAGTCAGATTTGGAATCTTTTCAGCGATTATTGCAATGGTATCAGTATTTTCTACGTTTTTGGGATATAAAAAGCTAGCAATTTAAGTATTTGTGTTTCATCTGAATTAACCGGGAATCTTGAGAATATCTGATGCGTGGCTTCAACATAAAAATTTAAAGAATTAATGCGAAATTGAATTTTTCCACTATCATTATTAAATTAGTATCAAATGCTGATGCTACTTTCGGACCAAAAAAACTGTTTCAAGTGGAAGATACTGTTCAGGGTTTCTATATTGCAATTTGCTTAAGTCTGTGTTTTTTAAATAATCGGCTTTAATATAATAACTCAGCAATAATTTGTAAGTGGATGAGATCTGACTGTATAATGAATGGATTTGGGAAGTTTCTGATTGAAACATAAGGTTTAAGTTATTGAATGTAGGTAATACATAATCGAGAAATTGTAAATAGAGCTTATTGAACGGATTTGTTAGGAGCTCATAAATTTCAGATACAACAAACAGAAACATTATCCAAATTTTCTGTTTTAAAATATAGCAACAATGCATCGTATTACTCTAGAATGCGGGATATAGCCAAGCTTAATGACAACCACCTTGTTTGTGCTGGATGTAACAATTTATCCGGTTTTAATTTTTTTTTAAAATTATACAATCTAAACGTTTCGATAACACTTGAAACTGTGTTTGTCTTTTATAACTGTGCTGCATAAAATTATAAAGCTTTCTTATTAATTTTTCAGGAGCATCCGGTACATTTGCCCATGCAAAAGACACAAAGCAAGCGAATGACATACGCATTTCATCACACACAAATGTGGGTTTTCTTTTTGTAACAAGGTTTTTAAGGAATGTTTGTGACCCATAGAAATGAGCACCGTCTGCTGCGAATCCAATGAAATTAGTTTTATAGGGTATTTTATGATCATTAAAGAAAGTTACTATTAAACCATACAAATTTTGGGCTGTAGCTAATGCAACAGGTAGCAAAGTCAAGAATTCGTCTGGAATTTTTAAATTCTTATTCATACGGACAACTATAATGCCAAACATTTGGTACCAGAAGTATCGGTACATTCATCTACCAGCAAAGAAAATTTTTGTGGTGAAATTTCACCACACCTGGCAACACCGCCTGCGAATAATAAGTAGCGACCATATACTATACAGGGTGAGTCAGTTTTTTGTAGACAAACTTTAACAGGAGATAGAACACATGTTTCTAAAAAGAAAAGTTTCTATAAACATATGTCGTAGAAGGCTTCGTTTCCGAGATACAGGGTGTTGAATATAATTTTTTTTTCTCAAATTTTCATTATAACTCATAAACGAATGCTTAGATTTTTTTCATGTTGGGGGGATGTCTATTAATTAAGGGGCATAAAACAAGCGATAAGAATGTTCACAAACTTGCACAGTGGCGGAGTGGAGGGGGTGCTCAACCACTTTCATACACAGAACTTCTACGCCAATGACTATTTTTTTAAAAAACTGTTATTTTCATTATCTACATACAGTTTAACAAAAATAATGTACCTTCTTCTGTTTAGAAATTCTTGTGCGTTTCCGAGTTATTTTGATTTTAGTGTTTGATGTGGTACTAAGTTAAGTAATGTGCTTTATGTGAATAATTGAATATAAAGTTTTTAATAAAAAAGATATAATAAAACATTTAGAGCCATTTTAGTACCTAACGATCGTTTCTTTAAAATTTCAAATACATTTTCATTTATAAATAGGTAGGTTATCGGTTTTTGTTAGTATCCATAAAAGCTTAGAAGTAATTTTAATTTTTTTTTTAAATAGAAAACCCTATATATTATTACATATTTAGATTCTACATACAATTTTAGACACATTTTATGTATAATGTCTTATACCTAAGTCTAACCGTTTTTGACAAATTTCAAATTTTTTGTCAAAAATTACGTTTGCAGGCCAAAACATAGGTGGAAATCTTTTCTAAACAAAGCCTTTATCAATTAGTTATGGTTGGTTTCCTTGGAAATGGGAACCTACTCTAATAGGCTGTATTGATATTTTTGTAATACATTCATACAGGGTGATCAAAAATGGACAATAAAAAGTAGATTCAAAAAAACCTATAAAGTCATTTTTTTAAATGGAAACCCCCTATTTTTTTAATTCTATCTTATTTAGCATTAAAAATAAGGGTGACTTTGTGTAAGAGTATATATTCCAAAAAATTGTAGTTTTTGAAATAATGACAATTTAACATTTTTTTAGTGTAAAAAGGCTATACGGCTTTCAAGTTTTGTTGTTAGTTGGCCGTGACGGCGAGACGTGGCATATAAAAATAATAGAGATCATCAGAAACGTCATTATTTATTGTCAGTTGATAATTAGTGTGATGCATTAGTGTATTTTATAGCAAATTGATTTAAAACTTGAATTAAAATTGTAAATAATTAATTTTTCGCAAGCCGAGATGGTTGATACGATTTTTGTTTTGGGAGCTAGTGATAAGAATACGCTCTTAGCAAGAAGACTGTATCAACAACGGTTTCGAGAGAGACGGCAACCTGAAAGAAGGGCATTTGAAAAGCTTTTGGAGCGTTTTGAAAGAACTGGCAATATGTTATATGAAAAAATACTAGGGAAAAACGTGCACAGACAGAAAAATCAATTAAATGTACTAGTAACAGTTACCGAAAATCCATATATTGGACAACGATCCATTTCTCAGCAAGTTGGTGTTAAACGACGTACGGTACAGCGGATATTGAAGTCTCAAAAAATGCACCTCTATCACATTCAACTACTTCAAGAGTAGGTTCCTGAAGATTATCAAAGACGACTGGAATTTTGTCAATCGGCTCAAAACAAAATAAACCAACAAAGAAATTTTGTTCATTTGATTTTATTTACAGATGAGGCCACATTTCACAGAAACAGAAGTGTAAACAGACACAATTTTCATTACTATTCTACCGAAAATCCACATTTTGTAAGATACACTTCTCAAACTAGATGGTCTTTAAATGTTTGGGGAGGTGTTGTCGGTAATCATGTAATTGGACCATATTTTTTTGATCAACGAGTAACAGGTACGTCAAAGAGCAGGTTTATAAAATACCTCCTACAACAAAGGAAGATATGAAGATTAGGATTAGAAACTGTTTTCAAAACATTAGTGTCGAAATGTGTAGAAATTTAAGCAGCGAATTTGAGAGACGTATTGCATTGTGTATTCAAGAAAGAGGCGGACATTTCGAACAACTTACTAGGTAGTACGTATTTGACGTGTTTCTAGTACTTTTATCTGTATAATTAGTTACAGGTTTAGTTACATTAGAGGTGTTAAGTTTATGATTAGGATTAGGACATAATTTGTTGAATCAAAAAAATATTGTCTTTAAGTTCGTTTAATAAAATAATTATTTATATGGGGTTCAATAAATTGTAATATTTCGATCTGAAGTGGTCGATTTTTTTTGTTTCGCCGCGCCCCGCCGTCACGGCCAACTAACAACAAAACTTGAAAGCCGTATAGCCTTTTTACAATAAAAAAATGTTAAATTGTCATTATTTCAAAAACTACAATTTTTTGGAATATACACATACCAAGTCACCCTTATTTTTAATGCTAAATAAGATAGAATTAAAAAAATAGGGGGTTTCCATTAAAAAAAATGACTATAGGTTTTTTCAATGAAATCCTAAGATTCGCATAATTGCGATATTAAAACTAAAGCTCACCAAATATTTCGACAAATTTCAACGTCAAAGTCATTGTCTGAAACAACCAAAAATATCTGTTCAATTCGGTAATTAATTATTCAATTTACAATAAAAATACGACACAACAACAAAACTAAACGCGATCGAAAATTTATAAAGTCCTATAATTTAATAAACAATATTAGGGTCGTTATTCGTAAATTCGAAAATTATACAGCCACGCCACAACAAATAAACAAATTTGCTTACCTGTTTTGCAAATACAGACACTACGGCGTCTACAATCGGTAAGATAGTTCCTATAAAACTTCAAAATAATTTGCGAATACTCGGAAAACAATCATTGGCAGGAAAATAAGCCAGTTGTTCGGTCAACGACCTATTCACCTCGTAATTACGTTACGTTATTCCTATTAAAACTGATCCTCAAATGCAATTATATCAAAATGACTAATTAACTCCCATATTATAACCACTTAACATCACAATTAAAAAGCAAAATGTGGCCAAAGAATTCCTATTTTTTTTAATGCCGGAAATGAAGTTTAATAAAAGACTAGAACATTAAATTAAAGTTTTATTGAAAAAAGTTAAAATTAAGGACGAAAATCTTTAGTAAAAATAGTAATAAGCCCAGTTCCGTAATATTACGGGTTTCGAAAAAAATTTATTCTACCCAAAAGTCGACTTTGGAATGATATAAACGAAAACATGGCGCAACACACAGTCCAACGTCACAGACTGAACACTGGTATCTTGACTCTCGCCGTATCTTTTTATTTTTGTCGTTGAGTTTTTTTGAGCACACAACACACATGCGAGTGGCGTTTGATTTTTTTGCTGTTGCAGGCACATAATCAGGAAAATGGCGTTCCAATACTCGTAAGGGATTTGCAGCCGATCTTCTGCGATCTTGCCGATTTACCAGTTCTTTTCCACAAGTTTCAATAATTTTTTTCTATAAATTCCATTCGGTATTCCAAGTGTGATAATTTTCCCTCACACTTCTTATATAAAACGTATGAGTTCCATAAAGCAAAATCGACAAGGTGGAAAACATTTTTTTTGTAATAACGCTTACCACGTTTTCTGATTATTGAATAGTCTGCTAGGTGTTGGTCTACTCGATCCACACCACCCATTGTGTCATTATACTCAGTAACTACAGCAGGTTTTCTTTTGGTTTCACGGTTATGTTTTCCAGTAGAGTCAACCATATCACATGTATGAACCGTAGACAAAAGGCAAACATCTTTCTTATCTCGCCACTTCATTACCATTACTTTACCCCGTTGATAGGCCACAATCTCTCCCGGTTTTAGCTTTGTTTTCTGCAACTCTATAGGCATTTCTTTTTGTTTGAGTTTGACGGTCCCATAAGTGTCTGTTTTATGACGTAATAATATCAGCCAAGAGTGGACTGGTATAAAAATTGTCTGTAGTGAGACAGTAGCCTTTGTCCAACAATGGTTTCATCAGTGACAGCACTATTTGAGTGGAAATCGGATGACCACAACACTCATTATCGAAAGCAGTTCCTTTTCCAGTGTACACAATCATTGACCATATGTAACGTGATTTGGACTCGCATAACAAATACGATTTTATACCAAATCTGGCACGTTTCAGTGGAATGTATTGCTTCCATCCGAGACGTCCTTTGAACATAAGTAAGCTTTCATCTATTGTTACATCTCGATCTGGTGTATATAATTCTTGAAACCTTCTTTGTAGTAATTCCAAAACTGGCCAGATTTTATGTAGTTTGGAGCAGGATGCGTTTGTGGGTCAAAATTGGCCTCGTTATAAAAATGTAAATATTTTTTGAGTTCAACAAAACGTTTTCTTGTCATAATCCTCGGAAAAATGGGTGTCTCGATGATGTTTCGTTTCGACCAATAATCTTGGTACTTCGGTTTCTTTATAAGTGACATCAAAGAATTTACTGCAATAAACAAAATATTTCGTTCTTATTAGTAGGAATCCAGTTATTGGTGAGCGATTCAGCATTCCTACTTGTTTCACTTACAACGATTTCAAAAATGCATTATCGAAAAACAACTTGATAAATTTCATAATGTCTTTTGTTGCATCTTTATCTGCAGTTAAATTTAGTGAACTAGTAGCAGAAAAATTAAATCTGGGGAGCTCATGACGTGGATCAGTAGTACTTATACGATACCACGTCCTTGCTGAACTCATGTCAACATCATTTTCTGAATCAGACGACTCACTACTAATTTCATCATTCGAGGATGAAGATTCGTCAGAGTCGCCTTCATATTCATCCTCCAACCAATTGTCAGTATCCGATTCTTCAGAACTCATTTTATTATACACTTTCAATGGTTTTATGTCGATGATAAAAACTACGTTCAGTGTGTTTACATTGATAAAAAGTACAAAAACAAACAGCGCGGCAACTATACTTCTTTAGCAACGTACTCAAACTGAAAGTAGGTCGCCGTGTCGCTTTGTTCCTCGCAAACCCCACGTCGAACATTACCAGGCGGGAAAGAGATTATATGTAGCTTCTGTCAGTGCTGTACGTACGCTACGACTTAGTACGTGGTGAACTAAGATGAAAATTTTCCAGTCCGTAATATTACGGAAGTGGATGTTTTGTCTTATATACTGAGGCTCGTAATATTACGGAACTGAAATTGTATAATAAAGCAACTAAAAAGTTGTCATCGTAAAGTTATGTAAATCTACAATTTCTGTAAAACCAGTAAATCACTCAATAACTGGATACAATCCAAATCATCTAAACTTTGAAATTTTGTATTGAAATTTGATGAGGATAAAAATAAACAATTAGTATTTTATCCGAAACACATTGAACATAATTTGTATTGTAAAATTTCTAGTAAAACTGATTTAGATTGAGTCTTGCAAGCTCAGAGAACCCAAATTTATCTACCTTTTTTTAAAATAACACTAAAAAGAATAAATCGGAACAATTGAGAACACATTTACAAACGGTAATACGTAATTTTACCTAGCACAATGAAAATAAAATACAAACACGAAATGAAATAGTCAATTACGGATGAGAACACTTTTCACACAAGTTTGAAACCTAGACGTCACTTAAATAAACAAACGGAAGGCATATTCATTCGTCTAAATGAGTACAAACACATTTTATTAACGGTATCGTCACAAAGCACCAAAATAAGCGAACTTCCTTTTCTTTTCCACAACGGTAGTGCAATGAACCGTTTGATATTTAATCGACGTAAACCAATCACTGACTACGATGTACGATACTATATTATTTTACCGAAATGAGTGAGGCCCCAATGGAAGCTCTTTCACCACGGTACAGGCGTAAGAAGGTTCTACCTTCCCCAACATTTTTTATCAACAAATCATATTGCTCATTACTTTCAGTTATCAACCGCGTTAAAAACGAAGACATCAGCAAATGAAACGGGAAATTACGTCATGTAACAATCATTTCACTCTACATAAGATCCCACGACCTTATATTATCAATGTAACTCGATCTTCCCTCCAAAGAAACTCCCTTTCGAAAATCAGTCTTAGATTAACGTATATAAAATCCAAACTCTCTGTTTAATTGAAATAAATTTATCAAAATTACCCGGCTGACTGACGCCCCAAATGCCTTTAAAATTGCAAATTTCCCTTTCAACTAACGAAAATTTCTAAAACTTTAAACAACAAGAAATAACTGTCATTCACACAAAATAACTCTAACACTCCTTTGATTGCAAGGCAAATATCACCCGTGCGAAATGAAACGTAGTTAGATCTTGAATTAATACTATTAGTGACAACAAGCAAAAAAATCTAAATTTTAGCTTGAAATTAAACAACCCAAACATATTCAAATAGCAACAAAAGGAAACAATTTTGTATCCATATCTTATATTTCTCGACATGAAATTTACTCTTTTAATTTTAAATGTCCTATTCAAAATCTCTTAACCATCGAAAAACAATTTCAATCCGCAATACATTAACACTTGGAAACAAAACATTTTAAATCCATAAATTCTTCTAACACCGAAGTTCGAAAAAACGAGAAGAAAAAAGTTATCCTTTTATATAATAGTTTAAAATAACTTACCATACAAATTATATAGCACTTTTTAGAAAAATTAACAAAGCAATAATGGATGCAGCATTCACCTTCTTAACTCAACCAAAACGACGCTAAGGTGGTCTATTGCGCAAAAACATGTCTAGATTGAATGTGCAAACTAAATGCGTACGAGTTCTAATAAAAATAATTAAATGCATGTTTTTTATGCAACTATGATATGCAATATACGCTGCACGCAATGCATGTTAAGTTGCCTAAATAACCGTAAACTTTATTAACAAACGTAAAGCGTTTGTTACAAATAGAGTTTAACAGGAAAATTCACTACAAAATGTCACTCTAAGGTTATCACATAATAGTGGTAATAGATTTGAACATATAACTCCTCAGTACAATAATCTTAAGAATACTAAACGTGGAAAACTAATACAAAAAACACATGTTCCAGAATATTTATACAAATTATTATTAAGACGAACAGAAGTACATAGTCTTGTACTTAGAAACACGGTCAATCAATTTACAATACCTAAACATCATACAACCAAGCTTAAAAGCTGTTTTGAATATGTGGCACCAAAATTACTAAATGTATATGCGCAGTTTTTCTTACTTCCTTAAGTTTCGAGAAAATATCTAGTGGGGAAACACTCGACCTTCCAACCTACAACCGAGCTGGTAGCGTAGTGGTGGCACGACCTGCTTAGCATTCGGGAGGTAATGGGTTCGATTCCCGTTACCGTCTACCTTGTATGAGGTTTTTTCAGGGGGTTTTCCTCATACACATGTAGCGGCATGGTCACTGCGTATATGCACACCATGTGCGGCTGCTTAGGCGAATGCTGGGGAAGTATTTTCCCCCTCAGAATCCTAACTTCGTTCCTTCCGATCCTATCCTGACCACACCCATCCTTAATCCCAACATGCATATATACGTGCATATATACAATGCATGTATGTATGCTGGAAATCCATGATTGTGGCTGAAGGCGTTTGGAAAGCCCGAGTAGCCCGCCCTCCCCCTTGGGGTGGGAATGAAATACGTGGCCTTTTTCTTTTCCAACCTACAAAGTGGAAATTAAAAAAAATGAAATAATTTCAATAATAATTTTTTAGGATAATTATACAACCTCTTTTTTAGTACGTTCATACCAAAAAAGTTTAGTACTTTGAGTCGACGTACCGCCTTCCTTCACGAGGAAAACTCGCGGGTAGTTACGACACCAATCCCATTCCCGACGTTGCCGCAGTGCCCATCTTCTGCGGTTTCCACCAGGTGTTTGTATAACAAAGGGGGTTGTTCCAAATCTCAGGTAAACATTTTGTACCTATTTTTTTTGTGGTTGACAAAGTTTAATAAATTCTTGTGTGTATATTATTATTTTTTTGTTGTATGTACAAAGGGTTGAATACGCTGGCTTTTGGAGATTAACTTCTGACTTTTTTAATCGTTTTAATTTTAAATAGAAGAGTATTTATCCGTGTCATGGTCTCAGATTCATTTGAGAGTTTTATTTATTTGTCATACTGACGAAATTGCATCGAAATTATGTGTCTAATGCGTTACAAGGAGAACGCGATTTATTTGTTATAATCATTTGTTATTTTGGCATATGAATCAGATTTACGATAATTTTAGCAAAGGCTAGCACTGAAACTAGCTAGTCTCACCGCCTACTAGACATATTAAATGATTTAACTTGGACGAGAAATTAATGTAACAATTGTGTGGTGATTTCGAGCGTGATGATTTTATAATACATATATTTAGGTTAACGAACTGTTCTTTTTTTTAAAATGTGATTCCAGCTGTGAACCCATTTGTTGTACAGCACAATACTCACACGCATATTAAGTGCTTGTTTTATTTGAAATTAGATCATTGCATTAACGTCACTATTTTTGGTATTTAATTTAAGTAAAAAGTAATTACGTTCGAAAGCTTTATTTATTAAATATTTAATTATAACGTAACTTTTAAAGGCTGATGAGGTAAAGATTTACTTTTATGAATTTGAGCGTCTTTTATAGCGGATTGATTAATTTAATTTCAAGAGTTTGTAAATAGAATTAAAGTGAGTTCTTTGTTTGTTTTTTTTTTTTGAAGTGAAAGTTCATTAAAAATCAGAATTATTGAGTAAAGTAACGTAACAAAAGAATTATTGATTTTTTATTTGATCAAATTAGCGATTGATTGTTTTGCAGCCCGCAATTATTTTAGAGAAGCGTGCGATATTATTTGTGGCCTTTCAGGTTAGCGAAGATCTGCTGGTCCCAGGACCACCTGCGATTACGTTCAGGTAAGCGAATTATTTGAGTATTTTGAGCGAGCTGTGAACTGGCGTAATTAGACATTTCAACCCCTATTGCGTCATTTTAAATACTCTGGCGCCCCGGGCCGGTTTCAAACCCCATTTTGACGTATTGATGGTAATATATCCTATTGAGTGCACAATTTAATACTTAACTTAATTTACTGCCAGTTTATACCGTAACGAGTTCGGGGTCAATGAAATGATATGGGGGCACCCTAAGTATTGGAATACTATTTCAAATATTCTATCAGTAACAATTACAAATACGGACAGACAATTTAATGCTTCAATTTGTTCAACTAAATGATTTGAAACTTGCGATTAACTAATTGATCAATAATAAGCAACAAATATGTGTTCTCTTTGTTACAAGTACTTCTCTGCCTTGGCAGATTATTAATCGATCCCCGCTGTAAAACACCACCACACCTGTACACTAGACACTTATTCAGGTGTATTCCCAGCGCAAACAAACACCTCCTAGTACAAAAAATTTTATTCGTTGCGTTTGGGTTGCCGCTTGAAAAGTACTGAGAATTCCTCGGGGGTTGTCCGCAAGTTGTATGCCTGTGCAGATGCTTTCCTACCTTGCTTGTCTAAAAGTTATATGCCTGTTCGTTCTAGCATGATTTTAATTAACCAAAGGGTGGATGCCTGTTTGACTAATTAACCTATCCTCCGCCACGTACCTAACACACACACACGCGGTGGAAGTCCAGCCAAACTTGCAGACAGACAATCGCATTATAATCTCCAGAAATTCCTGTTCCCGTAAGATAATCCTGTTAAAACCAAAATCCTGAATTCCAGTCGTCAAACACGAACATTCTTTTTTGGTGTCCAGAATACTTAATAAAGCATTACAAGCCGCTTTCTGAAGGAATGAATAAATTACACTAACTAAGCCCCGAAAATGAGAAGTTCCGATCTAATTCTCAACAGTACTCCCGTTCCTGCATATTTTCTGTGAAGCGATAAAAATAAATTGTAATTGTAAATAAAAAATAAATCGTAATTGTAAATAAAATATAAAACCTCTATTATACGTTTTAAGAGAGATACAAATTTATCGTATTTCTTAGAAGTGGTGGATGAAACCACCAACATTTTCCTAATTTCTTCACGTTGTTTATAGTTTATGACCTTGATAGTTTATATGGTATTCATTTAACGTAATTGTAATAATTACCGCAAGTCCAGTAAGTTAAATTAAAAATTCCGTAAATGGAATTAGTATTTTATTTTGTTTTGAAATAAAATCGAGAAAGAACAGTTTGGCTTAATAAACTAAATTCGTTCCACAGAAAATAAAGAGCCCTCGTATATACTACTAATGTTATCAGTATCTATTGTGTTCACAGAATAAATTTATGTAAATTTCTTCAGAATGGCCAGGTGTCAACTGCTTAATCTTTAACAGTAAACCTTTAAGAAAAAGAAAATATTGGTTTCCCTTGATTTTGATTTCCTATAGTAATTAACCCCCGCTATAAGTAAATAAGTTAATTACCCAAATATATAAAGAGTATTAAGGAGTTAATTATTAGACATCGGATTACATTGTTGAATGACAAAATAATATTTGGGTATTTATTCGCCTTTATGTTATTACTAATCATCAAATTCACAGAGATTAAAACCACGCCAGGGGTGTCCAGCGCCAATTACCGAGACCGTACAACCCGCCGAACCAGTTCAGGTAGGTGTTACCTGAGGGGTCCATCCTTCCGTTTTTTATTGTTTTTATTTGTTACTCTTCGTTTTACTAGTTGGTTTATTTCATTTAGAATTTTATATATTTTCAATACAAAGTAGGTTGAGTATATTTAACTAGAGGTGTATAAATAGGGAATAAAGGGTAATTGAAACGAATTAGTATGTGTGTCAAAATCAGGTAGTTATCGCAATTATCTCCGAACCTATACCATTCCCTGACTATGCTACAGCCGGGCAAATTAAACAATAGGTACAGTAAAGGGAGATTTTACAACAGGTACCAAAGAAAATTGAAAAAAAAAGTGTATATTATAGCACAAAAACCAAAGAGAAAAGGAGCGATGTTTTATGTGAAAAATGCAAAGGCTGTTTTGTCAAATTCCACAAAAAATAGGAAAAGAAAGAAAACTAGCAAACAATAGATTTTGTTATTTCTAGGTATTTATTTGGTTTATTTTGTTTTTGTTATGTTTAGTTCATCTTTTCGTTTTAAAATATGCTTTCGTATCATTATTTGTCATAAATTTGTAAAAAATAAATAGTTCGTTGAGACAGTTTAGTTATTTTTATTTTAAAGTCGTGGAATATCATTATTTCAGTGAACTCAGAGATTGAGTAGGATTGCTTATTTTCCTTTGGGACCATAACGTCCCGCCAAAAATTTCGAGTTTGGGGTAGTTAAAAAAATAAATATAGATATTTTTAACGCCACTCTTTTGCCCTATAAAGAGTAAAACAACAACCAGCTGCCAGTGACAGTAATGCATACTTGGAACTATGTTTGGGGACATCAGTTTTCCTACGTTTTACATATAAGTATACATAAATTTACAAACAATCATATACGTCGCGATCAAAAATACCCGATACAGCCGCTCTTATGAAACATAACGTTAGTAACCATTTACCGCAACATACGTGATAGTGCGCCCATACTAAATATAACCTCAAAATTGAAATTTGACGTTTAATGTTCATGAGTGGAAAGAAATGGGAGGGGGCTCTTATGAAACATGTCGTTAGAAACCATTTGCGGCAACACATATGATAATACACCAATACTAAACAGAACATAATTGTAGTGTTACCCATATTTGTTAATTGTTAGTAACAATTTTTAAAATTGTTAAAATCACTTTTCAATTTTTTTGTTCTTTGCGTAATTTTGAACAATTTGGGAACTCTTAAACATTAAACGTCAAGTGTGAATTTTTGAGGTTATATTTAGTATGGGCGTACTATCACATAATTATGTTGCGACAAATCGTTACTATAGTGCGTTTCACCAATAATTAGACCTCTGCAATATGGCTGTCATTTCAATTTGTAACCAAATAAAGCGTGGGAGCACACATTTGCGTAGTATTTTAGTTATATAAAAATAAAAAAGGTCAAAATGTATTTGAATAAATTTATTATTAATAAAGTGGCCATCAGCACGCGTTATTGCTCATCTAGTATTAATTAACTATTTTAATATAAATTTAAAAAAAATGACAAAGTAGGTAGTAAATTACTTCTTTATTGCTCAATTAAAAATCACAGAATTATAAACATTTAAAAGAAATTATACATAAATTAATTGCTTGTGCTTCTGTAGACTTTTTCACCCATATACATGATCTACGCTGGAGTAACAGTTAAAATAGACCAAGATTTATAAAATATTGTACAATCTTACCGAAGTTGCACTATAACTGTGCAAATCTTGAATAAAGTTCTCGTCTTCAGTTAAAACAAAACTTTCTTCCATTTTAATGTAAAAACCAAGCAATAACTACATCCGTTACAAATTATCGTTTACAGTATAATGACAAAATAGAAAATTGATTCAACATTTATAAGTAAAGCAAGTGGTCATTAATGATTCCTAATTCATATTATGCTCATCGAATATGTAGTTTCAATATTAATTACCAATTAGTAACGGCAAATTTTCCAAAAGTCGTAATAATAATATTTATGTCGATCATTCTTTTATTTTGATAATGTGTATTTCTTACAATAATTAATTGATATGGTACTAAGTTGGCAAATAATATTTCAAGACATTAAGCATGGTATGATCCTAGCCAGGAGTGTTTAACGCTACGTCATTCATTTATGACCTTAACTATCCAATTTGTTTGTGCTGTCTTCTCATACAAAACTGTGAATTAAATAATGATCGTGAACATTCGTAGTGCATTTGACAAAATCGACATACGGTATTGAAAAAGCAAATGTAGTAGAAAGAATAAACCTATAAACGCGGAATCTGTTGCTTTCGTGGAATTACCGTTAGAGGGTAGTACAAGGAATAAGTCATAAACTAAGTAACTATTTGATTACAGAGATCTTTGTTATGTACATATTACATAAATTTAATTTTGGTAACAACGATCTTTTTTTCTAAATTTCCGGAAAAACCGTTCTTCAGTTTGTTTGTGGGTAGACATTTTAGCTGAAAGTGATGATATTTCTCTGAAAAGTCTTCTACTTTACTTATTTTTGCCATTGGCAGTTCTATAAGAGAAAATTTAATTTGAAGTAATTCCTTATGGTATTCAGTATCTACTTTAATAGGAATTACCACTCGCTGCATATTGTGTATATATAAAAAAGCATTATTTTCACTCATGGCACTCGCAACATAATTAAATTAAATTAATTAAAATAAATCGCTATTACCAAAGTGAATCGTTGACAATATTCGTTACTACATCGTTATAAGCTCGCCTAAAATCAAAAGAGTTAACAAATGATTAGAAATAGTTCGCACTGACTTATATTACTTTATTGTAGCTTTTATTGTCTGCTTGGATTAAAAAATCCAAAGAACTTTTATTGTCTGGTTGGATTCAGAAATCCAAAAAACGTTTATTGTCTGGTTGGATTCTTGTCTCTGTGTGTCGATAACTATCAGCTGCTGCGTTTGTGTGCTTCGGTCTGTCAATATTTCTATTCCTGAACCGTTGTGGGAATGATCGTTATGGCGAGGATAGTCTGAACCCGTACGTTGGCAAGTGGAAAGTTTATCGGACATTGGTTCATTCCAAACGCAGGGTATCAATCGTAACTCCTCGGCAAAACCAGGTCAGAACATTCCGTTTTAACATGCTATAAGATTATGTAAATACTCAATCGTAGTAGGAACTTTCTTGTGTTGTACACTGCCTTCTGCAGGGTCTATACGAAATATAAAAACTAAAAAAAAGAAAAAAAACGCGTGCTTCAAGTAAGAAGAACTATAAGGTGTTAATGTAATACTTACCTTTTATTTAAAGCTGTCATTTACAGTTTAATTGGCTTGTTCAACGATCATATCCAATGAATTACTATTAGGTCACTCACTATCTCGCAGTATTTATGTAAATTTAGATAACGGTAGCCATTGTGTGAAATTGTAATTAAATGCCTGGAATTTATTGGCCTAAGTACTCCATTAAAAAACAAGTTACATATTACGATAACATTAGGCGGCCATTATCTTTATGTGGCTACTTAGTTATTACTGCATGCGCTGACGTTTTTTTATGTGCGCAGGAGCATTATATGTGTCATACCGGTTGTGTTTTGTAAAAGTAAATATATAAAGTATTTCGAAAGATTTGAATATTTGAGCGGGATATTGTAAGTTTTTTGTTAAATGGGTATTTTAGCTTTAGAAATATATTTTTGTAGATGCAATTGTGGGGAGAATTAATATTGTGAAACAATGGCAAGTTTCGGATTTTAATAGATCTTTAGCCTGTTTGGCTGTGAAAACAAATTTTCATTTTCAGGTAATTTCTGAAAGATCTTTCAACAACCCGATCTCCTTCGCCGATTGCATTCGAAACCTGTTATATTCCATTTGTGATTGATGTATATACACATCTATGTATGTGCCTACTAAAGTAGGATATTCTCTAGTGAGAAGTTAAATCTGGTGAAATCCAATTATTCGTATTAATATAAATTTAGGGGATAATTAAGGGCGACTAATCGCTCTATGTGATCGTTAAATGGATGTTGAATTCTCATTGCTGCTTTGGGAAAAACAAAAATATTCAATAAAATAAGATTGGTGTTTATTAATTTACTTATTTTCTTTGTGCGTCTCTCTGGTTCCAGCTTTACAGGGACTCTCTCCGGAAATAATAATTTGCTTTCCCTTTGCTTTTCCTTCATAGCTGGTGTCGCTCAGACTTTACTTCTTCTTATCGCTTTTAGTAATAATATTTCTTTGTGGTTTTCTTAGTAACCTAACAATATTAGCTGCGTTTAATTACTGCTCCAAAACCACCCAAGCCAACAAAGTGCTCAGCGGTCATTTGATCGTTCGGCTGTGTCCTTATCCGTGCTCATCAACTCCCTTTTGTTTTTTTGTGTAACGTGGTAGGTTAGACAAGTTGGAATTTGTCTTTTAAACCTAACGCTTAAAAATATCTACTAAACAGTGTTTAGCACTTTGAATTACGTTTGGCTTTCATCGCAGTGGCAATATACACGTATACACTATAAAATATTAATAATGCAACAGTTTTGAATGAAAAACGACAAAATACAATGGAATTAATTTCCTATTAATTAATTACTAAACAAAAGAAAGTGAAAATAATATATTGTATGAAACGTATCACGTTCTAAAAGTTGGCGGTGATTCTTGTGACGTCATTGGGATGAATACGTCATCTCGCGAACTTGACGGATTTGCGTTCTCGCATACCTTGTCTTTTTGTACCATGGTTTGAGGGTCATATTTGTTATTATTATCCTTGCCAGGAGTGTTTCCCGCTACTTTATCTCATGCAATCATATGTGTAATATGAAAAACATGAGTCAAAATGATTTTCATTGTAATAAATTCTGATTAAAAATATACCCCGAAATGGCAGCATTTAAAGCTGCAGAATTCCAAAACACAGTTATTTATTGTGATTTATTTTATTTTGTAAAATTAGAGAACGTTGATCATCGTAATGATAGCGGTTGAAAAACAATATCCTGTAAATGAAGGATATGAAGTATTAGTCAAATGAGAATTAAATTTATATGCATATAGAACAAATTGAATACCGTATGTCGATTTCATCAAATGCACTACGAATGTTCAACATCTCTATTTAATTCACTGTTTTATATGAGAAGACAGTATAAATGAATTGGATAGGTAAATTCATAAATTAATGACTTAGCAGTAAACGCTCCTGGCGAGGATAATATATATATATATATATATATATATATATATATATATATATATATATATATATATATATATATATATATATATATATATATATATATATATATATTAGGTGTCCCAATAGTGCGTATTTGGTCGATAGCTCCTAAGCCATTACACTTAGAAGATAAGTTTAAATACGAAAGTTGTCTATTTTTATAAGCTGCATAATCTATAAATAGTTTGGTTTCTACAGGGTGTAATATAAAAGCGGTTCAATATAGAACTTTTGATTTTTAAATAGAACACCGTATATATTATTTTATTTTTCGATTCTCCTTATAATTTTACATCTTTTCTGTAAGAATTACTTACAAGCTAAATCTTACAGTTGTTGAGATATTTGCAAAGTTAACTAAAAACTGACATTTTTATGCAGTAATTCAAGTAGGCGTATCTCAGTTATTTTTAAAGATAAAAAAATAATCTTTGGTATAGAATTTATTCACACATGAGCTTACTTTAATCTATTATCAAAATTGGATTTCAATATACACGGTGATCACAAAAATTAATTCAATAACATAAATTTGAAAATGCTATATCTTCATTTTTTTAAATGGCACACCCTATATTTTTTGAATACCTTGTCTTCGTCTATTAATCGGCTTTCATTTCTATTAAATATGTTATATACCTATCTCTAATAGTTTCGGAGATATTTAAGTTTGTTCCATTTTTTTCGTTGATAACACTGATGAAGAGTAACATTAGTCGGTCAAAGCAAGCTGTGGATACATAAAAAACTAAAAAATATTAACTGAAACAAATAAATTGTAATTATAATAAATATTGTATGAAACCACCATTTTTAAGAGATATTTGAGATGTTTTTAAACGATTCATCGTAAAATTAAACAATTTAATGAAAAGAGCGTAAAACAAAAGATGAACGAAAACAAATGAAGAAATCAAACTTGTCAAACAGTGCTAATATTTGTGTAGTATTCTATACTTACTTCCTAAATTACAAAAAGAATTTTTCGAAAGAAGAACTTATTAATATGATTTACGTCCTTGGCGAAAGCTATAAAAATTGTCTTTTAGCTCATCGAATTTATAAGCAAAAATTTCCAAATGCACGACACCCGCAAGTTTCAGCATTTGCAAGTTTGCAAGAGCGTTTCGAGCAAACAGGCGGTATTCATTACGAAGACAATTTAGAACGAGAAAGAACCGCAATTAACGAAGGTAATGGACATTTAGTTCTTCAATCCGTGATTGAAAATCCTCACGTTTCTTGCCAACAATTGGAATTAGAGTTTCAAGAACATCAGTTAATAGAATTATAAAAAAATATAAATATCATCTATACCATGTCCAACTTGCACAAGAATTAGGCAAGCATGACTTCGTTAATAGATTAAACTTTTGCAATTGGGCTATAAATAAAAATTTAGAAAAACCCAACTATTTTAGCACGATGTTATTTACTGATGAAGCTACTTTCCACAAAAATGGATACCTACTTTCCACAAAAATGGATACGTTAATAGACATAATTATTACGATACTGAGAATCCCAGATTTATAATTCCTGTTGATCATCAACACCGCTGGTCACTTAATGTTTGGGCCGGAATTATTGGGTAAAGAATTATAGGACCATATTTTTTGAAAACACGATCAATGGAGATAAATTTTTAAACGAATTTGAAACTTTTATTGAAGATTTACCTTTACAAACCCTTAGAGAAATGTGGCTGCAATTAGATGGCGCTCCTCCGCATTTTAGCAGAAACGTTAGAAATTATTTAAATATCCAGTTTCAAAACAAATGGATTGGAAGAGGAGGGCCGATCTTCTGGCCTGCAAGATCGCTTGACTTGACAAAGCTGGACTTTTTTCTTTGGGGTTGGATTAAAGAAAAAGTTTATCAAACTCCTCCAACGACTGTAGATGATATAAAGGCAAGAATTAAAGACGTCATTCAAAATATAAATGTTTCCACGTTACGAAAAGTAAATTTGTCGTTTATTCAAAGACTTCATGTTTGCCAGCAACAAAATGGTGGTCACATTGAACTTTTATTATAATTTTACGTGTTTGTATTTCAGTTAATATGTTTTTTAGTTTCTTATGTATTCACAGCTTGCTTTGACCGACTAATGTTACTCTTCTTCAGTGTTATCAACGAAAAAAATTGAACAAACTTAAATATCTCCGAAACTATTAGAGATAGGTATAGAACATATTTAATAGAAATGCAAGCCGACTAATAGTCGAAGACAAGGCATTAAAAAAATATAGGGGTGTGCCATTTAAAAAATGAAGATATAGCATTTTCAAATTTATGTTTATTGAATTAATTTTTGTGATCACCGTGTATATTGAAATCCAATTTTGACAATAGATTAAAGTAAGCTCATGTACGAATAAATTCTATACCAAAGGTTATTTTTTTATCTTTAAAAATAACTGAGATACGCCTACTTGAATTACTACATAAAAATGTCAGTTTTTAGTTAACTTTGCAAATATCTCAAAAACTGTAAGATTTAGCTTGTAAGTAATTCTTATAAAAAAGATGCAAAATTATAAGGAGAATCGAAAAATAAGATAATATAGGGTGTTCTATTTAAAAATCAAAAGTTCTATATTTTACCGCTTTTATATTACACCCTGTAGAAACCAAACTATTTTTAGATTATGCAGCTTATAAAAATAGACAACTTTTGTATTTAAACTTATCTTCTAAGTTTAATGGCTAAGGAGCTATCGACCGAATACGCACTATTGGGACACCCTATATATATATATATATATATATATATATATATATATAAATCGTGTGTAATAAGGAAAGTTCATAAAAGAACAAAGTCCAACAAAACACTGTCATAAAACAAAATCATAAAAACAAAATTAATCCAAAAATTGGATTTTAGGGCCATTAATGTGCTACAAATCTGGCCTTGCAATAGTCGAATTTTCTACGGATAAAATAGTCAAGTCTGAAGTCTTGTTTAGATGATTTAATTTAGTAGATATTTTTACTAATTTGGAAGTTCAAAAGGATTTCTCTACAGACATCGTCGAAATTGGAATTGTCAAAAAGAGCACTATAAGTTATGTAAACATTTAACGTATACTTTATTTTAAAACCATTTTTGAAACGTAATATTTTGTTTACAATGAAGCATTCATTTTAAATGGTAATTATTTAGGTGAAACCCCAAGTTTTATGCATATTGTTAAGCTCCAGTAATAAGATTTAAATTAGGGAATGAATCACAAACACTTTATTAATGAATTTAAAATTTAAAGAAGTTTACTGTTGTGGAATTTACTTCCATGGCCGATGACGTATATAGGAAACCATTTAATTATAATTTAATTTTAAAAGTGTTGATTTATTTAGAAATGTTTCAATCGCACAACGGTAATTTTACCAATAAAGGACTTTATTGTAGTTATAGAGAATGAACATTTTAACATCGCTTTGTTGTCAGAATTACACATATGGTCACAATTACAAGCGATAATACAACAATAATGAACTTTCAAGAAAAAATTCAGTTTAGATTTCTCAATTTTTAAGACTGTTTTCATTTATTTTTGTACGTACCTGGCTAAAATGATAAAAAAAATGCAATACGTTAACTTCTTTCAACTTTTTCAGTTGAGAAACAAAGGGGGTTTAATGTTAAGGTTGCCACACTATTTTATAAACACCCTGTAAGAGAATCATAAAAAAATAAAATCGTCCAAATTTGAGTCTATATTGCTGCTTTTCAGAGGTTTTTGATCACCTCGTTGTTTTTGATACTCATTTCGACGAAGATAGTAGCAAACTGTTGAAAACCCGCTTTTTGAGATCACTAGATTTCAATTATGCCTTAAAATAAAAAAAGAAGTGAAACAACCCAAAAGCTAAGTATTACAACATAATATTTTCTTTGAACGATCATGAAGAGCTGTGACGTTATCCAAATTTTCAGATTAAAATTATTAAGAGCCGTAATACTTTTAGGGTACGGCATTGATTATGTAATTACATAATCTCTGGTAGCGGTTGTGGTGAACAGCCTGTATACACCTTATACCTCAAGATAAACGGTTCATAAACAAATTATGTATTCAAATTAAGTTATTTGGAAATAATTAATTGAGATTACGTAATCATGTATTATATTCGTAAATTTTATTACTTCGAATAACATAAATGCGCAAACAAAAGATTCCAGTGAATCGTTGCTTTCTGCTACGTTGTCAAGTTGTTATTGTAGCCATTTGTTGAATATATTTGATTTGCTTGATAGTTCCAGGTACACCAGCCTCATCAATGATTATAGACCTTAACGATTAAAGAATATTATATTACGACACTAAACTGAGATTTAAGAGCGCTAGAGATAATATCACAGGATTTTACAAAATACGGCAACGTTGTAGTACAACTAATATTTAAAAATAACTTATTCTGCGCATGTTCAAGATTTGGAACACCAAACTGTTAGGATTACTGACTGTGTTTACTTAAGTAAACACCTCTTAAATTCGAAGGATATATGTATTAACATAAAAAATTTCTATCTTTTATCCAACATGTCTAGTGAGATTCGAATTTATCTTGATAACTCTAATCAGTATTACTCTCCAGGAGAAACAATCAATGGTCGAGTTGAATGTAACTTTGTTGAAGAAAAAAAAATTCGAGGTTGTTCTGTTAACTTATGCAATATAGAAGCTAAATGCAAGTCTTTGCAGCAATTTTTGTGAAGTTCAAAGGTATGTGTTCAACTTCGTGGACTGAAACTGAAACATATTATGACGATTTTTTTAAAGAAGACAGAAGTAGAGAGGTTCCATACTCTGGAGAAGAAGTGTATTTTAATCAAGAATTAAATATATCGGGGACAGGTAGTGTTTACTAACCTTTTAAATTTTTCAGGAATTATTTTTGTAAGATCGTAGTAATTTTACTCTCCCACCTGGAAACCATGTTTTTCCTTTTTTGTACAAATTACCACAAGAGATTCCTACATCGTTTGAGGACGAAGATGGTTGGGCAAGTGTTAGGTATACTATTAAAGCTAAAATTGATCGTCCCTGGAAGTTTAATATAGAGTCTATAGCTGTTTTTAATGTAATGTCACCTCTTGATTTAAACTCTATACCACGGATTAGAGTAAAGATTTAAAATTTTGTGTTCTCCATAAATTATATGTACATTTTAGGAACCAGTCCAAAGGTCTGTTGATAAAACATTATGTTCTTGCTGGTGTAGTAATAATGATACTCTCACATTTACATTTTCATTACCAACAGTTGGTTATATTCCTGGACAAGATGTGAAAGTTGGTGCTTATGTTGAGAATTTGACTAATGTTAGTGTTGAGGGAGTGAAATTTAAAATTACAAAGGTGAGAACAGGTAAGATTTTGTTTCTCATTAAAATGTTTATCGTAAGTTGATAGAATATATAACGACGTCTCCAACCAGGAGCGAGCGAAGTAGAGTTGAAATTGTAGCTGATACTTACAGTGGTGCAATAGGTGCACATGGTGAGAAATCGTGGACAGCTACTTTACCTTTACCTGTTTCAAAATCATTTCCTAATATGGATCATTGCAGTCTAATATACATATCTTATCGGTTAAAGGTAATCAGTACATTTGCTCTTTGTAACAGACTGAAATATTTCATAGGGGGTTGTACAAATACCGTCTCCACATCGTAATTTATCGACATATGTACCATTGATGATAGGTCACATTCCACTTACAGGAGAAAGTTTGAATGTAAATTTAGGACCACCACCTGAAAACGAGAGAACACCATACATAGGTGCAACTGCTCCTCCATTAGATAATACTTCAAATAATGCATTTAGAAATAGAAATAATCATGGGACCACATACACAGAGCCTCCCACTTCTCCTAGTGGTGAACCAGGTCTGTGTATGTTGCATTGTATGAAATATATGTAATTGGTTATATTTTTAGCTCCGCCAAGTTATGATGATGTAATCAAATCAAAGTGCAATTAAGAAAAAAAAATTCTGTAATCAGAGTCGCTAAAGAGACACATTAACATAATTTAAATAAAATTAACTTGTTGTTATTGTTAATAAACCATATACAGAGTGCCTTTGACAACACTAGCCATTTCATATAACTGTCAAGGCGGTGTTCCTATTAAAAACTGTAAAGCATATCGACTATATTTTGAAGTTCACTTGTACACCTACCTTTATACTCCCAGATACTTCCCCACTCCTTTCAATTAGCAAGTGATAGAATTTCATTTTATGATCAAACTCGCCTATTATTAATTAACATTCTTTTTTTTTTTATTTTTTTTTACATACTGTATTTCCTGCTTCACTGAATCCGACAAATCATATGTAGTTTTTCTATGTCCCGAACATTCTGGATTGTATGTAACATTCAGTGCATATATTATATCTTCAATAAACTAAAATCTTTTCAGAAGTTCAAGGGTTCAGTTTGGTAATCACTGAAATGTACTTACACCAACAATAAATTTTAACATTTTAAACAATTACAGAGTGATCGATTTAACTGGAGAAATGGGTTTTTCTGGGAAATGGCTGGAAAAAATAAAAAGCATACTTTTATCAGAGCGCAGGGTAACAATACAAAAATTATCTTTCCGGCGCTTCAAAAATTATTCTTTCAGCAAGATACATTTTTTGTTATATCGCTACAAAGATCTTATTTTGAGTATTTTTTTCTATATGACATTTTTTAAGTTTCCATTATTTATAAAGTTATGGACAGTTCGGTGAATTTAATTATGTGTGTAAAGTATCCATATTAGGTACTACTTATTATTTAGCCTATCAATAACACAACGGAGAATACAACAATTAACTAAACAGAAAAGGAACAAATAACAAAATTAAATAAAGTAAAAACAATGATTTAATAAGTATATAATGAATGCGTATTCGTAACGTTTGCGCAGTTCATAGGTTGTTACTTTTCTTACAACATTGCCATGTATTTCAGTACAAGTATATAATAATAAATAAAATTGAGATATCGAATGTTCGAGTTGTCACAATTATGTAATTCGTTATTTGACTGGTTTATATATATACAGTTTGTCCAAGATAAGGATCCTCACCATGAATCTCAGTACTTGTTGGAGATACAGCTTAGGTTAAATTAGGAAAAGTTGTGTTCTTTGAAGCTTATTTACATGCCGTTTAGAAACTTGAAAATTTTCATGCCCTGCTGAGATATTTGGAAAAACGGGAATTTGACAATATCGATTTTATTTTTTCTGACTTTATTTGCAGAAATATCAAAACTAACAACACTTTCTCATTGGCACTTTTAAGGTACTACATGATGGTATTTTTAGATTTTATATCCGACGTTTCGTTTTCAAGAAACCATCATCAACTTTATTTTTTATATGGCCCGAAAAAATGTACACCCTGTATCTAATTCCATTTTTATTACAAATTCAACGATGTATCACATGCCATATTTTATTTAGTTAAAAGGAAAATTAATTGCATTTTTTCTATTTCTTATAAGTATTTTTAAGAAGGCGTTGCAAACAAATGCTTTGTCGTCATTACCTGTCACCGATTTTGTCACTTAATATTATGATAAAATTGTAATTATCCTTGTTGTTACCCTGTTTGCCGAGTTGTTGTTTTTAGAGTAATTGTCGTTATTTTTACTGTTGTCGTTATTGTTGTTTATTGTTGAATAGTTAATATTGTGCATTTATCGTCGAATATGCCGGGTGAGCATTATAGCCATGAAGAAAAGTTTGATATGCTAACGTGCTACATTTTGTGCCACAAAAATGATGTAAATTCGGCAGCAATGTATCTTAATACATATTCAGAAAGAAGGCAGCCATGTAAGTCCATTTTCTTAAAGCTGGCTCGAAATTTAAAAGAATATGGTTCATTTAAAAGCCTATTTTAACTCGAAAAAAGGAGTCTTTAGAAGAAACCCAAAATAATGTTTTACAAGCAGTTGTTGAGAACCCTGAAATATCAACTAGGCAAATCAAAGATAATGTAGGAGTTGCCAAATCCACAGCTCAATTTATTTTGCGTAAAAATAGATATCACCCTATAAATTTAGGATTTGCCAAGGACTTAAACCAGATTTCGAACGGCGCCGGCATTTTTGCGAGTGGTATACAGCGCGTGTGAAGAAAATTTAAATTTCCCTTCAAAAATAATATGGTCCGACGAAAGCATGGTCACTAATAATGGTATCTTCAACCGCCGCAATACGCATTACTGGGCTCAACAAAATCCGCGTGTTAAGAAAATATCGAGACATCAAGAACGTTTTGGGTTTAATATGTGGTGAATTTTAGAACTAAAATCCTAGGTCCATTTTTACCATAATTCATTAACCGGAGAACGATACCTTCATTTATTGCGAAATGATTTAGAAGACTGTTTAGATAATTTACCTCTGGCACAGGTCAATAGCTGTTGGTTTCAACAAGACGGTGCTCCTGCACATAATTCTACAAGTTCGAGAGTATCTCTCGGCGATTTCTGGAAAGTGGATTGGAACCTCTAGTGAAGTGTCTTGGCCAGCGCGATCCCCGGACTTAACCCTCATATGGGGTTTTGTTAAAACCGAGTTTTCCAATATTCTTTTGAATCTGAACAGCAGTTACGAGAATGTGTAACGCCGCATTTAACAGTATTACACCAGAGATGTTACTGATGTTTTAAACTCTACAGTTAGAAGATCATACTTATGCTTAGAAAATAACGGAAACCTGTTTGAACACCTGCTTTGAATTAAATATAAAATGCGTTAATTTCTTTGTTTTCGTTACTTAAAAAAATTTCATTACTCGCCTACCTATAAGAAATAGAAAAATGCAATTAATTTTCCTTTTAACTAAATAAAATATGGCATGTGATACATCGTTGAATTTGTAATAAAAATGGAATTAGATACAGGTGTACATTTTTCGGGCCATATAAAAAATAAAGTTGATGATGGTTTCTTGAAAACGAAACGTCGGATATAAAATCTAAAAATACCATCATGTAGTACCTTAAAAGTGCCAATGAGAAAGTGTTGTTAGTTTTTGATATTTCTGCAAATAAAGTCAGAAAAAATAAAATCGATATTGTCAAATTCCGTTTTTCCAAATATCTCAGCAGGGCATGAAAATTTTCAAGTTTCTAAACGGCATGTAAATAAGCTTCAAAGAACACAACTTTTCCTAATTTAACCTAAGCTGTATCTCCAACAAGTACTGAGATTCCCATGGTGAGGATCCTTATCTTGGACACACTGTATATATATATATATATATATATATATATATATATATATATATATTGCATATATTTTTAGATACGCACTTTATTTTAAATTGTATGTTTAAATGTTGGTTTAAATATTTACTAAAATTTTCGGATTTAAATTTATATTTTATTTTCATATAAATTTTAATTGCTTGCACTTTTATTTTAGATGTCGTTATGGAATTTAGTTTATTTAATACTCTGCGTCACTTTCAAGAAAAATTACCATCAAATCAAAAATAATTGAATGTAACATAAAAAAAAACATCTTCCGATGTTTGAACATGAATTCAAATTGAAACAATTATAATATAATCGACACTTATAATCGGTAACCTAATTTTTAAATTTAGTTACAGGTTAAAACAATTGTTTCTGAGATCTCGACTCTATGTTGATCGCGTTTCAAAACCGATAATGTAAACGAAACTTGTAACTTACATGTTAACACCAACACTATTAACACTATGACTTGTTACTCACAAAAAAATTCAAAAAGTAGAGAGTGAGAAATCAGGAGCAATTCCTTTTATACATTTCTCTTGGATACCAAATTTTCAACTTTTTTTCTACATTACACACAAAAGATCCAAGCATCTGATTGGTCTAAACAAAATTTTTAAATTAACTAAAATACAGATTATGCTATAACATTTTTAAAACAAGTCGGATTTGCTTTTTGAATACAGATTTAAAATCAGGGCAACTTTCCGCATAAAAAGACACCTCACAAGCCCTATTTCGCTTCGAAGCTTTGCATTTTGATAACTTAAAATCTAAATTTACTTATATCTAAGAAATTCTATATTTTACACCTAAACTAATTACATATTCAGAATCTACATAAAAAACTATATCAGAATACATTTATTTCAAACCATTTAACTTAATTTTAACAGAAATTCCATTTTCATATTTAAATTTTAGGTAGTTAACACAACTTTTCTAATTTTATGTTCATATTACATGTATATTGTAAATTTCTTTATGAAAATGAGGGAAACCTACTGTTATGTGCTTTTATGATTTATTCTAAACTTAACTTATCCTATAAAAACTATAAATTTGCAAAATTCTTAAATGTAGTACTTAACCTAACTTAATATAATTTTACTTGTAACTTGCGTTTAAAACGTCTAAATCACTTGAAATGTTAATTTATTGTTCTTCTAACTGTCTCTAACACAAATACTGTTTACTTTTACTCCATAGTCCATAATTTTGTCATATCAGAATTCCATATTGTTAACACATTTATGTAAATTTTGTACACAAAATGTAATTTTATATGTAATTTTATATTAAATATCACATTGCAGAAATGTTGCTCATGTTCTTATCAATGTTTCTAAATCACTACCACTTCTGCACTTTTTATACACTTTGTCTGTGAAATCTTAATATACAGTGTTCGTACCCTAACCATTTTTTAAAGTTTATACAGTTCATGCATTGTACCTATATCTATACATGTTCTACAGGTTAGAATTATCCTACTACATGTGATTAATATCTGTAAAGTGTTTAAAATGCTTAAATATATTAATTAAACTGTAAAATTACTGAAATATGTTCACCGAAACTAATCGTACCCACAAATATCAATCGTTTTGACCTTTCTCACATGCTACTGGTATAGCTCATTGCTTTTATGAATAAAACAAACTTGTGCAAACCCCACAAAGCCTGTTTTGTTATATCAAAACCATATTTTCCCTCTCGTATACTATTTTTCCTATTAAAACAAACTGTACTTTCTCAAATCTATTTAAATTTGCACACTATAAAGAATATAAGCTCGATAACTCTAGCCCCTGTATTGTGCTTATTTCTAACCATCTATATATATATATATATATATATATATATATATGTATATAGAATAACAAGTTGTAAGTTATTTTAGGATTCAATCGTTCGAAATATGTAGTTAAAAATAAATCGTTTGCTGATAACACTTCTACGTTTCGATTTATTTAAAATCATTTTCAAGAAGCTAAAATATGAAATAAGCAGAAAATTACAAACATTAATAAAGTATTGCTACTTACAGAACAGCTTAAACGTTAACTACAATTAATAATACAAAGAAGAGTCTGTCAAATACAAATGCAAAGTAAATCAACATTAATAAATTCTAAAATTATCTAGAACCAAAATCGTTACGTTGACATTGGCATTCTATGTTATTGAGTTGACAACATCATAATCTAATTCAAACAAGTGTGCAACAAACTATAAACAAGATGTTTTATGTCTTATTAATTAGGAAATATGATAAGTTTACAAAAAATTACAATCACAGGTCCATTGTTAACTAGATTTCATTGTGGATTAAAGTGATATAAATAAGAGTAAATCATATTAAGGTTATCACGGTCTTGTTTATTATTTAAAATGTTTTGTTTTTTATTAATGTGGTATGCCTCTAAGAATAATCTTTTTTTATAGTTTGACTCTATTTCTGGTATTTTGGTTTCTTCCAAATTTGCTGTATGAGGTGGGGTGTGAAGAGTCTATAGACCACAAAACTTTTTACCAATTTTGGCGTCACTACGGTGTTGAGTTAGACGAGAACGTAACCATTGGCTAGTTTGTAACATATGTGTAAGATTACATTGACACTGAATACTAAGTATATTACTAAAAAGTAATTTTGGAGTTTTATCTTTTAGTTTAGTGAATAAGTTTCCAATAGATTTGTCACATGAGTTTTTTCTATGAAAATGTAAGATTGTTTAAGAATTTTTGTTAAAACTCATTCAATCCCTACTTAAAACTTACAGTAGAAATAGAATCTGATTGCAAAATTCCATTTTTAGATACGTTAGTATACAGAAAGGGTGACAATTTACTACGTTTTGATATATATATATATATATATATATATATATATATATATATATATATATAACCTACGAATTCAGGTCCGAATATTAATTTTTATTCAAACCATTTTTTAACCACAAAGTTAATACTATTTTAACATTAAAACATAGAATTGAAAAAATTAGTGAACCAGAATTCTGTAGTTAAAAATAAAAATGAATTAATAAAGATATTTCTTAATAATGGATATCCTAGACCATTATTAAATAAACTTATTTTCAGTTATCGGCTCAGTTTTCAAAAACCAGAAAAAATTGTAGAAATTAAATACAGAAAACTGCCTTATTAACCAGTTAACACCACTTTTAACAAAAATTCTTAAACAACCTTACATTTTCATAGCAAACTCTTATGATAAGTCTATTGGAAACTTATTCACTAAACTAAAAGATAAAACTCTAAAATTACTTTTTAGTAATATAGTATATAGTATTCAGTGTCAATTTAATCTTACATATATAGGACAAACTAGCCAATGGTTACGTTCCCTTCTAACTCAACACCGTAGTGACGCCAAAATTGGTAAAAAGATTTGTGCTCTATACTCATCTTCACACCACATCTCATACAGCAATTTTTGAAGAAACCAAAATACTAGAAATAGAGACAAACTATAAAAAAAGATTATTCTTAGAGTAATACCTCATTAATAAAAAACAAAATATTTTAAATAATAGACAAGACATTGATAACCTTAATGTGATTTACTCTTATTTATATCACTTTAATCCACAATGAAATCTAGTTAACAATATATTTGCAATGGACCTGTGATTGTAATTTTTTGTTAACTTAACATGTTTCCTAATTACTAATAGAAATACGACAAGACATCTCCTTGTTTATAGTTTGTTGCACACTTGTTTGTTTATTCAATAACCTAGAATGCCAGTGTCAACGTAACGATTTTGGTAGTTCTAGATAATTTTAGAATTTATTAATGTTGATTTACTTTGCCTTTGTATTTGACAGACTCTTCTTTGTATTATTAATTATAGTTAACGTTTAATCAACCTGTTTTGTAAATAGCCATACTTTATCAATGTTTGTAATTTTCTGCTTATGTCATATTTTAGCTTCTTGAAAATGATTTTAAATAAATCGAAACGTAGAAGTGTTATCAGCAAATGATTTATTTTCAACTACATGTTTCGAACGATCCCAAAATAACTTTTACAACTTGTTATTCCAACATTTTCCGTTCGTTAAAATATATATATATATATATATATATATATATATATATATGTATATGTATATTATATATATATATATATATATATATATATATATATATATACAGGTGCACTTAAGCGGATTGCTCCATAACTCCCTTACTATTACAAATACGAAAAAATGTCTTATATAAAAGTTGTCCACAGTCATAAACTACACGTTTTAAAATTATTTTCAGAAATGGCGGACTTCCGGTTATACCGGAAACTCATGCCAACTTCGTTATTTTAAATAGAACAACCTACATATTATTACATTTTTGAATTCCTCGTTGAATTTAAAGGTCACTTTAATAACTATACTATGGGCCTACGTCGCATTGCTTCTGAGTTATTTGACATTTTGTAGAAAAAATGACGAAGCCTCCGAAAACGTTCAATATCTCGAAGACGGATACCGGTAGAGAGATGTGGCTTTCGTTTTTTACTTTCGAAAAGGGTAACGCATCATTCTCATTCATTGTCAAAAATTTTGCTTTTAGAATTCAATAATTTCTATCGCTTCGAAGATAATTTTTTTCAAACATGGATAACTTGATTTTTTTAAATGGAACCACCCTATTTTCTTACATCAGCGGATAGGAAATTAAATTTCTTTTCTATTGATGTAACATTATCGATATTTTGGAGTGATAGTTTTCGAGATATTCACATTTTTATCTAATATCAGTTTTTATTGCGCATTGCCGCGGTGCTTTGGTAAACGTTTGTCAATTGTTTTAAACAACTGATAAGAAACGTCAGTTTCTCGAGCTTCTTTTGTGCGTTGCTGCCTTGTGTATCAGTTTAAGTGTTTCTACAAGACATTTCCATTAAAATGTTGTTGTCCGACGCAGAGTTAATCGACATGACTTTCATTGTTGGAGAATGCCAAAGAAATGCGTTATTGGCGTCAAGGATTTATGCGGTACAGTATCCTGAAAGAAGACTTCCCCGAGAAACAGCCTTTCAAAAGTTGTTACAACGTTTTACAAACACCGGACGCGTGCAGTATCAAACGAGGGAACGTGTCAACAGGATGACCTGTATTTCTTGTGCATTCCTCTTGTATGTCTTCTGTAATCGTTAAGTAATTGTCCTTATGTATTTATTGATCGTTCCTTATGTATTTCTTTTGAGTTTCATGTTCTTAATTCTTGAGTATTTATTGTTTATTTCTTGTGCATTAAAAAAATCAAGTTATCCATGTTTGAAAAAAGTTATTTTCGGAGCGATAGATATGATTGAATTCTAAAAGCAAGACTTCTTATCAGTTGTTTAAAACAATCGACACACGTTTTCCAAAGCACCGCGGCAATGCGCAATAAAAACTCAAATTAGATAAAAATGTGAATATCTCGAAAACTATCACTCCAAAATATCGATAATGTTACATCAATGGAAAGGAAATTTAATTTCCTATCCGCTGATGTAAGAAAATATGAGTGGTTCCATTTAAAAAAATCAAGTTATCCATGTTTGAAAAAAATTATCTTCGGAGTGATAGAAATTATTGAATTCTAAAAGCAAGATTTTTGGCAATGAATGAGAATGATGTGGTACCATTTTCGGAAGCAAAAAACGAATGCCACATCTCTCTTACCTGTATCCGTCTTCGAGATATTGAAAGTTTTCGGAGGCACTGCAAACGTCATCTTTTCTACAAAATGTCAAATAACTCAGAAACAATGCAACGTAGACCCATAGTATGGTTATTAAAGCGACCTTTAAATTTAACGAGGAATTCAAAAATGTAATAATATATAGGTTGTTCTATTTAAAATAACGAAGTTGGCATGAGTTTCCGGTATAACCGGAAATCCGCCATTTCTAAAAATAATTTTAAAATGTGTAGTTTATGACTGTGGACAACTTTTACATAAGACATTTTTTCGTATTTCTAATAGTAAAGGAGTTATGGAGCATTCCCGCTTAAGTGGGCCACACTATATATATTGAGATGGTTAGATATAAGAGTAAGACAGGGGATTGAGTGTATAAGCTTGTATTTCTTATAGTGGACAATTTGAAATCAATTACAGTATATTTACACTGCATTTTTTTGAAGTAGGTATTATAGTAAACGAGTGAAAGAACATAATAAAATACTTATCTTTTTGGGATTTTTTAATGGTGTACTTTAAATTATACAATCTAAACGTTTCGATAACACTTACAGTTATCTTCGTCAGTAGCAATGTATGTTAAAAATTGTTAAAGATGTAGTAAACAATTTTGTCAAATTTGAAAAATTCAAACATAAACATAAGCCTGCTATTAATATAACAGTTTGAGAAACATATAAGCCAACTATAAAATTGTAGTAAAGAATAACTACGTCATTAAAATTAAATATTGTTAAACTGTCTTAAAGATGACAAACCAGAACACTCTCTACGACGAAAGCTAACAATGAAATTTGCCAGCCAAAAAACACATTTAACAAAATTTAATTGAGTTATGATGTAAGTGTAAAGTTGCGAAAAACTTCAATTTTAAAATGATAGAAGCATTCACAAATCCAAACATTACATCAAAAAATAACCCAGTTAAATCTAACAAAGAGATATCTTTATCAATAATTGGAAGTGTTATTAACAATGAAAAGCACAATGCAGAACGTTCTTTGTAATTTTTAATTTCAATTTAATTTCAACTACTTATGTTAAATTATAGTGCTGTGGAAATTTAACATATAATTGATAAAGCATTTGCTTCAAGGTCTAGGAAAAACACAGCAAAAAACCTAGACATACCAAAAGCTGAAAACAAAGTACACCATTAAAAAATCCCAAAAAGATAAGTATTTTATTATGAGTGTTAATGGTGAAAGTTTACATTTTCATATTTCAGTCCTTTATGGGGAGGAAACTTATCGTTTTATCAGACAATTTGAAAAATTAAGGAAACGTAAAGCACAATTATTATCGTCACTCACTTTTTTATTACGATGCCGAGACCAAAAGATTATCCCAAAGTTTATCTATATTAAAAGAAATTTTAATAACAAGCAAGCGAATAATATTTACAGAAGAACTGAAAATGCTCTTCTACGTAATCAAATACATATTACTAGGAAGTTACTGGATAACACCGATAAAAATCTTTTATATTTACATTTAGAAATTTCATCTATTTTGAATAAAGAAGATTGGGATAAAATTGATTCTATAACGTTTAAATCTATGGAAATAAATTTTGACATTGCATGTCAACGTCAAAAAGAAAAATTTAATAAATTATACAAACAACAAAATAATAGACCATCTATTGATTGTAGAAAAACAGTTATAAACCTTTCTGATAATGTTGTTTCAGATTATGCTATTGAAGCGCTTTCTAAAGGAGGAAATTTTGCGATAACACCAAGAGTAATACCTTTTGAAGATATAATTTCCAACATCGAAAACTCCATTAGATTATTACCTTTTGATGCTGCTAATGAAGTTAGATATAACACCGTTAACATATTACGTAAAACAAAACCTCCAAAGAGCAACTTATCCTTTCGTCAACGACATGCTTTACTTGATCTTAAACGCAATGAAAGTATTATAATATTAAAATCAGATAAAGGTAATGCAACTGTTATATTAAATATGAACGATTATAACACTAAGATAGAACAATTGTTGGGACCAGAAACTTATCGTGAAATACCAAAAGATCCAACAAAAAAGTTTCTTTTAAAAACTAAAGAGCTGATTAAATTATCATCTATTCCTGAAGAAATAAAGAAGAAACTATCTAACTCAGAAGCTATTTCACCAAAACTATATGGTTTACCAAAATTCATAAACCTAATATTCCTTTAAGGCCTATTGTTAGTGCAATTGGTTCTCCTACATATAACCTTGCAAAACATCTTACATTGTTATTACAACCTCATATAGGAAAAACACTCCATTACATTAAAAATTCTGCCGATTTTGTTGAAAAAATGCATAGTTTCAAAATTGAAGAGGGTGATATAATGGTTAGTTTTGATGTTATTTCACTTTTTACAAAAGTACCTCTAAAAGAAACTATTGAATACATAGATCATCTTTTTCCAAAGGACATAACCATTCTTTTTCAGCACTGTCTTACTACAACTTATTTTCAGTGGAATAGTAAATTTTATGAACAGATTGAAGGTGTAGCAATGGGTAGTCCCCTTAGTCCTGTTATAGCTAATTTTTATATGGAAAAATTTGAAACATTAACGTTACAAAATACACCTAAAAAACCTTCAGTTTGGTATAGATATGTAGATGACACATTTGTTATTTGGAGACATGGAGAAGAAGCACTGCATGAGTTTTTGGTTTTTATAAATGGTATACATCCTAGTATTCAGTTTACCATGGAAAAAGAAACTAATGGAAGTTTACCATTTCTTGACATATTAATATCTAAAAATAATAATTCACTATCTTTTAAGGTTTACAGAAAGCCGACACACACTGATAGATACCTTCATAAATTATCCAACCACCATCCACGTCAAAAAATTAGTGTAATTAAATCTTTAGTAGATCGAGCAAAACGAATTTGTGACCCTGAATTTTGAAGGATGAATATAAATATTTAAGAAAATCCTTACAAGATAATGGATATTCACTTACAGATATTAATAATGTTATTACACCTTCTAGGCGTAACCTTAAAGAAAAACCAGTTCTTAATGTTGGTACTGCTTTTCTTCCTTTTATAGCTAATGTTACAAATAGAATTGAAAAATCCTAATCAAATATGGCATTAGGACTATTTTTAAACCTACAAGAAAAATTAAAGAACATTTAAGATCACCTAAAGATGTATCAAACCCTTTATCATCTTCCGGAGTGTATAAGTTATCTTGTTCATGTGGAAAAGTATACATCGGGACCACAAAACGTAGCTTTGATACAAGACGCAAAGAACATATGAGATTTTGTAGATTGGGTCAACCAGAGAGGTCTGCTGTGGCTGACCATGCCCTGAATAATCTAAATCATGACATTCAATTTGACAATATGAAAATATTGTCAAGACAAACCCATTATTATGTTCGTTTGCAACGTGAAGCTATTGAAATATATAAACACCCGAATAATTTTAATAGACAAGAAGAAAATCTCCGTTTAAATAGGTTTTGGCATCTTATAATTAAAAAGAGCATAATGATACGCCTTGATTTTAATTTGTTTTCAAGCTTTTGGTATGTCTAGGTTTTTGCTGTGTTTTTCCTAGACCTTGAAGCAAATGCTTTATCAATTATATGTTAAATTTCCACAGCACTATAATTTAACATAAGTAGTTGAAATTAAATTGAAATTAAAAATTACAAAGAACGTTCTGCATTGTGCTTTTCATTGTTAATAACACTTCCAATTATTGATAAAGATATCTCTTTGTTAGATTTAACTGGGTTATTTTTGATGTAATGTTTGGATTTGTGAATGCTTCTATCATTTTAAAATTGAAGTTTTTCACAACTTTACACTTACATCATAACTCAATTAAATTTTGTTAAATGTGTTTTTTGGCTGGCAAATTTCATTGTTAGCTTTCGTCGTAGAGAGTGTTCTGGTTTGTCATCTTTAAGACAGTTTAACAATATTTAATTTTAATGACCTAGTTATTCTTTACTACAATTTTATAGTTGGCTTATACGTTTCTCAAACTGTTATATTAATAGCAGGCTTATGTTTATGTTTGAATTTTTCAAATTTGACAAAATTGTTTACTACATCTTTAACAATTTTTAACATACATTGCTACTGACGAAGATAACTGTAAGTGTTATCGAAACGTTTAGATTGTATAATTTAAAGTACACCATTAAAAAATCCCAAAAAGATAAGTATTTTATTATGAGTGAAAGAACAAGTTTGTTTAATCATAAAAAGCATTGTGCTATGTAAGAAACATGTCAGGAAGGTTAGATGAAGTTATATTTGTAAGTACGAGTAAGTTCATAGAAAATATTTCATAAAATTTACAGTTCACATAAAGTATTTTGGCATTTGGGTAATTTACATATGTTTAGAACACAGTTTAGATTTATGATTATATTTAGAACATGTTTTGAGTTAGGTAAAATGCAGGAAAGGTTGAAAATTTAAGAAAGGGTTACGATACGGACATGATTTAGTTAATACTCACAATATTAGTGTATATAAAAGTGCAACAGAAGAAGTAGTGCATAGTAAACATTAAACTCGATATAAACAACAATTTTACATATGGATATTTTACATACAAATACATTTTGTATAAAATTTTTAAAGAAACGTGTTTAACAATATGAATTGTTGAAGTGACAAAATTTTAAACGTTACAATAAAAGTGAACATTGGAGATGTTGAAGACAGATTTAATAAATTGTTAGAGTAACATTTTGAATAATTTGGACGTTAGATATGCTAATTATATGAACATTTACATAAAGTTACGTTAAGTTTTAATTTTAAGGTTTTTTTTGCAAATTTATAGTGTTTATAGGATAAGTTGAGCTTAGAATAAATTATTAGTGTAATCAATAGGAGGTTTTCCTCATTTCCATGTAGTAATTTACGTTGTACAAGTCATTTAAACATAAAATTATGAAAATGGGGTTAACTACATAAATTTCCTACATGAAAAAGAATTTTCCTTTAAATTTAAGATATTTAAGTTTAAATAAATGTTTTCTAATTCAATTTTTCGTGCAGATCACGAATATGTATTTAGTTTAAGTGTAGAAAGTATGGTTTTTTAGATATAAGTAAATTTAGATTAGAATAAGTCAAATCGTACATTTTTGAATCGATATATGTCACGTGACGTATCATTTTATGCGGAATCATCCACAGATTTCAATTCTGTTTTCAAAATGTAAATCAGAAGCATATTAAGAAAGTTATAGTATAATTTATATTTTAGATAAGTTTTCAAATTTATTTAAACCAATCACAGACTTAGTTACTTTGTTTGTATTGAAAGAAAAAAATTGAAATTTTTGTAGCTAACAGGATAGTATATAAGGAATTGATCCTGAAACGATCTCTCTCTTCCATTTCTTTTTCAAAGTTTTAATTTTTATGACAAAAGGTCAAAGTGTTGTGTTTTGTGTTAACACGTAAGTTTCAAATCACGTTTACTTTCGGAAATTTTGAAACGAGTTTAATGAAGAGCCGAGAATTCAGAAACGATTGTTCTTAACCTACAATCTTAAATAAAGTTAGGTTACCGATAATTTTCCATAATCGTAAAGTTTGTTACGATTCAAGTTTAACGTTTTTAAAATTGGGTTGTTGTATTTTTGTTTTGGTTATGTTTGTCGTAAATAAAAATTATTCAATTTTTCTGAATTGATGTTTATTTTCCTGGTGCGACATAATAATAAACGATATTCCATATCGGGTTCTAAAAACAAAAGTGAATTAAAAATTAAAATTTACAACCTTAAATATAATTAATAAACCGAAAATTATTTAAACATTTTAAAACAACTTTTAAATATTATAATAAATAACTCAGTGCTTGGTTGAAGTTATTTAAGCAAAGTTAAGTAACGATTACCACAAGAAAGTCACCATTTAACCAAGGTACGTTGATTGAAGTTTGGAAGTACATGCAGCAGCAATTGGAGCAACGAATCAATAACATCGATCAGATACGGGAAGAAGCCTACCAAGTTTGTATATGGAACCAGCCGAATGAACACATCCTTTTTGAAAATATGCTAATACACATGTGAGTCAATTTTATAATAACCCTTAAGTTTGTATCCATTATTTGTGTAATTTCCTGCATTTGTGTTTCATGTATAGGTGTAAATGTTTATGCAATAGCGGTGTAAACATCTGTAAAATAATTAAATTTTTATTCTTCTATCAACAGTTCAATTTCAATTATAAAATTATTAGATTCGCATTTTTAAGAATTTTCCGTTTAACAATTTTGACAGTTTGCTATTTAATTTCAGTTAAGACGTTATTGTACAAATTTTAATAAGGTATATTTCACATACAAGCTACTTAATATAACGTGGAATTTACATAATAAAGACCCATCTCATGATTTCACTTGTACTTCTAAATGCAATTAAATTCATATATAAAAAATTAAATTCATATAAAATTTATATTAAAGTGTAAATTATAATATTTATAATATATATATATATATATATATATATATATATATATATATATATATATAAAGTTGCGATATAAATAAATTTAAAAAAATATCATCTTCAGGGAGGAACTACAAAAATTGTCAACAATTACAAACTAAATTACTTAAAACACTTACAAATTATACAATAATGGTCAAATACTAATTAAAATACGTGTATAAATATTTAAAACTATTCTATTTTAACGTCATGGTCACAATGAATGTATATATATAAAATAACAAAGATAAATAAAATATGGAAAACCTGTTGAGTACCAACAATTACATTAAGAATCTGATTATTAACAATTAAAACAAATCCAATAAAATTAACAACAGAAAACAGTTAATATATGTATTATAAAAACAATTAACAATATTCGGTATCATCGGTGGCTGACTAATTACTTCGTTAAGTAAATTAGCATCATTTTTGAGGAAAGAATTAATGTAAAATTTTTCTTTAAATTTTATGAGGTTATTGCTGCTATTTCAGCTTAAACCTCTATGTTATCTATTTTAAAATCATGTCCGTCCGATAGTATATGTTCCGCAAAATGTCAGAACTGGGCACCTTTGTTGTTGTTTTTTATTTGTTTAAGATGTTCTTTAGCTCGAGTCAATATGTTACGTATGGTCTTATCCACGTATATAATTCGCAGTTTTCGCAATTCAATCTGTAGATACCAGATAACTGGAGTATGCCGGTTTTGTCCTTAAAGTTACAGACTGACTCCAATGCTGTTAGGGACTTTAAAAGAGATTTCTCTATTATAGGAACGCAAACAGTTAGCAATAGTCTGTGATAGAAGGCTATAATAGGGAAGTAGAAAGTATTGTTTGTTGTCTTCAATCTTTTCAAAAGTAGCGAGCTGTCGTAGTTTTTTACTCTTGTTAACTGTTTTTATTATTTTGTCCACTACTTCTTTGTCATAACCCACGGTCTGTATACTACTACGGTTGCCCCATAACCCGGCTTGTTGGCGTTACGTTACAAGCGAGCAGGGGGAAAGCCTACGTCACTCAGCGACTGTTTGAGCGACCGGTGTATAGTGAAAGCCTGCGAGTGCATGCCTTTCGCAGCTGCAGAGAGTATTTGTTATATTAGTTATTACATTATTTTCGTGAAATTAAAATTATATTGTTAAAATCAAACAAATAATTAAAAATCTTACCAAGAAGATGACAAAAAAAATTCTGGAACTCAACAGAGATATACCAGAAGAAGTAATTAAATGTTTTTTTCAGCAGCGCACCTATATTCGAATGAAATATTTAAATCATAAAAAGAAGGTTAGCATGATTAGCTGAAAAAGAAGTGGTGATTTAATTACCGACAAAGTGCAACGCAAACTAAAAAAAATTGTTAAATAACTTCTTAGCTAAACAAATAGTAGAGAAACATTGGGAATTTAAACGAGTTCTGACATTTCAATTCAAATTTGTAATTCAGAAGTCACATTACAAATGTCAATTGTAATTCCAGTCTAATACAAATTAAAAAGTATGAAAATGTTTTAACATTTCAAATTTGACAAAATTGTTTACTACATCTTTAACAATTTTTAACAAACATTACTACTGACGAAGATAACTGTAAGCGTTATCGAAACGTTTAGATTGTATAATTTAAAGTACACCGTTAAAAAACCCAAAAAACATAAGTTTTTATTATAAATTAAAAAGTAGTAGTAATTCAAACCAAACGAAATTCAAAAATTCATTTTTAGTATCTTTTGCGTTGCTGCTAAACAGATAAATTGAAATTGAATAATGAACTACTTAATTTTTAAAAATATACATTTATTATACCTAGGGTGTAAACAATCCCTACGAAACGTTCACAATCCCTACGAACGATACTTAACTCAGCCAGCGTAACCGCGCGCGAGCCTACGTTTTTAATTTTCTGCCGTCCAACTTAAGATTGACTAATTAAGCGCCAAAAAAAACCTTTTTCCCCCTGTACTTACATAATATCTTACACACTTGCGTCATATTTTTAATAACATCAATGTTTCTCTTGGGAACTGCATTATCAGCACTCATACGGTCAAAACAGATTTATCCCGCGAATAGAAATCGCGCACTTATTTTCACTTCAGGACATATTGCAGCTCAAATGAATTTTCTACCTTCTACAACGCCAAATCTTAACTAAAACGAACCGGTGAACTTTATAAAGACAGACTCGCGGCACCCATTTGCAAAACTGTAGCTCAAGCTGACGTTATTAGAAACGTAATACAAAAGCAATTTAATATTCGGATCTCATATTTCACCAAACCCTTTTTAAATTTACTTAACAACAAATTACGCTTCTAATTTTTAAACTCGATTCTAACTAACTAAACCTTGGAAACTTTTTATAACATTTTCAATTCCAACTAAATTAACACCAGTAAAAAAAAACATTTCAGATATGAATGGAATTTGATTAGGACTACAATACTAAGCTTTACAATGAGCTCAACACAATCAATAGCAAAAGACACGTCAAACTAATTCTTAATTCATGACCATTTTAACACCAAAAATTCAATAAAGTGAAAGAGAGAAGAGAAAAATATGGTACTCAAACATCCACACATGGTAAGCTGGGTTAAAAACGTTATTTTAAAGATGCAAAATTAATAGACTGGCCAACTCATTGTGAGGCGATTCGGACGATTAAAATAATTTTGTGTGAACACATTTATTGATAATACATCAAAAATAAAACAGTGATACACACGTAACGAGCGCCATTAACTTATACCAATAACACGAGTGTTAAAATTTTGTGTTTTGTTAAAATATGTTGAAAATTGGCTACTCGACCCTTGTCGAAAATACTACTATTTCAGCATTTCTAGGATGCTTTAGTTACAATAACCAATTCATTTAAATTTTTCAATATTGCGTAGTTCTATAGCTTCATCATAAGATGGTGGAACTAAAAAATTGTCATAGATTAATAACACCATCACACCACTAAACAAACCTTGCAAGCTAGATCCGCTTATCGTCTCTATGAATGGATTCTCTATAGGAGCACTAGGAACTGGCTGAGTAACCGTTGTAAGTAACTCCTCTCTAATTGGAACATGCCCTATTGTTAAAGGCATACTAGCAATCAAATTTGACCGTTTTCCTCGTATTTCCACTTCACCCTAAAAGCTTACTGTGCTCACCCAACCTGAACAAGGTTTCTAAATTACCTTTAAATGATATTTAATGTTTATCAAATTTGAAGCAATCATATTAGGAAATGGGTGGTGAGCTGGGATTGGTAATACAACGGTCCATGATTTTTCTCCATTTGTGGTTGCTCCTCCCTCGTTAGTTTCTGCAATAATTTCTTCATTCTGTTTTACGATTTTTTTGGGAGTTTTTACTATAAATTCAGTTAGCTGAAATTATCAAAAATTGTGCCTAAAATAATTTGGTATGGACGTGCTTGATACCTGAATTAATTTAAATTTAACTTTCTTTACACCAACACCAAAATTTTGTATCCTAGCACGAATGATAATATCTTGACCTGCAATATAACCTCTAACCGGTGTTGAAAAGGATAAGGATATCTTGCCACGCTTTCTACACAACCACGCACATATCGCAGTATCGGCCCATACATCGATCGGTCTCTAAAATTACAAAACTTATTAGATAGGTACAACGTTACATAATTATCAACTCAAAACTACATTAATTTCAGTGACTTGATTCAAATCAAGCGGTGAAACCACATTCAAAACGGCACAAGCTTCAGTACCAGCTTTATGTGGATTATCAAGTCTAGCCTTAATCTGGTATCGAACCGTAGCCCATCCAAATTGATCTTCATAAGATGATGGTAATTTTTCGGGTAAATGATACGTAAATGGATATAAGTGTCTTCCAGCAGGTAATGTAAATTCGGTATGTCCAGATCCCATTAAATTAAATTCGTGATTGAAATAAATCTCTTCACCACTATAATGCACATTTGTAACTGCGTCGTCATTTTGTTTCTCCTTAACAAGCCAACAGGTGTTACATTTCCCTTCGAATCTCACAGCTATAGCTAAAATTCGAGACAAAATTTTTATTAGGTAGATATTTTAGTTACCTACCTTTAAGCTTTCTTTCACTAGAAAAGTTACATTCTACTCTCCCGTTTACTGTCAGTCCAGGGCAATAACAATAATCGTAACTGTTTAAATAAATTTGAATTTCGTGAGACATTTACTTAATGATTGGATTGTACTGTATCTAATTTTAAACGCTTATCTGTTATTATCACATTATGAACTTTAGTTATATCACAATTGCTCAATAAGTGAAACACTCGAGATTAAATTGTAACGAGAATTTTATTATATATTTGTGAATGGAAAGGTGGAATACAGAGAAAAGTGACATTTTTCATACAGAACTAGAAAGTAGCGTATTATTTTAGAAGGAAGAGGAAAAGTCACAAGTTCCACAATTGATAATTGTACATTTATTTGCCTAATCGTGTTACTTGGTAAGGCAACATTTCATTTGAAAACTTTTCAGCAAACTGGGAGTGCGAAACTGGCTTGGTGTTTATATCGCAGTACTATCTATTCACATTGATATTCCAAAGCCAAATATGTTCAACTATGGATTTTCCGTTGACAGGTGTCAAAGCATACATCTCTTATCTGTAAATATGACGTAAGCAACACAAAAACGAGTAATAAATAAGAATTAATTCGACCAATTGACATGTTAGGCCTCTTTTATTCACAGCGGCAAGCCGCAACGGTCGAACGCCGCTGCGACCGACCTTTGTTGTTTTATTTCATATATATATATATATATATATATATATATATATATATATATATATATATATATATATATATATATCTATAACAATGTCATTTGAAGAAGTTGTTTAGAATTGAAAGGTATGTCAAATACGAAATTTCAGCCAGCTTCTCTGAAAAAAAATATTTACGTTTTTCCTTTCTTTTCTACCACCCCTGTATTTTATAGAAAACAAAATATTTGGGAAGTAAGTTATTATCTGATGAAACAACAATACGCTAAAAAGCATAAGTTTTATTTGCCCCATAAGTAACAAATTAGGTTATTCACAATTATCCCTAAAAATACCTCAATTTTTGTATCCAATGGGGCAAACTACATACTCCTTCAAGATTATACCTAATAAATGTGAGGGGGTTATAGAGAACATCAATACACTTAAATTTTTTACAACCTCAAATATATCTCACAAGTACTCATTATTCCTTATTTCGCTTTGATATTTGGCAAAGTGGGCTTTGGAAAAAAAATAGATAATCGTCTACAATATCATTTTGACATTTCCGATATCGCTGTTAGTCTAATGTTCACTGGTGTTTGAAAACTAATTATTCACTGTAATGGCTGCACGTCTAAGTGTCCAAGAAGAAGTTGAGATTGTTTTAGTGTATGGTGATAATTATCATACTTCTAGCGAGACTGCAGATATTTTTAATGCAATACACACAGATAAAAGTATTGGTCATGCAACAGTTGCAAAAATAATAAAAAAATTGAAAAAAAATGGATCTGTTGAAAATAAATATAAAATAGAACACAGAAGAAATGTTATAAACGTTGTTCTATCTACTATGGAGAATCCGAGCACACCGTTATCACAGCGGCAAGAACTTACCGATGTTTCTGAGCGATCAATTAGAAGAATTATGCGATTAAATAAATTCAAGCCGTACAAACCCAAACCCTTCAGGAAAGAGACCAAGATGCAGAATTTTCTTTTTGGTTCCAAGGAGAAATAGAGAATGATGAATATTTTTCGAGAAGAATTCCTTATTCTGACGAATCCAATTTTACATCAAATGGTATCGTAAGTTCGCAAAACTGTAGACGGTGGGCAGATGAAAACCCTAACTTTAAGATCGAATGCCGGGATCAATATTCGTTTAAAATCAACGTTTGGTGTGGAATTTTAAATGATGAAATTGTGGGACCAGTATATTTTGGAGAAAATTAAAATTCTGTGAGATATTTAAATATGCTTCAGACATATTTATCAAATTATTTGGATAATATTCCTCTGAGAACCAGAATCAACATGTTTTTCCAACAAGATGCGCATCTTTCATTCAACGGTGGCGGTAAAGTCATGGCTGGACCTAAAATGTCCTAATCGCTGGGTAGGAAGATATTCCAAAAATCCATGGCCTGCAAGATCGCCCGATATGATCACAATGGACTTTTTCCTATGGGGATATTTAAAGGAGAAAGTTTATAAACAGCGACCATTCAGAGATATTCAACGTTTGGAAAATACAATTAGAAATTGTATTCAAACAGTATCCCCGCAAATGTTGAGAAATGTACATCAAGAATTGCACAAACGTACAATACTTTGCATAGAGAATGGTGGGCGCCACATTGAAGGATAATGGTATAGGTAACTTTTTTTCACACTTTTGTTTTATGTTTGTGTTCCATTATCAATTAATGTAGGTTATTCCAATATTTTGAATAAAACATCTTTCTTGAAATTTGAAGATTGTTTTATTTATTATAACTCAACGATTCAGAATGGTACATAAAGGTTATTCCAAAATGTTAAAATTTAGACGTTTTGACGTTCTCCATAATGCCCTCACATTTGCTAGGTGTATCTTGAAGGAATATGTAGTTTTCCTCATTGGATACAAAAATTGAGGTGTTTTTAGGGATAATTGTGTATAACCTAATTTACCACTTATGGGGCAAATAAAACTTATGCTTTTTAGCGTATTATTGATCCATTACATAATAACTTACGTCCGAAATATTTTGTTTCCCGAAAAATACAGGGATTAAAATGACATTTTTGTGTATTTTGAACAATAAGGGTACTTTACTCTTGAGCCGCATTCACATTTTCGAATCTCCCTCGTATCAGAAACGAGATATTTAAATTTTTGCAAGTCCATTTTAGGTTTGCGATCGACCAGGCACTTTTATCAAGAATAAAATTTTCTGCGAAATGAACGATAAAAATCTTTCCCATTTGTATCCACCTTTATGCCGGTCACTGTGTATATATATTGGATTACTCAGTGACTCAGAGGTAAAGGTGTCGACTTGTAAGTGAAAGGTACAAAGTTCGAATCGGAAAGTAGTCAAGTGCTTGGGAAAAAATCATAACACATGGATTCGATCAACTACGAAAACAGTCCTTCTCAGGTCTAAGCCTGATGATGAAAGCAGAGTCCGTTTCCGATACGTCAAAACTGTGGAAATAGGTCGATCCACTCAAATAATATGAAACCACAGTTACAAAACACTCATAATACAGAATTAATTCATCTTCGCCAAAAAGGCCAGATAGCAAAGATATCTTCAATATATCTAAGCTAAAGTTTTGGTTTCTTAGGTGCACTACTTATTATTCTTCGAAATGTTCCATAAAATAATTTCCAATCGATGGTGAAATTGGAGATTCCATAGCCACTCCATCTAACTGTTGATAATACTCACCATTATATATGAAGAATAATGTAATTAGACAATGTTTAAATAAGTTGATCTCATTATGGTTGAAATGGAGTTCTAATAGTTATAAGCTATCATTTAATGGTACTTTCGTGACCAAGGAATCCAGGTGAAAACTAATTAACAAATGATCTGGAATTAATATTAATTTGTCAATGAATTCAATAAATCATTCTGAATTCTTTATAAAGGAGTTTCTCGCACCAATAAAAGGTCGAAGTTGAGTATTCAAGTATTTAGATAATGCGTAGGTTGTTGAATTTATGGAGCTTACAGTTGGTCGATGTGGAGCATTTGGTTTGTGTATTTTTGGCAATCTATAATATAAAATAAAACTTATGTACGTACCGTAAGGTACATGAAAGAAATAATAGAGAATAGATTGCAAGAAAACATTGTCATTTTGAGGTTAAGTTTTTGTGTGATCATTGGGAATGACTGTTTCATCATGTTATCCAGTACTAAATATCTAATCAAACTCTTCTCTTATTTGGAATAGGTTGATCCCCATCGACATGGTAGATAAAGAAGAATACTAATTGCGGTTAAAGAAACCATCGAATTTGCAAAGAACGGATGAAGTCATTGATATTTTAAAAGTTTTCAAGCGAAAAGACTCAGAACAATACTCAAACTGTGTCGCCACAGAAAAATATTATGGTGGAAAATATGATCTACTAGAGATATCAGGCATTACAAAAGTTATTTTAAAACCAAAATCTCTTTAGGACGATAATCTTATTTATGTTACACCGATTGAAGAATTTTTCGATAACATTGATGAGCAACACAAATCTACTGGACATGGAGGGCGAGATAAAATGCTTCATAATTTAAAGAAAAAATGTAACATTCCAAGATTAGCCATTGAAATATATGCACAGTTGTGTAAAACTTGCAATTTGAAAAAAACTCAAAAACATGCTGGTTTAGTGGTGAAGCCAATTATATCAAAAGATTTCAATGTCAGGGGACAAGTTGATCTGATATATTTTCAATCTTGCTCTGACGTGAAATACAAATGGCTCCTAAATTACCAAGACAATTCCACCAAATTTTTATATTTGAGACCTTTAATAACTAAAAGAGCGGCAGAAGTGGCCATTGAATTGCTTAAAATTTTCCTAGAACAAGGTGCTCCAGTCATCTTGCAAAGTGATAATGGACGGGAATTCACTGCCGCGGTGATTAAAGAATTGGTTTTGTTATGGCATGAATGCAAAATCGTGCATGGACGACTCAGACACCCCCAAAGCCAGGGTTCAGTGGAAAGGTCTAACCAAGATGTTGAGTAAATGTTGAGAATTTGGATGGAGGAAAATCAAACAACTCGTAGGTCAGCCGGGTGCTACTTTGTGCAGTGGCAGAAGAATACATCATTATATCGTATCATCGGAAGAACACCGTACAAGAGTCTTTATGGAGCTGATCCAAAAATAGGTTTACGATCTACAAATATACCGTCCGACCTTATGGATAAAATACTCACTGAAGTAGACTTAGAACACATGACCAACAACATGAGTGATAATAACATTGTTCATCGGATAATGACAACACAGTTGTAGAAGAAAGTCTTAATACCACAGCAGTAGTAAGGACTACAGATGACTCCAATCAGAGTGTAAGTTGCGATGAATCACTACAGATTGTTAATTCTAAAATTGCAACAAATATTTAAGGAACAGTAAATAAAATACATATAGTGTTTGAGCAAACTTGTAATACTGTTGACCCCATTGTCCTATACTGCTGTGTTTGCGCCAACGAAAGCTTGATTACGTGCAAACTTTGTATGAATGAGGAAAATATAAGAATTAACAGGAAAAAGTGTTTAGAGGGACAGGTTAGAGTCGCAGAAGTAATGACGAAAAGAAGCAGAACCACTTTTAATGATTTAGAAGTTGGAAAATATGTGACTGTTGCTGTACCCAAATTCGATAGAGGACCATTGGACAAAAAGAATGTAGGAAGTATAATCATTGATAAAAAAAGCAGTGTGTACCAAATTGGCACAAAATCTGGTATTTTGAAAAACTGGTTTACCAGAAGTGATTTGACCCCCGTATCATTTATTAGATTTAATTTTATTGATATTCCTCAAGAAAAATCTATTTCATTAAGGGAAGCCTGCGCCTCGCAGTCAATGGTTTCAGGTCAGGGGTTTACAAAACGCCAATACCAGCCTTAAAAAAGTCAATGCAATACCAAAAGATGTGCTTGTTTCAAAACGAAACATTTGTGCAACACCAGGTGCCATTCCAGGAATCCTTGCCAGAATAAGTAGCTTTATGTTACTTACTCCAATAACCAGTTTTAGTTTTTGTACTGCTCCTGTTTTAGAGTATTTTTTTATTTCTATGTCAGCGATGTTGGTCTTAAATGGAACGCTGACTGTGCTGCCATTACTACAATTACCATTTCATTTTATTATCCTGTTATTTTTTAGTGCCATGTATTTCGCATAAGAAGTATAGGTACGTATAAGTGCTAATATTAAAAAGTTCCAATAAAAATGTTTCTACAAACAATTTATTTCCATATGCCCAAAAAACGTTTAGGCAGATAGTCAATTGGTCATTTAGTAATTCATTATAAACAAAGCTATTTGCCCAGGAAGTTGGTGTTTGCCTAGGCAAAAGCTATTTTCCTAAAATGACTATTTGCCTGCGACATTTATATGTTCGTGCCGTATTAAAGAACAGTCTAATTTGACACCCATACACCTAATATTTGAATTAGTACAATCGTTATTTCGTATGAGTTTGGAAGTCGCAAACAGTTTCTGAGTTTTAGAATGATTTAAGGATAACTCGTTTGCAGTGAACCAGTTTGATACCGAAGTTAACGTATTTGGATCCACTACTACTACCACTGTGTTAACTTGATTTGGCAGAAAGACTTAATTTTTCCGTTCTATTGATTGTTGCTTTAAATTTGATAGAACCGCGTATAATTCTACTATTGCAGATTTTTCAGATCCCATGTAGAAGCTTATAAGTGAAGGAACCATAGGCAAACTTCAAAAAAATTGTTTTTAAAACTATTAAGAATCAATGTGAGGCATATTCCGTGAGAGAAAAAGTAACTCTATAACGGTTTGGGCATTTTTAATATTCTTTCTATCAAAGGTGACAACGCTAACCATCTGACTTTCCTGTATCCAAATAGTTTTTGGTATTCAACATTAAAGAACTCACAAAATTCTTTTAATTGTTCAACTCGAACAGTATAAATGTAGAAATAGCCGAAGATTTTCACAATAATGGCTTCGATATCAATAGGAAAGCAGTCTGATGATGTTTGAATACAGTTATGAAGCATATGAGCAGCACAGTTCACGCCAACTAAAGGTCTTTTAAGTAACTGCCGAACTTTATGAAAGACGTTGTTTTAACCTTGTTGCTCCTCCAAAATTGTTATTTGTGTTGGCAGCGCACATTGTCATTACTTTTGTGGTTAATTCGTATTTGTCAGCTATTTTAATAATCTATTCGGATATAATGTATGGAGTTTCACCTGGAAAATCTTGAACTTACAAAAGTTTACTAAATGCCTTTATCTTTCGCATGAAATATCTTACTAGCATAGAACAAAATTTTTACGATCCCGCATTTGAACAATCAGTATAAATTGTTGCTAAATTGATTGTTCCAAGATCATTTTGTATGGAGCTTAATAATTACTAAAATAATTCTTAAAATGCTACACACAATCCTTTCACATTTGGGTCTAGCATATGGAAATTTTGGTTGGAAGCAACTTCTTATTAGCTTACTAGCGCAATCCATTGAACGAACGGACTGATCGTGGATCACCTGGTGGTATGACCAAGCACATTCAATCACAGGTAGCTCTTGTTTTTCATTTCTAAATGTGTCTCCATGAAAAAAAGACAACACTTTGCTACTACTAGAAGCAGCAATACCTGCAATTTTATGCTTAAGTGCCATGTGTTGGACAATATCCGTGTTTCCACCATGTCCAAGTGAAAACTGTGCACAACATTTTAAGCACTTTACATCACTATCTAAGGTTGTATTTTTAACAAATGGATATTCACTTTCCAAATCTCTATTAAATGTACACTTTCTTTTTGGCATTTTCTAATCTTCTACCGCCCTAGATACATACTGCACAATAACGATTATTTATTTAAAAACAGTTATTTATTAAAACTTAACCTTAACTAACTATTTGCGCTATATTTATTTACACGCCCCGGTATATTTATTTTCCACACGTACAAGGCACCGTCGTAAGCAAATTCTTTTCGCGTTAAACTTAATACATCTCATAAGCGGGACCTCACGTTATTTATTTACGTGGACAAAAGTGCTAGAAAAGTCATGTAAATTGTGGAACTGGTAAAGCCATCCTATTGTGTCTTATCTGAAGGTCGCGCTATATTTTTCGTTTTTTCTGTACTTTGATTAATTCCTTCGAAATACGAAACATTTATAAATAAGGGACTGTCCTATATAATAGGGGACGAATGTTCGCCTTATATTTAGTTAATAATCAGAAGAGGGTAAAGAGAAATGTGCAAAACTCCACAAAGAAGGTTTGTATATTTTGTAACCGCAGTGTTAGAAGAAAAATTTTTACTAAATACCTAAAACACATGGAACTAATATGTAGTATTAAACTTCATCCAATAAATGATAAAAATCTCGTGTTACGATGTTCGTTTACGCTAATCTCGGGAACGGCTGAAAATTTTTAGATGAAATTTTGTAAATGTGTATTGTTTGATGGTCAAACTTAAAACATACGATAGTTTTTATTTTGATAAGTTACGGTCAATATTTGTATTGCAATTTTTTTTTAGAAAAAGAGGGTGGGAGAGGGGAGATGGAGAGGAAGAATATGTATTGTTGGTATTCAAAAGTGAGAATTTGTTTTTCTGTTTAATAAATCATTTTTGTAAAACAGTGACGAACATTTGATTCATCTTTGAACTTATCTAGAATCCTAAAGTCAAAAATATAATTTTAAAAGATTCTTGATTAATTTGAAAACAATATGGATGGATCTTATTAACTAAATACTGTTTCTATTAATTGCAATTTTACTACTTAGCTTGTTTGCACAAGCTTCCTTTAAGAAAGGTTTATGACGAACATGATTTTTAGTTTAACAATGTAGACCGAATCATATACTGTAGCGTTAATTAAATGAAGTTTATTAGTGTACCTATATTATAGAAAACTATCGTATTTGGTTAGCATTTGATGTAATAGATAACAACCAAAGCTGCGAAAAATCTACACAATATACTGGATGTCCAGATTATCGAATTGTGTAGATTGACGAATTCCGAAATTTAACTATATCTTTGGAAAATAAAGTATTTATCCTCAAAAAAGCACAGGTACCCTATATGTACATACCACTATAAGAGACTTAATTATATACACTGCTCCTGTAGAGATAACGTAATATGTTTGCGTTTTTACATTTTAATAGAGTTCATATGTAGGGTTTATCGGTTACACGTAAAGCTCGGCATATACTGAAGCTGGAGTATTTGTAAACTCTACAGCACAATATACAATTTTCCGCTGTCCTTTTGTTCAAATTGTAAGGATTTTGTTTGGATTAAAGGGGTACATATTTGAATTGCAGGCTGTTTGGATTACTGGAGCTTCGGATTATTGATATTTTACTGGTATATATATATATATATATATATATATATATATATATATATATATATATATATATATATATATATATATATATATTGCACTATATTTTGTGCAAAAAAATTGATAAATATAATTGTTATTAAATTTAATGAATATCTACTTGGGGATAGGGTTCAATTTGAATTTCGTAGGCAAATAACGTAGGAAAATAAAAATAAAACATTTAAACTTTTTCATTATTGTTAAATTGAAATGTAAACGTGAAATCATACAAATTTATTTCACACAAGGAAATATTCCTGTGTATAATATATCAGTTCTTTACAATTATTTCTTTTAACGTGTACCAGATTTCTATGGAATTTGCAACAAGTACGCATGCGTTGCGTCCTTGCTAAATTAAGTATGTGCAGCTTGTCAAAATACCAAAATCAACGATCTATTCTTAGTAAGTACAATTTTACTTTAATTAAAATTAGAATTATTATATTTATGATCACTCTTGTTCATTACCTTTCTAGATATTGATACACGTCGTCGCACAACAATTATACAGAAATTAAAAAAAATACATACACACAGGACATCAAAAGAGTAATCAATGCAAACTATTTGGTTATGATAATAAAATAAACTCACATGTATTTTCGAAATTTCCATACTACATGGACACCTTAAGCTTGTTCCATGTTAACCTTGGATGTAAACTTCATTCCATCTAACGATGATACTGCCTTCCTGTAGAAAATGGTACTGCTTGATATCCATAAATTCATCCAGTTTCACTAACTTGTGGTAAATCTTCTTTGCGGTAAATACGTTGTACTAGGGTAATATGCTCATTTTCTTTTACAGTTGTACTTTTATTTTATTTGGATATTTAAAAATTTATTTTAACTATTTATTAATTTTTTGAATTAATCTTATTCTTTTCTAAACTTTTATAATTGCTAACACTTTTATTTTAGATACCAGTTTGAAGTTAAGGTTGTTTTATTACCTCAATTACTTTTGAGAAAAAATAAACATCACATCTAAAATAACAGACGAATTTTATTAAAAAAAATTAAAAAAATACACATCAACCGATGTTGAACAAAATTTCGAAATGAAACAAAACAATAGTGTCGAAAATTATAACCGGTAACCTCAGTTTTTAAAATTTTGTTATATGTTATATCGATTGTTTCTGAAATCTCAGACTCTACGTTGCTCGCGGTTCACTTCCGATAATGTTAACTAAAATTTTAACTTACATGATTACAAATGCACTATTCGCACTATGACTTGTTAGCCACAAAAAAAATTTAGAAGAGAAGAGAGTGAGAAATCAGGAGCAATTCCTTTTATACTTTCTCATAGCTACCATAACTTTCAATTTTTTTTTTAAATATTACATACAAAAGATCCTGGCATTCGATTGGTCTAAACAACAAAATTAATTTAACTAAAACATAAATTATGCCATAACTTTTTCAATTCAATTTGAATTTTTGCTTTTTAAATACATTTTTGAACTCAGGACAAAATTCTGCATAAACAGACACCTCACATGCTATAATTCGCTTCATGAATTTATATTTTGAAAATGTTATACCTTAATTTTATGTATTTAACCTAACTTTTCTAAATTTATGTTATTTAAAGTTAATTTCTTTGTACAAATAAGGGAAATCTATTATTATATGCTTTTATAATTTATTCTGAACTTATCTTGCCCTAAATAAACTATAAATTTGTAAACTTCTTAATTATTGTACTTAACCTAACTTTATGTAATTTAACTTGCGTTTTAAACGTTTATACCACTTGTAATGTTTATCTAATATGTTCCTATATATGTCTCTAATACAATCACTGTTTAATCTGTACGTTATAGTTTTTAATTTTGTATTTTCACACTTTCATATTGTTACCATATTTTGTAAGTTTTTGTACACAAATTGTATTTATTTGCTTAATATCACATTTCACATGTAATATTCTTAGATATGTTTCTAAAGCACTTTAACTTCTTATGCATTTTTTAAACACTTAGTCTAGGATATATTAACATAACGTCTTCGTACCATAACCTGTTTTATAGTTCGCAGAGATTTTATGCATTGCACCAATTACTATACATGTTCTACACGTTAGAATTATTGTACTTCATGTAATCAATATCTGTTATGTGTTTAATGGCTTAATTATATTGATTTGTATGTGAAGTTTTTTATTTATCTTTAACGAAATTGAACTTACACACTAATATGTATCGTGTTGACCTTTTTAACATGCTACTGCTATAGCTCAATCCTTTTATGAATACATCATTTGCAAACCCCATAAAACCTGTTTTGTTGTATAAAAACCATATTTACATACAACTCTACCCCCTCTATTATACCTATTTATAACCATCGCAATATATATATATATATATATATATATATATATATATAAAATCTATTTTTTATAAATAAAATGTCATCGGTCACTGGGGAAATAAAGGTTAAAGAAAATACGAAAACCCACTGGTTAAGGTCGCTACTCAAATTATTTTTCTAATCACACTTTAAATCATAAGATTAACTTAATACTCTCTCTAAAAAACAGGATTATGAATATATGTCACCCTACAATGGCCCAGAAGAACCTAAATGCACTCAAATTATTACTTTTAGATAATGGAGACCCGAAAGGTATTCTAAATAAACTTCTCTTCGGTCACCATCCAACAAAAAACAACTCTGGTAATTCTAACAGTGATGTCGAAGTGTACAGAAAACTTCCGCATATAGATGGTTTAACTAAGCACATAACCAAAGTAATAAATACATTACCTGTGAGAATTGCTCGGTTTAACTACAATACGGTCCAACGATTCTTCAACAAACTTAAAGATGATATCCCAACCTTAAATAAGCATAATGTGGTATATCGCGTTCCTTGCTTAGATTGCCAACTAGTTTACAATGGGTAGACTTCACAAAAACTTAAAAGTCGACTAACACAACACAGAAGTGACTGTAAAGTCAAACCGAAGGCATGTGGACTAACGATAGATGCAAATGAATTTGACCATCGCATTAATTTTGAAGACACAGATAGCAACTAGAAGAGAAGATCTTGTGTGGAAATGTGCGATATTAAAAGTGAAATCATTAATATGAATTTAAAAAGTGATATCAATAATTTGAGCAATATACGAGATATAATCTACTGCTTTCGTATTATAAAAAATAATCAATTATTGGTAGTTTTAAGTGGCTCATGTATATATTTTATTTTCTGATTTTACCTGGTACATATAATTTTGAACAGTCGACCTTCAATATCTACTTTCAATTGATAATGATTACACATATGTAGGTATTATATATGTTTACCTTTCATTGTGTGTTACTATTAATATTGTAAAAATTGTTATTAATTTTAATAATTGTACTGCCTTGTTTTAGTGTTAAGGGGGAATGTGTTTAATTGGGTTCTTGTTTATACCTCACTCATAAGTGCGTCTTTTCAGTTTAGGTATTAGAGAGTTGAAATTTGGTACACGGCCATAGTTTCTGACGATTTATCTTTCTAAAATTTTGATTACAATGGCACTGCCGGTAATGCCGGAAGTGACCATTCACTTTATTTTTTTAAATGGAACGATATATTTTTATTACCGGCATTAGATTCCTTGTTCAATTTACTACATTTTCTGTCTAGCGTATGTTTATTTAGTTGCCATGGTTACAGAAATATAACAACTTTTATGCAAAAATTACTACTTGCAAGGATTATTTAGAAAAATCATAACTTTTGAACCATTAATTCTACTGAAATAAATAAAAAAAACCATTAATTGCACAAGAATTTCTCTATCGGCTGAGTTGTATCTAAATTCTGTAGCTTTATTAGAAAGGTCATAATAAATTCGTAAACTGGAGAAACTTCAAATACGGATAACTCATTTTTTTCAAATGGAACAACCCTACTTTCTTATCAGCTGTCGATAGAGAATTTGATTTGTGACATTTTCTTTCAAATGATCGGTATGCCTATCATTTTTCGTTTCTGAGGAAAAAGCATTTTTATGTAAAATTATGAATATTATTCAATTTATTATAATTAGTAGGTGGCTTTGGAGCTCCGTTGCTATGGTAATAGCTGCGTGCAATTTATTTCCATTCTTTTTAGATCTTCCACTACTTCATCTTTCCACCTGTTCTGTACCTTCCTTTGGTTCTGGTCAAGCCCGGCGTCATTTGTAGATTAATTTTCATTTAATTAAAATACATAATATGTCAAGGTTGCTTTGATATAAATTTAATTGTGTAATTTGACACTTTCTCATTGGCAGATTATAAACATCTGATATATGGTTGAAAAGTATTTTTTATGAAGAATTCAAAAATGCAAAAATCCAATATGGCGTCCATAAGAAAATCGAAAGTTGCGTGCATTATCTCAAAATCTAGTAGGCCTAGATTTTTTTCAAAATCATTTTTGAAATCCTCGCTACCTGTTACCCCCATCCTGCAAAAATCGTGGATGTATCTCTTGCAAGAAACAAGATATAGCGATTTTTAGAAAACGTCAGTTATCACCCTGTATCTAGTAAATGGAAGGGATTTTTTGACATGTAACCATGGTTACTTCTTGGGCGTATAATGACGCAACTTTTTCTCCATTTAACCATCTTCGTATCTCTAACGGTTTCCAATATCCCCATGCATTTCATCTTAAACTGGACACCCTGTATATATATATATATATATATATATATATATATATATATATATAACCGGTGTTTTGAAATATTCAATTTCTACTGCATGTAGAACTCATTAAATAAGACAAAATGTTCATATAAATTGTGTAAAACGCACTTAAAGTTACAGGTTTGAAAGGGTTCGAATGAAACTGATTTTATTCAATTATTTCAAAACGATAAAAGATAAAGAGATGAAATTAGAACATACATAACTTTTCACGCCGAGTAACATGAGCTAGCCATTTCGTTATTCGAATCATAGGCGTCCTTTTCAGGATAGATATCAAGTCCCTATTTTGTACGACCTTTTCGCAATTTTTTAACAAATTCATAAATTTTGGACAGTTTTATGTAAAAAATGTCGTCTTTGCGTAAGTGGATATCGGCAACAGTTTTTGTGTAAAATGAGTTTGAAAATTATCATTATTTGATAAAATTACTGTTATTCACTTCGGAATCAATTCAGAAACCGTTGCCGAAATCGACTTACGCAAAGACGACATTTTTTACGTAAAACTGTCCAAAATTTATGAATATGTCAAAAAAAATTGCAAAAAGGTCGTACAAAATTTTTAGGACTTGATACCTTTTCATCCCCTGAAAAGGACGCATATGATTCGAATAACGAAAAATGGCCTAGCTCATGTTACTCGGCGTAAAAAGTTATGTATGTTCCCTTTATTTCGTCTCTTTATCTTTCATCGTTTTTGAAATAACTGGATAAAATAAGTTTAATTCGAACCCTTTCAAGGGCCTGTAACTTTTTAAGGGTGCGTTTTAGGGCACATGTTTATAGGAACATTTTGTCTTATTTGAGTTCTACATGTAGTAGAAATTCGGAACCCTAAGAAACACCCTGTATATATGTATATATATATATATATATATATATATATATATATATTTGGTGTTGTGTATATAAACAGGAGACAGGACAGCAGGACCTCAGTTCGATTCGAGTAACACGGAGCCGAACAAATAAATGTTTTTCGACTTGGCACATGCATACTGGGATTATCTTCTATCATATTTCTAATGTCGGAGCGACAATTTAAATTATTTTTAGTACAATAAATTAAAATAATTTGTTTTTGTCTGTCTGAATAAGGCATTTTTACTTACTTAACAAGGCTTAATAACTAAAACAACGTTGACATAAAGTTAAACGCCATCAATAGTTTTTTGTTTTCAAGAAACAATGTGGTATCCTGGGTGATCGAGTTATTGGTCCTTATTTTTTTGATACTGTTTTAAATGGTGCCAACTATTTAAATTTCTTGGAAAACGAGTTTAATATGGAATGAAATAATTTAAATGAAGCCTAGCGTTTCTAAAAGATTCTTAATTTCTAAGAGCTGTTCAATAAAATAAAAGGTTTTGAATAATTATATCTTATTAATAAATAATCTTTCAAATGCGAATATTTCAGAAACGGTTGAATTTAAGTATGCGGTATATTTAATGAATTATGCTTAGAATTTTACGATGAATCAAAAAATAATTTCATATCTTCGGCGGTTCATTAAAAAAAATAAACTTTTTGTTTTTCCCTGTACATTAATTTTTCCATATATTTTTATAGACAGAAAGAAAGCATTTTCCAGTACACATACAGGGTGGCAAAAATCTCACTACGTTGTATGGGTAACTCTGTTATTATAAGAGATACAAAGTTGGTTAAATTAGCAACAGTTGGGCAGAATTACATGAAGATTTAGAACCCAGCAAGAAAACTAACCATTGTTGCCAAGTTTCCGATTTATTTGAAAAAAACTGAAAATCGTTAAAATTTTCAATCAACGTTAGTTATTAAAAATACAGTAAAATCTTAGAGGTTTTTAATGGATAATTATAAGATTAATTAGATGCACTACTCAAAAAATTTTTTAATCACTGCTTTTTGAGTTACAACCTTAACTTACCTTTTTTTAAATAGCAACCATAGCGAAAGTTAGCGTATTATATTTTTTTCTGATTTTAATAATATAAAGTTTTGTATACCTATCTATTTTAATAATAACCCGTAAAACTTCAAAAATGAAAAAAAAATCATTTAATTAAATACATTGTTATGGCTATAATAAAACAGTGTATAATAAAATTGTGAAAAATAAAACAAAAATGACGGGAAAGATTCTAATTTTAAAGTAATCGTCTCATTATTAATGTTTAATTTTAGCACGATTCAAGATCAAAATAAAGTTTCAAAGTGACCGCCGTTACGTGGTACGCAAAATTGACAACGTTTAATAATGCTGTTTTGAACTTTTCGTAACGTGGCTTTTCTTACAGAATTAATAGTAATAGAAATCTTTTCTTTTAAATTATTTATATCAGTTGGTTTTACTTTGTACACCTTGTCTTTTATTGTTCCCCACGATCCAGATCCAGCTTAACTTTACTAAAATTTATGTAATTAATTTTTTTATTGCCCTACCGTAATTAAGATAGGTACAGTTGTTTAAAATTAAAACCCATTACAAAAGATTGCGCGATATTGCACCATAAATAATTAATTTCAATCCCCTCCGACGTAGATATTAAAAAGCATAAAATGCTATTACGTCCGAGAACCCTCAGCCAATCATAGCTAGAGGACCCGTGCATAGAAGCCGGATCCACCCACCGCGAATCAGCTATAAAAACCGCGGCGCCACCGGAAGAGATCCTACTTTGCGTCTACTTATTCGCGACTAACGACTTACGTACTCCGTGAGTTCGCGACTATTTTTGTTACTTGCTTCGCGACCACCTGTCGCTACTTGTTACTTCGCGACTCCGCTATCCTGATACGCTCGCGTCTTCACCAGCCAGAACCGAGATCCAGACCGCGCACCTGCCGCAGTTAGTGTCGTTGTATACGTCGCCGACCTGCCGATTACCGCATCCGTTTATCCTGAATCATCGTGCATTTTTTTTAGTCGCGTTACTTCGCCGCCGTCACCAGTCAATCAGCTTTGTACGATCAAACTGCTGGTTGAGTTTCGCTAAGGTTAACAGCACGTAAGTTTTATTGCACTACGTTTCTAAAACATTACACGAGACACCTAGAGAAACGACGGGCTGCAGAGCCTGAAGTTATGTAACCGTTCCAGTACACACACACTAGAAGTCGACGCCAGGCTGTAAAGCCTGAAGTTACCTTCGACACACATACACACAAACCAGGACGTTGCTACTTCGGGCTAACGCCCAGAAGGCATCTTCCATTTACTCCAGCGGAAAGAAGGGTACTCGCTCAAATTCTAACGCTCCCCCAGGTAGAACCCTTGGTACAGCAGTCGACGGGCTGGACCCAGAATCTTACTAAGGGCTCTCCATTAACCAGATATTACATATACATTACACACACAATACACCGACCTGATCCTGAGGAAAATAACAATACAAACAAGCGACGCCTTGACCTAGAGGTAATCTCAATACCAGAAGCCGCATTCGTAGAGATCATCCGCGTGATCCTCCAGAGATAAATACGAACCCGTGGTGCGTCTACGTGATAAATTACATTAAACGTACTCCTGCGTCTCGCAATCGCGTATAAATCACTTACTTGAAACACCTGCATTCCGTCGGAAACAATTCTCAGAATTGTTCAATTTATTACACGCAGTCCTAAAAGGTCGTGTAAACTCGCCTCCGAGTAATCCGTTTATAACAATTAATAAAGAAGCAATCTTTAATAATTATTAACGTAAAAGATCGTGATAAACTCCGTTTTCCCTGTATTTGTTAGTTAAGAGTAAGTTTCGCTAATACGAAAAGTATCCGCGTCTAACAAAACCAGACGTTTTTCTTATAATAAAGAATTAATACATTTATTTTCGGGCATAGTTAAATGTTAGATATTCATTTCATTACTGTAAATACGTTCTCCATTAATTAAGAACTCCTGAGATCAGCTTGTTTAGTTAGGGTAGATAATTAAACGCGTACGTACAATTTGCATTTAATAGTAACCTGTCCTGTATAAAGCATTCCAAGTACTGAGCTCATCCAGTCAATTGCAAGCAAACAATTGCAAGACGGGTGGACCATATCAATCAATATGTATACAAAAAACTGCATAACATGGTTAAAGGATGTAAACATTTTTCGCTGTGCCTGGATGAAAGCACTGATCTGTCCGACATTAGCCAGCTTGAAATTTTTACCCGAACTATTCAAAACGACTTCAGTGTAGCAGAGGAGTTGCTTGAACTGAAATTGGATTTGCAGGACTCTTGAAACAAAATAACATCAACTGTCCTGTGATACACTGTATTATTCACCAAGAGGCCCTATGTGGAAAATCCTTACGTCAAACGAATGTCATGAAAGTGGTTGTTAAAATAACTAATATTATTAGAGGGGGCAATCGTGCTTTGACCCACAGAAAGTTTCGTGATTTTTTAGCCGAAGTAGATGCTACATATGGGGATTTGTTACTTCACATCGATATTCTTTGGTTAAGCGCCGGAAATTGTTTGCAACGATTCTTCGCTCTACGCAAGGAGATTCCTATTTTCCTTAAAGATGAAGTCTAGTCCAACACTACGGAACTGGAAAATCAAATGGTAGATGCACAATTCTTAGCAGACCTTGCATTTTTAACAGACCTGACATCTCACCTTAACGAATTGAATTTGAAGCTACAAGGAAAACAGCAGAATATTGCCAACTTATTTGGACACATAAATGGATTTAAGAATAAGATTAAGCTTTTCAAGTCTTCATTAGAAAAAAAAGATTTTTCATTTTTTCCAAGTTGTAAAGAGCATTCTGAAGAAATAAAGGAATTTGAGGAAGTTTCAAATTTACCTCACATAAAATACATTGACACAGTTGCAGAAGAATTTGATAAACGATTTTAAACAAATAGAAAGAGAGATTTTAGTTTTCACCCAGCTCCTTACAATTTCAGTTGAGAATGTAAGCAGAGCAGAACTTCAACTGGAATTGTGTGACTTGCAATCAGATCCTTTTTACCAAGGAAGAACTGAAACTGGATTGGACTTTTTCAAGTTGCTGCCAGAAGAACGATATCACAACTTGCGAAACTTAGGGCTTACACTGGGCTCAATGCTGGGAAGCACGTATCTTTGCGAAAGCAGCTTTTCCAATATGAAATTTATAAAGTCAAAATATAGATGTTCCCTCTCTGATAAGTCACTTACTCAGTTGCTTCGTTTATCATCAACAAATATTGAAGTTAATATTGATGCATTAGTTTGTGAAAATCAACATCCTCAAATTTCTTACTAATTTTTTTTGTAAGTAGATATTTTTTTGAATAAATTAAAATAATAGTACAAACGCGTTTTTTCTTTATATACCATACCTATTAAAACTAACTGATAAAGTTGCATACGAAGTATTTTGTAATGCGGCCCTCCAAAACGCATTTTTTTCTAAAGCGGTCCTTGGAGCACTTGCAGTTGGACAGCCCTACTTTAAATTATTGATTTTCTCGTTGACCTGCTTAAAGACGCCAACGCGTTCGTTGCCCCAGCTTATCTAAAATATATAGAATTTTACATAGCGCCACCTGAACAAATACCAGGCTACCGTGTACAGGGCAGGCCTGAACGGTCATAATAGACAAAATTAAATTGTCATTAGTAGGATTTTTGGGTCATAACACACCAACCATTGAACCACAATAATTTATATTTCCACAGAAACGGCTCAGGATCCAATAGCGACCACTACCGTCCACGGGGGACCAGCCAAACGGGCGCTGCTAACCAGGACATCCCGGGTAACACCCAATAAGATTTGTTTTTGTTATATTATTGTCATTTTTGTTATTTCCTGTAGGTTAGATTATCTTAGATTTATAAAACAATAGGTAATATACGTTTAAAATAGTTTTGTTGTATTATTCAAAGAGTACAGTGTTCAGCACCACGATACGAACCACCCCCGTCTTGTTAACACAAGACCCGATTTGAGCTAGACCGAGGTAAATTAAATTGAACCCTTTTAAATTTCATTTTTGTAAAGAAAGAGGCATTACACCCATAAAAAGAAATCTAACGGAGTAAGATCCGGTGACCTCAGGGGCCAAAAACTTGTACCACGTGTTGCAATTGTATTTGGAAATTTTTCATTCAAGTAATTTATAACTCTAATTGAGTTATGTACTAGAGCTCCATCTTGCTGATTGCAAATTGTATTCAAAGGTACATTATGCAGCATTTCTTCCAAATTGGTAATTAAAAATCTTTTTTAGACTTCTGCGTTCAAATTTTCGTTGTAGAAGTAAGGTCCCAAGATTTTTATACCCTAGAATTCAACACCAAACATTTACAGAATACACTTGCTGATCCCGCCTTACTTCTGTGAGATTAGGATTTTTTGCAGACCAAAACACGTGGTTTTTTCTATTAATAATTCCATTGTTAGTGAATTTTGCTTCATCAGTGAAAGGGATTTTATATGAAAAATTTTGATCTATCTCAAAATTTCGAATAAACCAATTAGGATATTCTAGTCTTCTCTGTAAATCAGTTGGATATTAAGTATTTCGTACGTGGTGGCGATATGGATTTCGTCCATATTTCTTTAAAATTAATCTTGATTCTTCTTTAGAAACACCACACTCTTAAATCCTCTTGATGAGGTAAATTAATCCTCTTAACCTGATTTCTTCAATTTCATCAGATTATAGGTCTGGATGCTCTTTTGCTTACATCTTCAATTTTCCTCCATTGCTTTCTGTCAAACACTTTATTTCTCCAGTTTCGTATCTTCATTTTCTCTAAGTCCCTCATCACTTCATCTCTCCCTTAGCCTCCTCCATGGTCTGTTACCGGATGGTTTCCATTCCATTATTGGTTTAACTACTTTCTCTCTACTGCTCCTAATTACATGTCCCAACAATCGTATTCTTTGGGCCTTAATAGACTTCACTACATTTTCACCATATTCTTCATACAGTTCTTGGTTCATTTTCGGCTGGAAGCCTCCATTTTCTAACATTTGTGGGCCAAATATTTTTCTTAGTGTCTTCCTCTCAAACACTCTTAGCCACTCTTCTTTTTTAGTGAGGCGAATTACTTCAGCCGCATATGTGACTGCTGGTCTTATTTCAGCTCTATATAGTCTGATTTTTTCTTGCTACTGATCTTTTTATTCTGTAGTATTGCGATGTTACTGAAGTAATCTCTGTTCCTTGCCAATATCTGTTCTTTTATGTTCGGGTCATTTTCGTTGTCGTTACTCAATACTATTCCTAGGTACCTGAATGTCCTCACCTCCTCATACTCGTAATCGCCTACACCTTTGTATTCTCATAATTTTTGTTTTATTCTGGTTTATATTCAGACCCATGGTTTTTACTTTTGCATGTAGTTTTTGAAATTTATTGACTAGTTCTGTATGAGTTCTAGAAATTATCAGCACATGCAACAATTTGAACCTCCTTGTTTATTATTGTTCCCCGTTTCCTATTCTCCTGATTATTCTCTCAATTATATAATTAAATAACGTTGCTGAAAGCAAATCTCCCTGCCTTATTACGCTGTTACATACAAATTCATCTGTTATGCCTTCATTTATTTTGACTTAACTGCCGTGGTATTTAACAATGTCATCTTAATCAGATTTACTATCTTAGTAAAGTTTACTTTATCAAAAGCCTGCTATGAACAGCAGAAGTACTTCAACTCCATACTCACAGCATTTTTCCAAAATTTGCTTTACTACGAACAGAGCGTTTGTGGTTGATCTCCCAGGTCTAAACCCACATTGGTACTCCCTTGTTTCCATCTCACTATAGCGCAATATTCTTTTCTGTAAAATGTTTCCAGTACATACATAACCTTAATTTAAATTTTTTTTGTCACATGTAAAATAAAAAAGTGAAAGGGGGACGACATGATAATGGATCATTCTATATATATGAAAATACAATCTGAAAATAATCACGTGGAAAGGAAAAAGATACATTGAACATTTTTTTATTAGGGTATATTTATTTGTTATTATTTAAATACATTGATGTTTTACATAATTATTGTGGTTCGACACCTAAGACATGGGATATTTGATTTTGTTCTTTCAACACACAACAAAGCTTTGTAATCGACATGATTACAAATATATTATGCATAATATGGAATGTAACTATTTGTCTATTTTGTTATTTGTCAAAAAATAGTGTTTTTTTAAAATTACTTTAAACCCTCTTTTATAAGCTCAGTATTGTATCAAAATCGCACACTTTTACTTTTGTAGAGAAACAACCAACTAACATCTAAAATTACACATTAAGAAAGTTTAAAGAGTATAACAATTTCAATACAAAACTGTGCATAAAACTGTTTTGAGTGCGATTTGCATTTTTATTTTTCTAAACTAAACAGCACATTTTTGACATCACAGCGACTAATCTAAAATGGCATATTAACACGTAATAAACAAAATGGTTGATCATTTTGTAAACATTTATATATTGCAACATGATATTTACGTAGTCGCTCTACTATCTATTGCAGTTGTATTAAAATAGATACAATTAAAAACCATTTTATTTATACGAACTCTAAAAATAAGTACCCAACCTTCATTATTATTTATTATTATCATCATAATAAAATACAAATAAAAACTTAAAAAGTACTTGCTTTTAGCTGCATCATAAGTATATACAACTATTATTATTATTATTATTATTACTGAAGCTACCTTATTAGAAAAGGAGTGTGCCGAAATAACCTACCCTCAAAAATCTTCGTCAATATTGCTTAGGTGTACTTCTTAACGATGATACAAGAATAGGCAATTGTGGCACATACCCCTAAGAAGTAGATGAAAAAAATTGTTCCCCATATTTTCTTCAACCACTTCCATGAGTAATAAAAGGATAGGCAATTGTGCGAATAGTATAAAACACTGACAGAGTTATCGACTGTAGGTACGTGAGAAATCACACAATCAAACCTATATAGTGCTTCATACTCACAAATACTGATTGCACTTATAAGTGTGACATGATTTAATGAAATAAACCTAAATCTAAGTTAAGTACAAAAATCAACTGGGTTAGTTTAGACCGGGTTAATAGAGATAAAAATATACAAATTATTCGAAAAATCCAACAATCTTAATATGTACAGTTTTTATACTTATAAAAAACAAGTGGAGCAAAAGCTAAGTGAGTTAGCTTGTATAGTCGATAACTAGCTATAGTGAAGAGGATATACAACGTATATCTTATTATTACTATCTAACATAATGGACGATTATTTGTTGATATCTGAGTTTTGGTTAACAAACACACGATCCCCTCAAAACTATCTTATAAATAGCTGCTTATATCCTTTAAAGCTCTAAGAAAATTGAATAAAAAATAATACACGAGGAGGTTATGTGTTTGCAACTAAACATATTGCGCTTTAACAGCACAATTTTTTACTGAGAAGTAGTCGAAAACTACAGACTACTTCACAACAAAATATCACTTAAGCCACCCACGGATGTTATATTATGCATTTTAGAAACTGAAATATATTATTATTATCTTTTAAATAAATGGGAAATTTCTAACCTCCTTTTGCATAATACAACATTAATTTCAGATCTACATAGTGGAATGGTCCCATTCTAACTGGCTAACGTTTTGATAGTCTCTTTTACGACGTGTTGGTTGTTCCTCTTCATCTTCTGAACTATCGTGAAGTCGACAAGGTCCATCCATGTTATCATCATCAGATGAACTATCAGAATCACTTTCGCTATCTGAATATTCAGCTGTTTCACCTTGCAATCTCCTCTCGGCATTCTGTAAATTTCTGGATCAGTTTCAGATATTGAAATAAGAATGAGCGCAGAGGAATAACAGGATGAGGAAAAACGAAAATATCACTTCCATGAGCTTGGTATATTCTTTGTAGTTGAAGCATACATAATGTTAACATAATTCATTGTAAATTATATGCAGAACATGTAGGTTTCTAATTCTGGGTTCATAATATTTATATGTATAGATGTTCTAATTATACAAGGTGTTTAAAAAAGATGTCAATATTCAATGGGGTGATTTCTGAGGTCATGTTACGGAATAAATTTCGTATACATATTGGTCCAGAAACAGTTCGTTTAGAGGATACAGAGTGTCGAAGTTTTATTATTTTTCTAATTTCTCTTAAATTATTCCTACAATTCTTAAGATATCGACTTAACACTTGGAATGCTTATTACTCTTCAGGAGATCAATGTTTTGATTATGTTACCGATATTGAATATCTATGCATTTTGGGGTGTCAGGTTCACTTTACGCCATTGATCTTCAGCATTCGATTTAGAAACTTTGCTGTCTCTGACATTTTTTGGAGAAATGCAGATTTTAAGATAAATGCGAAACTGTGATATAAAAAAATGGACATTCTGTCTCCTACCCTCGGAAGTGTATCACCCCGTAGATGTTGTGCATTAGTAATTTTTGGCTCTTGAGTTTTCGGAGGATCATGCTTACTTTTCCGAAATAAAAAATAAAAACCAATGTAATTAATGCAAGTGCCTTCACAAAAACGCGCATTAACCATTTAATTAAAGAATTCATTTTGTTTTTACACGGAAAGAGGCTAAATGTTTTTGATTCATTTTAATTTGTGTAGAGAACAGTATAAAAATAGCTAAACACTTTCTATTTACGTTATGAGAATATTTGCAACAATGGTGCGAGTTAAATAAATTACAAGTTTAATTGTAAAATATTAGTGAATTAAATACAGCGCATACAAGCAAATAAATTACATACAGTAATAGTAAAACATTTAAATTATTATAAGTATTTTTACTAGTTCACAAAAAATAAATAAATTTTTGCAAGAATGACCAGTGTTTTATTTCCAAACGTTAAAAAAACTGTTCAAAGTGACCCCTTCAATGTTCAATTGTTCAATAGAAATATTTGATTTTGACAGCATCTCACATCATTGTTATCTGTCGAATTATGTGAAAAAATTAATCATGAATCAGTATTCCAATGTCGAGATGACTGATACTCATTTCATTTATGGGCTGACGCAGCGCCTGTACGATAAACGATATCCTAACCGTAATGTTCTTGATAGAAGACTTTTCGAAAATATTCATCAACATCTGCGTGAAACAGGCAAAGTGAATCGATATGGAGGATCAGGGAGACCAAGGACAAGACGAACGCCAGAACTAGAAGAGAATGTGCTGAACAGGATTGAGGAAAATCCATGAACCTCTACCAGAAGAGTTGCAAATGCTTTACACGTGAGTAATGAAACTGTTTGGCACATTCTTAGAGAAAATTTGTTGTAGCATCCAACACGTTCAAGAACTGACTTTCTTGAAGATGTACCATAAGCAAGACGACATAGAATGTGGTTTATGCATAATGGTGCACACCGCATTTTAGTAGGGTGGCCCAAGAGTTTTTAATAGCAACATACGGAAATCGCTGGATTGGTTGAGGTGGACCTAATTTATGGCCTGCACGATCGCCAGACCTAAGCCCGTTGGATTTTTTTCCATCGCTGGGTGTAACAGAATAAGAAACGACTCTGGTATTTTTAAGAGAGTTTGGCAATCGATGAGATGAAGATTGGACTCCTGCATTCGAGCTGGAGGTGGTTACTTTGAACAATTTTTGGAAATAAAACACTGGTCATACTTGCAAATATTTAAATTTGTTTTTTGTGAACTAGTAAAAGTACTTACTATAATTTAAATGTTTTCACTATTACTGTATGTAATTTATTTGCTTGTATGTGCTGTATTTAATTCACTAATGTTTTACAATGAAACGTGTAATTTATTTAACTCCCACGATTGTTGCACATATTCTCAGAAGGTAAATAGAAAATGTTTACCTATTTTTATACTGGTCGCTACACAAATTAAAATGAATGAAAAACATTTTTTAGCGTCTTTCCGCGTAAAAAACAAAATGAATTCTTTAATTAAATGTTTAATGTGCATTTTTGTGAAGGTACTTGCATTACATTGGTTTTAATTTTTTATTTCGGAAAGTAAGCATCATCCGCCGAAAACTCAAGAGCCAACAAAAATTACTAATGCACAATATATCTATGGGGTGATACATTTTCGAGGGTAGGATGTCCATTTTTTTATATCACAGTTTCACATATATCTTGAAATCTATGCATTTCTCGAAAAAATGCAAGAGACAACAAAGTTTATAAATCGAATGAGGAACACACATCCATGATCGCTGAAGATCATTGGCGTAACCAAACAACATTTGGGGGCAGAAAGTGAACTTGACCCCCATATATATATCACCCGGTACATATTCAATATCGGTAATATAATCAAAAGATTAATCACCTAAAGAGTAATAAGCGTTCCAAATGTCAAATCGATAGCTTAAAAATTGTAGCAGTCGTTTAAGAAAAACTAGAAAAATAAAACTTCTAAACGAACTGTTTCTGGACCAATATTAATAGGAAATTTATTTCTTAACATGACTTCAGTAATCATCCCCTTGATATTGACACCCTGTATATTGTGTAACAGATAAGGATGATCACAAAAACAGGAACTCAGGTTGGTTTTCTCACTTCTTCATAAGAGTCACAAATAATTTTTTGAATACTAGGTAATTTGATTACGGTTGTCTAGAAAAAAAATAAAAATTAAGCTGATTGCTTTTAGTCATTTATAAAATTGAACCTTTTAGGTCCAGAGGGAAAAATTATGTATATTTAGTTAGTAATGTTTTGATTAAGTATGGGTATAAAGATTTACGATTGCATGCTTACCATTATCAATGTAACCCTAGTGAAATAGCATTGAGTTCTTGTAAAAATTATTTTAATAAGCGAATAAGTTCTGAACCACCATCGAAAGGTAAGGTTCAGAAATTATGGCTTGAGGCTTTATCCCAAAGTTCTACAATGCGCCAAAATTTTTGCTCACATACGGAAAAGATTATTTCAAATTATTGGAAAAAACGTATGGGAAAGTATTCAATTTAAAACATCCCATCTGTTATTATAGCACTAGGAGAATCCGATTCAGATATTGATATGGAATCAGATTCTTCTGATGATATAATACAGTTGGAATAAGACCCCACTATTTGGCATCAAAATTTTAGTAAAAAGACATTCAAATATTTGGTTTTCGTCACGTCTTTTTTGTGGATATGAAAGCAGTAATCTTGTGGTCAATTCCATTTAGCTATGGCTTAAATGGATACACACTACAGATAGCTCATCACATGTTAAAAATTGGCTATGATGATTTGGATTTAAGCGCTTGGCGAGTTAAATGCAAAGCAAAAATACACTAACAATATCACCGTTCTAAATACAAATGTTCTCTCGAAACTTAAAATATACCGACTTGCAGAAATCTATAATCTTACTACGCGTACAGTCAAAATATCTAGTTGCTTCTGTTTATTGTTGAAACACTGTCCCTTAATACAATATCAACAAGGTCACGCATGGTTATAAAAATATTTGTTTATGGCTTTTTATTTGAAGCGTCTAGAGATTGCAAGTGTAGAAATATTAAATTTACCGCCAATAGATATACAAGATTTGAGTTCTTTCATGTTATTTAATATTAGAAGCACGAAAAATAAGCTTAATTCTTATATCTGTGATTTAATGTACAAAATTCGACACGTAATTCAACAGATTTTGTTCAAATGTGCAGAAAACAAAGAGTTTTTTTAAATGAATGAAAACGTATAAAAAGATAATTTTATGCCATTATTGTTCAAATATTATTTTTGGCATGTCGGCACCGCGGGTACCTCGAATGAAGCACCAAGTGGTGCAAAGTTTGTGATTTATCAGCATCGAGACATCGAGTAGCGATTTAACATATCAATACGTGTTGACAAATAAGAAATCGGTTATCCATTTTCATTAATTGTAAGCCTCTTGCACACGTGCCGGGTGAGATCTTCCAGTGCCGGATATTCGATTGCGAAGTGTATGAGCATAAATGAGCGCGGTTATACAAGTGTTCGAAGTAGTGTGAAAGTAAAAATACGTCCGCATATCCGTCGGACGCCGGACTAGTGTGAAAAGAGGCTAAAGATATCCATTTACGTATTTACTTTAATAACTAAATTGATAAAATTCAGTTCATTTAATGATACCCTTTTTAAATTATGAAAATGTACCTACCCTGTACTTCCAAGAAAACAGCGTCGGTCAGAAGATCACCATAAAAGTTGAGGAGCTTTATTTTTTATAATTCCTTACTTCTGCACGTTTGCGGGTGCTTAGGTATGGTAGACCACAATGGAACGTAAATAGGTAGCAATACACAAAACATGCTTTCCTACAACTGCTATGAAAAATAGCGTATTTCTCATAGCTTACTTAATTTCAAAATCATGTATTGCTCATACTGTGAGAAATATTTTTGCTCACGGTGCTTTGCCCACACCACATACATTTATATGAAGAATCAACAAAAATCGATAAAAAACTTAGTTGGCAGCTGTTCAGCTTTAAAAAGTTGTCACAATTCTCAGATTATAGAAGTTTTTTAAATTCTTAAGATAGTTTTCATTCGTGCTTTGATAAAAATCGCAATTTCCATTAAATATTATTCTAATAAGACATATACCACCTATTTATATAAATAATATCTATACTGACAGTAGTAACTATTTTGATAATACTCCACCAGAGATATTGGAAAAAGCTGCAAAAGTAACGTTAGATTTGTTGCCGGAAATTTCGAGAAAAAAGTATGAATTGGCATACGAAAAATTTATGGAAAGTAGAAGAAATACCGAAATAAAATCTTTTTCGGAAAGTGTATTTTTGGTATACTTGAAAGAGCTGTTAAAAACTTTAAAGGCGTCTACACTTTGGTCACAATATTCATTGTTGCGAAGTACTATCAGTAAAAAAAATAACATTAATATATCCACGTATCAAAAATTACGTTCATTTTTGAAAAGAAATTCCGACAATTACCTCCCAAAAAAAAATCAAACATATTGACAGCCGACCAATTGCAGAGATTTTTAAACGAAGCTCCAGACAAGGAATACCGTAAAGGTAAGTTTATTTAGAAGGAACTATTATTAGAATTTCTTTCGTTTTTTTCCTCGAATTAACATAGCTTTTTGTAATTGTACTAAATTCCATTTAAGAAGGTAGTGAAGGAAAACATAGGACAGAGTTGACCTTCATTCTCATTGGTTAATATGGAAACCAGTTTTAAACACACAAATATATTTTCATAAAATAGTGATATTTGAAGTAAAATTCATGTTATGTTGGTAATAGTGATATTTATATTGGTAAAATTGTTTGTCCTGCTGTCAGATAATTTTGTTCACTCCATTATTTTGTGTTCTTTGTAATCGTCGTGTTTTTCATTTATATTCTGCACTTGCATCATTTACCTAACATAACTACCCTTACCTACTTGTATAACATTTAATGAAATAAACATGTTTTACAGTGTTCCCATATTTTGTGTATTATGGCAGAACAATTACCGTTTAAGAACAATAAGGGTAAATTAGTACGAAGTGGTCAAAGATTGATGGCATACAACATTTATTTACGAAACAAAGTAAATAGAAGTAAATTGGAAGCTGTTAAATTAACATCTATTGATTCCGGCCTTGGTGAGCGAATGTTGTGGAACACTATCAAAGAAATAGAGATTTCTGGTATTCCACGTTTCCCTAAAAAGACACGAACACGTCAAAGTCAATATATACGACTTCAAGATTTTGAAAAATCCGGTATCCGAAGGCATGTACATTCGTTCTTTTTTAAAAATGAACTGCCTACTTTAGGAAAAGTCTTAAGAGCTGTAAATGATGATGATTCACTACCAGATTTCAAACGCACGAGTTTGTGGAGAATATTGCGAAAGTTTGGATTCAACTATGAGAAGTGAAAGCAGAAAAACTATTTTAATTGAAAAACAAGAAATTGTTTCATGGAGACGTAAATACTTAACTATCAAAAAGTATCGTGAAGAGGGAAGAAAAATTTATTATACAGATGAAACTTGGGTTAATGAGAGGCATGTAAAAAATAAAATTTGGAAAGATACTACTGTGACAACTGCAAGGCAAGCACACTTGCAGGGTCTTTCAACCGGCATCAAAGATCCATCGGGCAAAGGAAAACGCTTGATTTTTGTGCATATGGGTAGCACCTCAGGCTTTGTGGAGGGTGCTTATTTAAATTTTGAATCCAGAAAGACAGGTAAACAATAAATTCAGGTTTACAATTGCAAAGTTACTTTTACCGACGGTTTTAGGTGATTACCATGAAGAAATGAATGGTGAGGTGTTGAAAAATTGGTTGGAAAGTGTTCTACCGCTTTTAGAAGATAACTGTGTGATCGTAATGGACAATGCCCCTTATCACAGCACTAAGCTGAAAAAGTTCCTGACCAAAGTTATGTGATATCATCGAGTGGCTTCATAGCAAAGCTGTAACACCAACAGGTGGAGACTTATTAAAAATAGAACTATTGCAATTAGCAAAACAATATTCCCAATCTCATCAAACTCCTTACGTTATTGATGAAATAATCAACAACAATGGAAGAATCGTATTGCGATTGCCCCCATATCACTGCAATTTAAATCCGATTGAACTGGTATGGGCAAAAGTTAAACATTACGTAGCGGCCAATAGCCAATAATACGACATATAAAATTACCGATGTAAAACTTGTTGGATGAAGGTATTGTCAATGTTACAGCACAAAAATGGTATGATTGTGTGGAACATGCAATTAATGAGGAAAAGCGAATGTGGGGTTTAAATGGTATAATACAGAATATGTTGAAAGTAGTTATAAATTTGCATTCTGATAGTAGTTCTTCAGAAGAATCAAATGGCGAATATTTGTAATTTGTAATTGTTATGTAATTATATAATTTTGCCACAGTGATGTTGAGCGCGCACTGTAGTCCTGGGGAACATGCGTAGACGATATACTTTCAGGTTGTGCTTTTTCAAGTTTAATCTTTTCTTTAGTTTGTTTCGGTTGTGCGCTCCCTGCGAAGCTTGTCATTTCACTTTCTGATGACAAATGGTTTGTGTATTTTGTGATTTTCTAGTGTATTGTGCAAACTTTGAAACTATAACCTACGAAATAAGTTATGAAAGTGAACAAAAGGGACTGATGGACTTTTAGAATAATATGCTGTCAGGAGATGAATCGGACTATTCGCCGGTTGTCAGTGAGTATGAACCTTCAGAAGAATTGAGTTCTGATGATGATCTGGAAACTCCAAGAAAACGAATTAAAATTTTTGAGAATAAGACTACTGACTTGTCTAAGAAAAACTTGCCGTTTGATTCTGGGAAGTTATAAACCAATAATTGAACCTCAGCCATCTACATCTCCGTCAAATGATAATATTGATAATATTATTGAGCAAGTGATTGCAAAGAATAGCAATTACAATGACGAAGATAATTTTGATAATATTATTGAGCAAGTGATTGCAAAGAATATGAATTACAATGACGACAAAACTCAACAACAAATATTGCGAACTTTATTATGGCGACCAGTTACAGGAGTATCGCTGCATAATTTCTTATTTACTGAAAACAATCCGGGAATTTGTGATAAGATGTATGAAAATAAAATGAAATGCCTTATGATTTTTATAAATTCCTCATTACAAACAAGATATTCTAGCTATTTGCAACTGAAACTAATTTATATGCTCACCAAGAAAAAGATAAGATATCTACACCTAGATCCTGCATACAACAGTGGAGGGACACAAATCAAGTAGGAATGGAAAAATTCATAAGATTGCTGATGTGGATGGGTTTGATACAGCTCCCGTCGATTTCTTTGTATTGCTCTAAAAATTATTTATACACGAATATATTAGGCAGTGTATTACCAAGAAATCGTTTTCACAACGACAAAAATTGGCATTTTGTCAATAATGCAAATATCGTTAATGACAGATTGTATAAAATTACTCCCCTGTTGGAGAAACTCAGGAAATCCTTCCAAGCTTCAATATATATATATATATATATATATATATATATATATATATATATATATATATATATATATATATATATAAACCTTCCTAGTGGCACCATATTGTAGCATATACGTTCGCTATGGCACCAGTATATACCTTGTGGCACATTTTATTGGTGCCAGTTCGTTTTGCCTCGTATTTGGGTACTACCATACTGCATGTACTTAAATATAAAATTTGGTGAGGGTGCTACAACGAACGTATATCTATAAAATCGCGATTTTAGTTGACGCTGTAGATCTGAAGACGGCGCTTCCATCGGAAAGAAGTGCTCATTATGACATTATGCCAAACAATAAATATTATTATTATTATTAAAATACTTATCTATTTTGGGTTTTTAATGGAGTATGTGTATATTAAAGTTATACAATCTAAGCGTTTCGATAACACTTACAGTTATCTTCGTCAGTAGTAATATCTATTATTTTAATAGATATTATTGTAATAGATAATATTACTTCTGACGAAAATAACTGTGTATTATCGAAACGTTTAGATTGTATAACTTTAATATACAAATACACCATTAAAAAATCCAAAAAAGGTAAGTATTTTAATATGTGTAATAATGGTGAAAGTTTACATTTTCATACGTGTAAATAGTTATTTTTGTATTAAGTGTGCAAAATAAGTGTTTTGTAAATGGCACATGAGAGTGTTAACTTTTGGCCGAGACTTGTCGAGGCCAAAAATTCATTCGAATGTGCCATAAAACACGAATTTTACCACGAAATACAAACAATATTTTGTCTATAACTATTATATATGAGAATTTCTTTGAACTTTGTTAAATAATTCAAATGAAACGACCCGTATTTCCTAAATGTTGCAACATAAATCGTATCTATGGAGACATCATGTTTAACAATGCTAGTTTTATTAATATCAATATTATACATAAAAAGAATGGTGACATATTTGTATAACAGTTTGGAACAGTTGTAGTAGTATTGGTAAAATAAGCTATATTATGTTACATCGTATTTGTTAGTTTCCGTTAAATTAAAAGTATCATTTGAGTATTTTTTAATTCAAGTGATTGAGCCTTGCAATTTATTTTACGCCCTAGTGTGCAAAACATTTTGCGCATGTTGCCATGGGCAACCTGTAAAAATATTTTGCAATTAAAAAAACTGACATTTCGCACATTGACATTAGTAAAAAAATATAAACATTTTTTGACAGTTATAGAAAAACTATATTTTATTATTTCTATTTGTCGTGATTTTATCACGATATTATTGTGCTTAATAACGCATAAATTTTTTATTGTAACGTTTTATCTGTTTTTTTCCACGTATTTGGGAAGTATTCGGAATTCTTACAAATAGCGATCGCATTTAGAATTCTTTTCTAAAAACGAAATATAAGTTTTGGTTTGTTCATCAAGTTTAGATGGAAGTTTAAAATTAAAATGATTTACGTATTGGTATCGATAGTTAGTGAAATCCTTTTTACTAATGTGGTTGAGAATTAAGTAGTTTCTTTGTAAATGAAAGTTGTTTGTAATTTTATAGATATCGTTAAGTATAGTCGTTTACGTTAAATTGCATCATGTAAAATTATATGAAGTATAAAATTGTTACGTTGTATGGTATATCTTTTGCGAATTTAAATTATAGCGACAATCTGTCGCCTTCCTTTTGATAAAATTTTGGGTCTTTTGGGTTTTATATACGTTATTTTAAGGTTCATTGTTGTAATCACAGACAGATCATATTTCAGTGATAACTCACTGTTGGGTGATGAAATTTTTCCGACGGCTTTCGTGTTCAGCTCGAGTTGGCGCGTATTTGAAAAATTTCAGTAATTTTTTTAATGATAGGCTAATTATGAAGATGGGAATGTACATCCAATGTGGGCTAATGGGACTCTTAGTTTAGACGCAGATGCGTTAACAGTTACCGTTACGGCAGCCTGTGAATGATCGCGGAACGGCGTTACCCCAAATCCGTGTTGAAAGAACTTCCGTAAGTAGGGGCAACATTCCAAAACAACCCTTGTTGGGATCTTATTGTGTGGTTCAACCAATACGAGATTGATTTATCGTTAAGTGCAGTTTGTCCAAAGGGACTTTGTCGTAGTTCATTGGAGTGGACATCGCTTTTGGGCGAAAGAAACCAACCGTTCGTTCCCAATTCCAGACAATAATTTCACAGTTCGCGGGTAACGAATAACTCGCTGTAAATAATTAAGCTTTTGTGTATAGTTAAAGAACAATAATAAGTATCAAGAAGAACTAGGTTATAAGTTCACAAGTAACGTCTAAATATAGACTGTAGTGTACCGTACAACCAATTGGGATGATAATCGACCGCAAATCGGTATTTTAAATCGACACGCCGCATTCCCTTTCGAGGGGAGTTTCGAGCGCAGTTACAACTTCTAATACATTAACGACGCCGCCGCAGAGTTCATCCTCTGGGTTCCCACCAGATGCTTGTATAACAAAAGGGGCTGATGAAAATTTAAGGTAATCATTTAGTTCACCTTCTTGCTGTGGTTGATAAAATTTTAATAAAGTATTGTGTGTATTTTTTTCCTCTACTAACGGTTGAAGACGCTATTTTGTTTTGTTATTTTGGATTAATTTCTTAGTAATCAAACGTTTAAATTTTTAAAGCGTGCTATAGTCAAATTTATGTGAATTCTTTTGATTTGATGTATTGGTTATTTTGTACCGAAACTTAATGTGACAATTGCGTACGAGGGGAACGCAACTTATTTGTTGTAACCATTTGTTATTTTGGCATACAAGTAATATTTACAGTGATTTTAGTAAAGGCTGACGTTAAAACTAGCTAGTACCACCGCCTATTAGGTAAACCAAACGGTTTATTTGGAATAGAAAGAAATAAATGCACCGTTTGTGTGGTTATCTCGAAGGTGATGATTTATTTCATAATACATATCTTTAGGTAAGCGTTTATTTTGCTTTGATTGAGATCATTGAATTAACGTCAATATTTTTGTGTTTATTTTAAGTGAAGTAATTACGTTCGAAAGCTTTACAAGTGATTATTTAATTATAACGTAACATTTAAATGTTGATGCGTCAATGCATTGTTTTTATGAATTTGAGCATATTTTATAGCGGATTGATGGATTTAATTCCAACTGGTTGTAAATTGAAGTAAAGTAAGTTCTTTTCTTGGAAGTATAATTTCTTTGAAATTCAGGTTTATTAAGTAGCGTAACACAATTATTGTTTTTTATCAGATTAGTGATTGATGTTGCGGCACGCAATTATTTTAGATATGTGTGCAATATTATTTGTAGCCTTTCAGGCAGGACCACCTGTAATTACGTTCAGGTAATGCGAGTTATTTGGGTATTTCATCGAGCTGTGAATCGACGTTATTACACATTTCAACCTCGATTGTGTCATTTCAAATACTCTGGCGCCCTTTCCGGTTTTTGTCAACCACAACCCCTATCTAGATTTATTTATGGTGTCATCTTATTATGCGCAAAATTTAGGAACCCCCACCACCGAACTAGTCGAGCAAAACCCCAATTTTACCTGTTATCCCGTTCTACTACCAGTTTTACCGTACCGAGCTGGTAGCGTAGTGGTGATACGACCTGCTTAGCATTCGGGAGATAATGATATCGATTATTACCGTCTACCTTGTATGAGGTTTTTTTCAGGAGGTTTTTCTCCTACACATGTAGCGGCATGGTCACTGCGTATATGCACACCATGTGCGGCTACTTAGGCGAACACTGGGGTAGTATTTTTCCCCTCAGAACCATAACTCCTTTCCTTCCGATCCTATCCTGACCATACCCATCCTTAATCTCACCATGCATATATACGTAATGTATATGTGCTGTATGTATGTATGTATGCTGAGAATCCATGATTGTGGCTGAAGGAGCTCGGAAAGCTCGAACAGTCCGCCCTCACCCTTGGGGAGGGAATGAAATACGTAGCTTTTTCCTTTTTCTACCGTAACATATTGACAGTTGAGACAAAAGCATCAAACAACTCGCATATTTTTTTAAACATCCCTCCTAGATTTTGACGGGGTCAGTTAACAATAAATTGAAGATGTGGAAAATTTGATTCTTTAACTGCCAATGTTTCGAAAATTAGTAGGAATTTTGACATATTTGTAATTACCTTGTTTACTAGAAATGTAATGTAGAATCGAAAAATGAGTGATTCATTTAAAAAATATTACTTAATCGCGTATTTTGAAAAGCCCTGTATATCAATTAAAGCAACTATCCCGCAGAATTCTACGCAAAATTGACTAAAACTCTGCCAATTACTTTTTTTTCTATCTATTTAAATAAGAAAATTATGAATATGGGACATAGTAATTAATCAGCCTGTACAGAAAGTGATTCCTCTCCAATCATTTGGATTTTTTGCAATAATCATCTATTATTTTATATTTACACCAAAATCTTTATATTAGGTTTATTATTTATGAAATTTGTTACGCTTATCTAAATATTTGAAAAAGGCCTAGAAGGCTGACACTTATGTTTATTTGTGAATAAAAGCAATTAGCTTAATTTATTTTGTCTTCTACACAACCACGAGTTCACAAAGCAGCTCTCCTACTTATTTAATAATTAACCAATACAGTTAGAATTGAAACCAAACATATTCTAAACGTTTGAGTTCAAATTGTAATGAGAGCATGACAATATTAAATGCCAAACTCACTATTCGAATGTCGTACGAGTAAGGTGTTCACCTTGCTGCTCTAGATATATTTTGCTCAAATAGTTGTTTAATTGTAATAATGCCGCGTGAGTAACATAATATATGTAGTGCTAGTAGTAGTGTTGAAAGAGATTGTGATTATACAGGGTGTTCCATAAACATACCGACAAAGTTGTAGGGGTTGTAGGGGAAATCGAAACACATTTTTTGCTTTATAAACATAGTCCGAAAGCGCTTCGGTTTCGAGATGCAGGGTGTTGTTAAAAAATAGTTGTTTTTATTATCAAAAAGAATACGCTTCAGCCGGTTTTAATGGAATTTTCCCAGTTTGTTTCTAACAACGCATCTTTTGAATCCATTACAATGGATACAGTAATTCCAGGAGCGCGCTATCTGAGCCACACCCAGTGGTTTTTCTGCAATTTTGAAACTTTTTTTAGATAAAGCAACTAAAAACGCAACTTTTTTCACTGAGGGTTTTGAGTATATTGCAGTTTTCGAAAAAAAAATTTGAACCATACAATAAGTAATTATGTACTTCTTAGTACGTAAATGTATTATTAAAATCTAGTTACCATTCATAACAATTATCGATGAACATGTCATTGTGATAATTTAATTTTCTATTGTGACAGTAATTACTTGAGTTTAATACTTAATCCTGTTGAGTACTTTATTGTGATAAAACTTACGTTGATTGTTAATTCAAAATTTTTATTTAAAATGGATTACTCATTTGAAGAACTTGCCGATATGCACCTTGTTTATGGTGCAGAAAACTGTCGTGCTGCACGCTTGTATGAACAGACATCCTGAACGCCGGCAACCTTACCATACAACCTTTTCCATACATGGGCACCTGGTATGGGACATCAAAATATTTTTTGCTTTATAAACTTAGCCCCAAAACGCTTCGTTTTCAAGATAAAGGGTGTAAAAAAAGAAACATTTTTTATTTATATTTATTAAGTTCATTGCATTTTAACGAAATTATAGCTTACAACAATTGTTCAAAATGTTGACTATTTGCTTCGATATAAGGATGGCACCGTCGAATCACTGACTCGCGCACCCTATGGAAGATTTCAGGGATATCTTCTACTTGTGTACAAGCGGCCACTATATTTGCAATTAGATCTTCCTCATTACGAATGGGTGTCTCGTAGACTAAAGAGTTCACATAACCTCCGCGGCAAAAATCAAGCGGGTTTACATCGAGAGAACGCGCAGGCCAAGGCACGGGACCTCATCTTCCCATCCACTAGTTGCCAAATCGCTGATCCAGATACTGGCGCACGATCAAATAAAAGTGTTGAAGTGCTCCATCGTGCTGAACCCACATGTTGGCCCTAATCTCTAGGGAGACAATTTATAATAATCCCGGTAAAACATTTTGCAGAAAATGTTGACAAAAGTTTGCGTTTAAACGAGCAGGCTGAGAGTAAAATATTAAACTCTCTCCAACAATACCAGACCACATGTTTACAGAAAATTGTTGCTGGTACCTTTTAGAGACTATAGCATGAGGATTTTCGTCACCCCAAATGTGGCATTTTCTACTATTAAAATAATCATCGCGCGTGAAACATGCCTCATCAGAAGACAATATTATTCTCCCGAAGTGTAGAACCTCACTTCGGTAGAATAATATTGGTGCGACCCAAAAACCATTGGCAAAAAGGTAATCGATGGGTATATGTTGCTCCGGTGCATTTCAATAATTATTTCCCCTTCTTTCGTAGTTAAGAAATCGTTTTCGATTTCGACGCAAGAACCCCACCAAAGGGCCACCACAATAATCTCGTCCAATCACGTTAGATCGCGGATTATATAAGTAGAAACGTGACGCGAGACTAAACGCAAAACAACGTAACACCAACAAGAAAAGAATGACCTGGGCTGAAGAGGAGGGCTCCTGACCAGTCTACGCACAACACCTAGATACGCTAAAATAAGTAAGTAACTAACCATACGTATGAGCATACTAACAACAAAAAGCTACTTAGCCGCCGAATTTATCTTACTTCTACCTGCCGACCCATTCTGGGATAAGTCATAAATTTTCTATCATATTCACCAGACCAGTTTTCCGTTATAAAGATTTCTTTGATGCCTTGGCAGATTATTAATCGATCCCGTCTGCAAAACACCTCAATACTTGTACACTAACACATACTCGGGCGTATGCGTAAAGAAACTTATCCTATTACACAAAATCCTCCTCTTTGCTTTTAGGCGTATGTCTGAAAGGTACTGGAATTTCCTCGGGAAATTGCCCCCAAGGCGTTATGCCTGTGTAGGCATTTCCTAACTTTTGCTTGTCTGGAAGGTGTACGCCTGTTCACTCTAGCGTTCTTCTAATTAACCGATGGATTGTACGCCCGTTTGGGTAATTAATCCTTTCCTTTCCTAACACAAGAGTACCTAAAAACATTCACGACCGAACTGGAAATCCAGTAAAATCTGCAGATACTTGATTGATACATAATCTCGCTATAAATTTCAATTTCCGTCAGATTATCCTGTAAAAACTATTATCAATTCTGTCGACCGTCCTTAATCCAAACACTTTGTGTTCGTATCCAGAATATTTATTGAAGTATTACAATCCGCTTCCTGAAAGAATAAATAAATTCTTCAAAATTTATATTAAATTTCTACAAACTAGAAATCTCGAATTAATTTCTTAAAAGAGAATCCCGTTTTCGTATAATTTTCCATTAAGCGAGAATAACAAATCGCATATAAAATATAAATCCTGATAGTACACATCTTAATAAATCCAAAATTATCACATTCCGTAAAACTGGTAAAAGAAACACCACCAACAACTACAATAAATTCATGCAAACTCGAGTTTACTAGCTATTTCATGTTACATCTTTTTTCTACATAATTAAAAGTAATTATTGCAAAACCCCGAAGTTACAGATTACTAAATAAATAAAAGATATATTTGTAATTCATTTTAAAAACAGATATCAATAACACCTGGTGACCCAGTAAACTACATATAAAGCCATTGCCCTCATAAAGCGCGTTATCAGTCCTTTGTTCAATTCTAAGAATATATTTATATAAATACTGTTTATATATAAAAGCGCTTGGATCGTTTTAAAATTAAATTCGTAGAATTTAAACTAAGCCTTCATGTATTGATTTCGTCTGAGTGCCATTTTTAATTGATTTGCGTATATCTTTTAATTACTTAAAATTATATAGTCAACAAGGGAAATTAATACTGTAGAACACCTTCTTAATCTATTGTATTATTAATTATCCAATCCTCAGATATCCCATATACAGCTTTCCTGATTTGTTTAAGCGTCACCTGGTGATCACATGCTCGGGATATATTTAAGCTTATTTATTTTTTGTTAGTTTGAATTAGATTAAGTGAAATATAAATAGATTAAGTGAAATATAAATAGGTTAAGTAAAATATTTAGGCAAAGGAACTAGCTTACTAAACAATAAACGTACTACCTTTTTATTGAGATGGTTACAAGGTTGTAGAACTTCTTCAAACTCTACCATACAGGCTACTCTTGGACAACGTGCACCACCGGGAAGCATAAGGTTGCCATTTTCTCTAAGGTTCAGGATGTCTGTTCATACAAGCTGCAGATTCTCTACCACGACAGTTTTCTGCACCATAAGCAAGGTGGATATTGGCCAGTTCTTCAAATGAGTAATCCATTTTGAATAAAAATTTTGGATTAACAATCAACACAATTTTTATCATAATAAACTACTCAGTAGTATTAAGCTTTAAACTCAAGTAATAATTGCTGTCATAATAACAAATTAAATCACAATGACATGTCCATCGGTAATTGTCATTGATGGTAACAAGATTTTAAGAATAAATTTACCTACTAATAAGTACATAATTACTTATTCTATGGTTCAAATTTTTTTCTCGAAAACTACCCAAGATAGGCAAACCATCACTGAAAAACAGTTGAGGTTTTTAGTTGCTTTATCTAAAAAAAGTTTCAAAATTGCAAAAAAAAACCAATGGGTCTTGCCCCGTGAGCATGCCACTGGGATTACTGTATCTACTGTAATAGACCCAAATGATGCCTTGTTAGAAACAAACTGGTAAAATTTCATTAAAATCGACTGAAGCGTTTTATTTTGATAATAAAAAAAAAAACTATTTTTTTTAACAAACTTTAACATCCTGTATCTCGAAAAAGAAGCATTTTCAGACTATGTTTATAAAGCAAAAAATGTGTTTTGATGCCCCCTACCACTCCTAAAAGTTTGTCGGTATATTTATGGAACCTGGATCCTGATGTTTTCCTCATCTTCACAAATTTTCAGATCGAAAAATTAACCAGTGGTGTATGCTATGAAGTACATGAAATCAAATTTTCTTGTTTCTCTTGCAAACCAGTCATCAAATCACAAAATCGAGAGTGACCTTATTCGTGAATATTGAGTTGACAAATACGGAAATGGAAACAAAATTCGAGTACATCCAGTGGCGTAAAAGTTCAACCTGAAAAACCCTTTCGACCTGGCCGTATATCCGCCACTGTATCGAATAGTTGATACGGCGATCATCAGTGTATGACTCATGTGGGTAATGTACATAATATCAGATTGTCTGCATGTATAGTTCCTGAAAAATCAAAAGAAAACGTCTCTTTTTTTGAAACTTTAATACCTTGTATCTCAAAAATGGTGGCCTTTGGACCATATGTTCATTTAAAATTATTATTAATTTTATGAAATACATAAATAAAAAGTTTACCTCGAGTAGGATTCGAACCTACGACCAGCACTTTGCTAGAGTACCGCGCTAACCAACTGCGCCATCGAGATTCAAGCCCTAATCGATGCAGACCTTGTTTTTATGTATGTAGAACTGATGTAAATTCTAAATACGTCCTAAAACTTTTGGCAGACATTTTTGAAACACCATGTATATCCTCAAGTAATATTATATTTAATATTTGTTATAACTAACATCACAGCAAGTTCGGATAAAAACTCTACATGGATTGAAGAATTCAATTTACATCATAAGGCTTCCTTTTTATAAAATATTATTTAAGAATAGAGTAGGAAAGTTGCATAACCTCAAAATTATTTTTACTGCATTCAGTTTGACCTCCGGTAAGATTAAGAGATTACTTCTACTTATGTTAAGTGCCTTAACGTAATTAAATTTTGCCACACATTATTTTCTTTTATACCATTGTATTCTTGCTTTCTCATTATTCGAGTGCCTCGCGTTATGTGTGTTGCCTGTTTTCGTCAATTTTGCTTGAAAAAGTTAAACAAAATTTTTTATAGTTAAATACCATTCATTTCAGAACAAAGCAATTCTAATACAAGATCGATATCTGTACATAGTACATCATTTAAATACATCGCGCTTAAAGAAAAATATTTTAAAAAATATTTAGGTTTCTGTTTAATATTTTCTCTTTTTTTTATAGATGCCCTCTAACTTCTTTCTAATTTAAAATTTTGTGCTTTTGGCCAATTAGCATAGGAAAGAAAGATCTAGTGGTGGTGTAAAATTTGTGTATTTCCAAATTCAGTTAAAAGGAAGTTCACATTGGTCAATTTATGGAGTTACACCTACCAAACTAAACAGAAGCCTTAACATATAATAAAAAACCTTATGTTATTTGCACTGTATATATTCTTCCGTGATCATTCACCATGTAACACAGTGTAATACTGTCTTTATTTTGAATTACATAACCAAGCTGTACATTTTTCAGAAAAAGATTTAGTGATTATAAACTAAAGAAATAATCTGCAACCATTCAGATAATAATAATACTACTTTGCCTAGCAACAGATGGTAGCATCAAGTACATTATTAAAACCACTGATTATATTTCACAACTTAAACAGATTAGCATAGCTCATTTTAGTAACACCAACAGACTTGTACACCAGCATTAGTAAAATAACTGCCAATACGCTAAATAATTGCATATCTAAACTGTCATTTTAGGATTTAAAATAAAAAATGGAGGACATGGAAAAATAGGAAATTAAAAAAAAGTATGTATCTGTATCACTTACCTCCATTGGATTTACTGTGATAGTGAGTGCTGAATCGTCCCAAGTCATTTCAGACTCTTGTGCTTCTTCTGATGAATTACGATGATGAGCTGCTCTTATCCTAATAACACCAAGTACAATCATAAAAAGAAGAAAACCAACACAAACAACAACAATAATAGTAACAGCATGAGAACCACCACTAGCCATAACATTTAAATGATCAGTTGGAATGTAGTCTTGCGAAATAATTGAAGCTGGATGAAGTTCGACTGTATGCTTATTAATCGTTGCATGAGCTACTTGTTCTTTAAGTTGGGGGTGGATAACAGTCAGCTGCAAGATTTTGATTAAAATAGAAAGACACTAATTGCGACTTACTGTTTGCACATATTCGTTTGAAGTAAATCGGCCATTAAGCTCAGAGCAAGTAAGTTTAAAAACTCGATTTAAATAGTAGGCTGGTTTACGATTAGTGTAAACGATCTGTCTGAGCACTTGTTTATAGTTGTAAACCATATCGGATCCAGTAATTGTTACACCATCTTTAGAGACACGTGCTGCCATTCCTAAACAGAAAAAATAATGATACTAACTGAAGCTGTTTATTTGTATACGGGGTGTCCCGGAAAATCATCGACTAACTTCTACAGGACCAAATTAAGACATTTTTTCCCTCTTTAAATTTTATCCCAAAATGCACCCTGAAAAAGTTATACGCTCTTAAAGTTCAATTTAAAATGTAGAAAAATCACTTTGTTTACCTCCGTAAATTATAAAAATATTTATTGGATTTTATACCATTGAGGTAGGAAGGGAGGTGAGACAACATGCGATCTCGAAAAGCGTCCAAGTGCCGTTCATATTTTTAGCAGATTTACGTCGTTTGTGTTGTGGAAAGTGTATAAGTGACATTATTTGAATTTTATAAATTATAGTGATGGCTTGTTGTACTCTGTTACTGTTACTTTATTAATTTTAATTTGACCTGACTGTGGTATCCGCCATGTTGATAGCAGATTTAGTCCCACCTACCACGGAAGTTTTTGTATTGGATGAAGTGGTATCATGTCGTCTCCCCTCCCTTCCTACCTCAATGGTTTTATACAGACGACCTAACTTATACTGATGACAGTTTGAATTTCACGCACACGATTCTAGTTTTTTTTATGGTGTTGAATTGGCAGTTAATATTTTTAGTTACTTTATTCGTTCTTTTTTGACATCAGTGTCATCGTTAATTTGTTGTTTTTCATTTGCTTTTCCATTCTGTATTATCAAGGTTCCTTAAAATAGTTTTTTTCAGAGCTGCTCCGTAATTCAAGAATTTATTAAAGTAAGTGATTAGATAATGTTTACATCAGACTTAATTTGCATTTGTAGGTTAAAAACTTTCTAGAAGATAAGAAAATAAGAATTGCATTTGTAAGGCAAAACCTGCAGGTCGTCCATTACTACGAATGAAAGCAAGTCTCAAAAAATGAATCCACCAGTTAAGTGCTCAAGCTGGTAAGTTGTCAACATAGCATAAATTTGTAATACTAACTTTATTTTCAAATTACAGGGTTGTCTTATTCAACATGCCAATCGATTTTGCATAAAAATCTACATATACACCCATACTGGGTTTCTGTTGTACAGCAACTGCATGCTGTTGATAATGAGAATAGACGTAGTTATTGTGATTGGTTTACTAACAATTTAAATAACGATATTTTATATGTAACGTTTATGACTGATGAAGCATGGTTTCGTTTATCTGGCTATATTAATAGTCAAAATTATCAAATGTGGACAACTCTGAAGATCCACATAATTTTGAAGGGGAAATACTCTGGAAAAAGGGTTTGACAATATGAAGCATAGAGTGGAATTGTGTCGTGAACATTATGGTGGTCACTTTGAGCAATTTTTATAGGTTAGTTAATAAAATGTTAATAATGCAACTGTGCTTAGTGTAAATGTACAATTTGTTGTATAACAGAAGATTAATTTGTAGTTTAAAAATAAATTATTAATTTAAAGACTGATACTACATACACCACTGGAATTAAATAAATGACAATGTATTATTATCAACCTTTAAAATTTTTTGTTTTGCCGGATATTCAAACTGTCATCAGTATTAAAGAATCACCTGGTACAAGTCAAAATTTGATAGAAATTACAAAAAAATCGCGTCACTAGAACTACCCGTTGAACCTTCAACCCTTAAAAACAATTAGTTTTGCAAAATAAATTAAAATTTTGCTGCTTTATTTTGGTAATACAAAATAAAGGAAAATTTTCTTACAAAATCGACGGTTCTTGAGAAAATTTGATAAATAAGTTTGTATTCTGAAACTAACTGATTTGTGCTTATTCGATAATTGCTTTATTTCAATAATAAATTTTAAAATAAAGCATTAAAATAAAAATTAAAAATAAACCACTAATTTTATAATAATTGCTCAGAGGCCCCTGCTTACTTGAATGCAAGCATTCGCTCAACATATTAGAGACATTCCTGTTGATCGAAATATCCCAGGAATTTGCCTAATTTTTTCAAATGCTTCAACAATGCAATTACAGAGATCGTCTCTAGTCATTGCTGGAACTGAATAGACCTTTTCTTTAACAGCATGCCAAACAAAGAAATCAAAGGGATTGTGATCCGGTGATCTAGACGGCTAGGCTATAGGGAGCATAGTTACCTTGTCCGATCCAGCGGTTAGGGGAACTGCGTGTACAGGGATTGCCTCATAGGTAACCCAAAATGTGGTGGGGCACCATTGTGCATAAAGATTGTCCCAGCTTTGACATTTAAAGTTCTCACAAGTTATTCTATAAAAACTCCAAATACGTAGCAGTTGGGTAGCATAAAGGGGCCAATAATAAAGTCTTCAACAATTCCTGCCCAGACATTTATGTTGAATTTATGTTGAAAGTGACCTTCTTGAATTACATTAGGATTCTCATCTGCCCAATTGTGGATATTATGGGAATTAAAGATGCCATCTTCATAACAATCTGAGGATCTTCAATGAAATTGTTCATCAACCATTGACAATATTCTCGTCTAAGTGGTAAATTAAATTTGGAAGCACTGTAAAAGTACGCTTATAGACGGATGCAAAAACGTTGGCTACGAAAATTAATAATACAAATAATAATAAAAGGACTATGCTATATATAGCAAAAAGTAAGGAGTTGAAGAGAAGTATAAAAACAGATAAAAGTAATTACATAGAGGGAGTGACAAGAAACGCACAAATAGCTGCGAAAGAGGAAATAGTAAGAAATTATATAAAAATATTAACCAACTAGCGGGCAGAAAAAAGAAAGGAATGGAAATACCAGTTTTAAATAAAAGGGGGCAAATTCTAACTACAATACAGCAACAGTTGGAGAGAATTTTGTCAAGAAACAACAAAAGTAGAAAAAGAAAGAATAGAAGTACTAATGCTGTCTGCAAATACTCAACTGAATATAAATGAAGAACCACCCACAGAGCAAGAGTAGCAATAGAACAAATGGCGAACAGTAAAGCATCAGGGATAGAACAGATAACAGTGGAAGTTTTAAAAATAGATGTGAACAGTACCGTAGATATGTTATTCCCATTAATGGTGAAAATATGGCAAAAGAAAGCTTTCCCTGAACATTGGAAGGAAGGAGTGCTTATTAAATTACCTAAGGAGATCTCCGTAAATGTGAAAACTGGAGGGGAATCAGCTTATTATGCATAGCAAGCAAAATATTTTAATATCTTTTTAATCTTAAATAGAGTTAATTGAACAAGTGGATGAAGTGTTACAGAAAGAGCAGTCAGGTTTTAGAAAAAATAGAGGGCGTATTGACAACATTAAAACATTAAGAATTGTAATGGAACAGTCACTGAAATTTAAATTGCCTTTGTATTTACTATTTATAGATTACGAAAAGGCCTTTGACTCTATTAACAGGGAATGTATATGGGCAACGTTAAGAAATATAGGGATTCCAGAGAAAATAGTTTGCTTGATAAAACTAGGATATACAAATTCGAAAAGTAAAGTTACACATAGGGGCCAGATATCCGAACCATGTATAACAAAAACTGGTGTACGACAAGGATGCATTCTTTTACCACTGCTCTTTGCAATTGTTATGGATGAGATTATGACAAATGCCAACAAGGAAAAGAAAGGTGTAACCTGGGATTTAAGTAATACACTAGAGGACTTGGAATGTGCGGATGCTGTGTGTCTATTAAGCCAAAGTAAAAAAGCAATGCAAGAAAAAATAAATGACGTTATAGAAAAATGTGACTTAGAATTAATAAGAGGAAGACCAAGCTGCTCAGCATAAATAGTACAGTAGCCAGAGAGGTAACACTGGAAGAAGAAGATGTAGAAGGTAACTAGCTTTACATATCTGGGTAGTGTCATCACAAATGAAGGAGGAAGTAGTGAGAATGTGGCAGGAAGGATACACTAATCACGAGGAGCTTTTTCTAACCTATCACAACTATGGCATGCAAGAAGTATAACTGTAAATACAAAAGTGTTCAACTGAACGGTAAAAGCGGTGTGGATGTGAATCATGGTGCATGACAAGTGACATTAAACGGACCTTTGTTAATCGATGTTTACGAAATATTTTACAAATCTGGTGACCGTGAGTGATATCTATTGAAGAGGTGGAATAGAACTGGGCAGAGTGAGATTACAAACGATATCAAAAAGCGAAAATATGGGTAGATAGGACACACATTGCGAAAAAGTAACAGTGAGCCTTTCTAGGATTGCCTTAAAATGGAACCCACAAGGCCAGAGGACAGTAGGGAGACTGTGCACAACCTGGAGAAGGACAGTGTTACAAGAAAGTGGGAGAACAATAGCACAACTTCAAACCATAGCAGACAATCGTACACACTGGAAAGATTTCATTTCTACCCTATGTTCCCACCTGGGAATAATGGGATTTATTATTATTATTATTATTAAGTAGTAACAGTTCTTGAACTTTTTGGATGTGGTACAGTTTTAATAATTGTTCAGTAAGTGTTAGGTGAATAGTATTTTTAGAAATATTCAATTGAGAAACGACAAGTCTAGTACTTGTAGTTGGATTATCCTCAATAATGCGCTCTTCTACCTGAACAGTTCTAATGTGACGCAGACGTTCAGAATTTGGTTTTCTTTGCAAAAAACTACCTGTTTCAGAAAGACGACGATTAATGGAAGCAAAAGTGGTATGGTGCAGTTGATGTCTATTTGGAAAGATTTCTAAATACCTTCTTGCTGCAGCTTGATAATTACGTCCATATTCGCCAATTACAAAATGCATATCAGTTAATTCTGAATACGAGTACCGTTCCATCATAAATAACAATAAAATAGTAAACAGGAACACATTTTACTTAAGTACAGCTGAGTTCAAAAAACAAGGAAAATGAAAATTTTTCAATCGCAAGTTCGGTTCTATTTGTCATCAGTCTATTTGACAATACCCATCAAAAATATTTCTATCAATGTCATTAAATTTATACCAACTGGAATCGCAAAATTTAACACAAGAGTATTGTCAAAACCTGATTGCGTCTATGCCTAGACGATTAACATCCCCCTATGATTAAGTATTAAGTTGTTAAATTTGTTACTAAATTCTAAAATATAATGTGTTCAATATCAAAATATTTTAACCTATTTTTAATAAACCACGTTCACACTATGGAAAAATTGACCTGCCAATTTTTTGAATTCAGCTGTAGGTAAGAACTTTTGACAATTAACTAATTTTGTTTTATCTTGAAGACGCAGCCTATTACTAAATGCATTATCAAATAAGCACGTGTATCAGTTGTTGCAGAATACAAATTATTTTTCAAATTTTCTCAAGAACAGTTGGTTTTTGAAGAAAAATTGAAGGTTGAAGGTTGATGCCATTGCTGAACGGGTAGTTCTAGTGATGCGATTTACTTGAAATTTCTACCTAATTTTGATTTATAATAATTTACGGAGGGAAAGTGATTTTTCTACATTTTAAATTGAACTTTGAGAGCGTATCACTTTTTGGGGGTGCAGTTTGCAATTTAAAGAGGGAAAACTTGGTCCTGGGAACTCACTGTAGAAGTTTGTCGGTGAAACTTACCAAGCCTTTTAACCATTTCCTCTGGCACAGCTAGACTTTCGTGATCAGGATTTAAATTAGGATAAATCGTTAAGGAACATTTATCTAACTTTTGTTCGCCCATAATGTGAATGTCAGGTAATACGCGTACACCTAAACGGAAATCTGCATATTTTCTTGCCATATTGCCAGTTCCATTAAGATTGATAGTTGGAGTTTGAGGCCTTAATACCATAACGTATGTTTGTGAGTCTGGAACTTTCACCATTTTTCCACTATCACAAATAACTGTTGTAATTAATTTTAAATTTCTGCGGCCGGGAGTTGGAAATTCACGGGAATTTGCATAACCAATTTTACGAACTAGTGTTTCTAAGTTTGTGCGATTATCTCCTTCCACTGTCACTTCGGTAAGGTCTGAGTTTGTGAGTAACTCCATGCCAGGTTGTAAAAGTTCCATTGCTGGCACCTTTTTTGTGAGAAAAAATAGATTACATAGAGAACTTACGTCGATAGGTTTGTCTAAAGAATGAGCAATAACTGTATAGTTGCATTTTTTAAATGGTGAAGTAATTTCTCACCTATGTCAGTTGAAGAGTACCCTTGTAAAAAAAATGCTGTCATTGTAACAATGGCCTCGGAAAATATTTCCATTTATTCAAAATTATTTTAAACAAAAAATAAAAGGGAACTCAAAATAAATCAATAAATATCGAAACAATTTACAAAATCTGGAAATGTGTGAAATAGAATAGATTGATTGTTGTAGTAGAGCTCTATGACGTCTTAATAAAATAAAAAAAACTATAATTGTACACATTTGTTGCTTAAAAAAATGAGTAATAATAATACTATCCTCGCCAAGAGTGTTTACCGCTACATCATCACATACAATCATATGGTATAATATGAAAAACAGGAGTCACAATTATTTTCGTTATAATAAATTCTGATTAGAAAATATACCCTGAGATGGCAGCATTTAAAGCTGCAGAATTCCAAAATACAATTACTTATTTATAGAGATTTATTTTGTAAAAACCGCTCCCGAATTAACTGCCATAATGCTATCTCATATATGTAAATAAATAACTTCAAAGCCCACAATACCTGAATTTGAGTCATATGGGTTTTTAAACACGATAATTCCCTATTTTTGATCCCCCATTTAGAATTTTTTAATTTTGACAAATGATTTATTCTTAACGATCTTAAAAATTCTTGACTTTCAAAAAATTTGGCACTCTAAAAACGGTGCGCCACTGGCTGTTTTAAAAAAAATTTATTAAGATAATGTTTCACAAGTTAACAACGTTGCAAAATTGATCATTAGCCCACAATACCTGAATTTTAGTAATATTGTATTTTAAACACGATAATCCCGAATTTTCGATCCGCCATTTTGAATCTTTTAATTTTGACAAATGATTTATACTTAGCGATCTTAAAAATACCAGACTTTCAAAAAAATTTTGCACTCTAAAAACGATGCGTAGTTTAAAATTTTTTTTTATTTAGATGTTTTACAAGTTAACAAAGTTGCAAAATTGATCATTAGCCCACAATACCTGAATTTTAGTAATATCGGATTTTAAACACAATAATCCCCCATTTTGAAATTTTACTTAGCGATCTTAAAAATACCCGACTTTTAAAAAATTTTGCCCCCTAACAACAGTGGAAGTTTTTAAAAATTTTTTTATTTAGATAATGTTTTACAAGTTAACAAAGTTGCAAAATTGATCATTAGCTCACAATACCTGAATTTTAGTCATATCGCATTTTAAACACGATAATCCCCCAATACCTGACTTTCAAAAAAAGTCGGTTAAATCGGATAAATTAAAAAATGCATAATTTTGTACCCTAAAAACGGCGCGCCACTGGTTATTATATATTTCTTTATTTTGAAATTATATAAAAAAGTAGTTTGTTTTTTTAATTATGTAACCTTTTAAAATTTGAAGCAATGAATTTTTTTTAATGTTCTAATCCCCTAAAAATGCCCCGCCACTGGTTGGATTTCGCTCATTAACGAACTTGACCTAGATTTTATGGCAAAGAATTTTTGTACCTAATTTCATATCAACAGCTTTAATGGTTCCAAAGATCCCGCACACACACAGACAAATAGACACGAAATTTTTTTTCCAAAAACTTGTTTTTTATCGATAGCTTTAATGTTTTAAAGATAACGTGTACACTCACACACAATCAGATTTTTTTTTTCTCGAAAAATGTGGTTTTCGTATTGTTTAGGCCACAAAACGTTGAGAAATGTAAAAAATGTGTTTGAAAATTTAAACCGATTACATAGCTTTCTCTTTATACATACGTATATGAGAAAGCAAAAACAAGAAAAAAGAACAGATAGAAAATACAGTGTAAGAAATTGAAAGAGAAACCGGGAGAAATAACATGAAGCCGCTGTATCGTCAATTGAAACACGAAACGAAATAGAATAAACGATGATAATGGAAGAAGAACAATGGATAAAGTATTTCCAGGAATTTTACAAAGACGAACCGATAATAGACTTAGAACAATTAGAACAGATAGAATACGAAGTAGGAAATCTGGAACAAATATCAGCATATGAAGAAGTGTAGGGAACCATATCCAAACTCAAAAACAGCAACAGGCACAGACCAGACTAAGGGCGGACGGATAAAAAATGGAGGTACAGATTTACATAAGAAAATATATGATTAAATAGTTAAAATTTGGATTGAAGAAAAGATGCCTGAGGAGTGGACACTGGGAATGAAAATGCCCATCCCCAAAAGTGGTGATTTATCAAAGTGTAAAATTATAGAGGGATTACATTCTTAAACATAACATATAAAATCCTAACAAAAATCCTAAAAGAAAAAGTAACACAACATACAGAAGTTGTTATCGAAAATTATCAGTTTGGATTTAGAACAGGTAAATCCACTACTGATGCATTACTCATAATGAAACAAATTACGGAGAAATGCTATGAACATGACAATGACCTACATATATTGTTCATTGACTTCAAGCAAGTATTCGATCAACTAAGAAGGACAAAAATAATACATGACCTACAAACAATTAGAACACCTCAAAAACTGATAAAACTGATCAAAATGGCAATGGAAAAATCAAAAGCAATGGTCATTGTAGAATAGAGTAAGACAGACAGTTTTGAAGGGGTGAGACAGGGAGATGCTCTGCGAGCTCTATTATTTATAACATCTTTGGATGACATAATTGGAAACATGCAAAACAATGGAATGCAGATAACTGCATACGCAGATGATGTAGCAATAGTAGCAAGGACGAGAAGTGAAATGGAAAGGGCATTTACAACAATAGAAGAAAAATCAAAAGAAAAAGGTTTAACAATTAATGAGAAAAAAACGAAATACACAAATTGTAGTAGATGTAAGAAAGAAACATATACAGGGTTAAAAATAGGGTTTTATTATTTTGAAGAAGTATAAATATTTAGGAACACATAGAAGAGAAGAGAGAACAGATATTAAAGACAGAATACAAATAGGATATGAAGCCTTTTAAGCCAACAAACATTTGCTGAGGGAAAAACTTTATAGTATATAGTAAAAATACAAAAATAAAAATTTATAAAACTGTTATAAGGACAATCGTACCCTATACAATGGAAACAGTAAATTTAACGAAAAAGAAGAAAATATTTGAAACGAAAATTATAAGAATTATGGGACACAAAAAGATTAGAGTAGACAGCTGATGAACTTTCTTTCAAATAAATATACTGCTAAGTGAAGAAAATATAGTGAGGTGTATAAAATCCCAAAGAATACGTTGGTATGGTCATATATACAGGACGGACAGTAATGATCCTGTAAGGTTAATAACAGAGTGAAGTCCAGTGGAAGGTACACCGAGAGGTAGATCTAAAATACGATGGAAAGAACAAACTGAAAATGATATAAGATTGATGAAGATAAGAAACTGGAAGAGCCTGATGAAAGACAGGAAAGAATGTAAAAAATTAGCTAACATGGCAAAAACATACCAGGACCTGTGAGTAAGAGATAAATATTAAGCAGAAATGTGGTCTTATCCACCACAAAAAATGGATTAGAAGAGCTAAAATGGCTTAACTAAAATTATAATAACTTTATTGCTGTTAAAATACAGAAAAAGAACACCTACAGAAGTCAAAATAACTAAAAATTAATACCTTAAAGTTAAATTAAACTTAAATGACTGTGCTCGAAATCATACATGCATTTGCACCTGTCGAGGGAGATACTGCTAAAAAATATATGAGTATTTGATACATTTAAAACAGTTTTAACAAGCGATATCTAAAAATTATTGTCAAATTAAGGTATTTGTTAAAGTTGCTTTAATAGGTACTCTTTAATGGTTAATTGGAATGTGACCATAATGCGATTTTTGTCTCCAAGTGAGATCTTACGTCAAGACCAGATCTCATGTGAAGTTCATGTATAATCCCATCTTGTTTAAATGTAATTAACATTGTTATCTACGTATTGTAAACATTCATAAACATAAATACATGTAAGCGTGTGCACCTAAAATAAAATTCATTAACTGCCCACATTTAGCTTCTTATGAATCGTACTTCTATTCGGTATATTTACAACTCGATTTATAAATTCATTTAAAATTTATATCACAGACCATTAAATAAAGAAGACTAATTAAAAGAATAGCAGAAAATGGCAGAAAGTAGAGTGGCTGAAACTCTAGCAAAAAGTGGATAGTAGAGCACCACTAGTTATTTTATCGGCGTTTGTAGTGTACTTGCATTCTATCACTGTCAGTAAAACCCACATGACAAAACCTATTTGACCTAACCAGTATCGAAGTGAATAACGCTACGTTAACGTAGCGAAACATTGCAAAATTAGAGCTACGGGAATTGATGCTTCCAGTGAATGCTGCAAATAACAGTTTCAACGTCAAAATGGTAAAGCACGTTTGATCTACTGGTTGTGGTTGCCTCCCCCGACACGCGGTGGCGGCAGGTTCGATCCCCGGTCCATGCAATTTTTTTTTCTGTTAGGCTACAGTAGTATTGTTTATCTAATCTACTGTTGTTAGGTTACAGTAGTTTTGTTTATCTAATCTAAACTAGATAAAGCGCGCGACCAACTGATCCATTCAAAACGGCTCGCATGCACACAAATCACATATCTCTAATTTTGTATTTGTATGTTGTAGTTTGTACTAAAATTAAAAAAGGTTTTCCATTAAATGAAGGTAAAATAATTCATTAGATTAAGCCAGCACCTACAAAAATCTTTTTTTTTTGTAGTTATTACATGTGCAGTACACAAGACGGGGGTAATAAATCTGCATTTATTTTTATTCCAATATCTAACCTCAATATTTAACGATTAAAACGAAGGTAAAATATTTTATAATACTAAAACAATACACATACTTACAGACATTTTAGGTTGTAGGACACCTGAGTTGAAATAGCTTTAATGTGCTTTCAGTAAAATGTCCAATTGCAAGTATAAGTGTAAAGTTCCTTATTGCAAAAGTGTATATCAAACCAAAACAGGGGTCATAAATAAGCACTTCTTCTCATTCCCAAAATCTTATGAACTGCGGGAAAAATGGTTTGCAGCAATTAACGCCAATGTAAAGGATAGTGTTGAATACACTAACAAGAAATCCTATGTGTGCGAAGATCATTTAACAGAACACTAGTAGTGTATGTAAACGGCTTCATAAATTTGCTATTCCATCTGTATTCTCAAAAGATTCTAATATGGGAGAAACATTTTCTGCATATAATGAGCGCAATTACTGTAGGGATGTATTACAAAACAGTAGAGTGGTTTCAAAATGTCTTGGTACTCGCCCCTCCATGCGCATATGATTCAAACGCCTCGAAAGTATTCGACAAGTATGTTACTATTCAACTTATAAATGTAGTCATTTGCTTTATTTACTTCACGTTGTATTCGTACATTGCCACTTGAGTTTGTTCGTTCTGTGTTTTAAAAATCCTTCTTTTTCAAGACACTTTTTATTATTTCATCGTTATTTGATGTCCAAACTGCCAAGTAAACGTTTTGAACATGAGTGGAGTAGTTGTTCACAGTCAAGCTTGTGAAATTATTTATAAATTGTATGAATTTATGAAGCAAGAAAAAGAATCAAAAGATTGTATTATCCCTGTCGATCGTGTGTATGGAAGGTTAGCAGAAGCAACAGGCATATCCAGAAGAACAATTAAACACATTACACAGGAAGGCAGATCGAAACCTGAAGGAAGCACATTTGGTTCACCTCGTAAACCAGCACCCAGATCAACCATCGACAAGTTTGATGAAGAATAATTTACAATTTTGTGTATACGCAAAAGCAAAAACCAACAATGCAAAATGTGTTCGCAGCTGTCCAAGAAGAAGGGATACAATTCAGAGGAAAATTAAGAAGCTTTTGATCGATTGTGAAAAAGATGGGTTTCAAATGGCAGAAGACTAAAGACAACAGGAAAGTCTTAGTAGAAACTTCCGCAATAAGAGCGAAAAGAACCACTTTTTTAAGAAAAATGAAAAAACACAGAGAAGAGGTCAGAAACATCATTTATAGTGACGTATCATACTTGCACAGTTCACATGGACGGTATGACAGTAGTGACAAGGGAGTGAAAGCACCTGTTTCAAAAGGACAACTTCTAATAATGTTACATTGTGGTGGTGCTAAAGGATTTGTACCAAATGCATTATTGATGTTTAAATCAAGATTAAAGCCAGGAGATTATCATGATGATATGAATTCTAAGAATTATATTAAGTGGTTAAATGAACGTGGGATTGCATTTGAACAAAGTGAGATAAAACCTGAACTCTATGAGAAAATTAAACTTCATCGACCGGTTCATAAAAATTATTTAATCGATAAGTTGATGGCTGAACATGGTCATTCTGTGGTAAGGTTGCCACCCTACCATCCAGAGGTAAATCCATTGAAAAGATATGGGCTCCCGTTAAAAATTATGTAGAGAGTAATAATATTACGTTTAAATTTGAAGATGTGTGGAAATTAGCAGAGAATAAATTTAAATCAATTGAAGAATGGGAAGCTGTGTGCAAACATACAGAAAAGATTGAATAAGAATATTTAGAAAAAGAAGGTTTTATTGATGAAGTCGAAGAGCTGATTTTTACTGTAAATACAGGTGAAGGTGATAAAGAAATTGATTACAGCAGTAGTGACAAAGACAGCAACAGTGGATTAGATTCTAACTAATTAAATTTCTGTAGTTATTTATTTTTGTATGTTAATAAAATTGCATTTTAAAATGTATTATCAATTTGAGATTTATTTTACATATTGGTATTAGAAGTACAAAAATCTTTTCCGATCAAACAAGGAGGGTCTCATTAAGTTGCACACTGCTGTGAAACCTAGTAGTTATTTCAACGTTTGTGTTCTGTCGTCCTATTAGAAGTATGCCAAGTTATAATATTATAATCACATTGAAAAGCTACATTCAAGTTTTTTTAGTACACATTTACACCTACTATTACTTAATCTAAGAATTATCGAAAACAAATAATTGTTCACATTTTCTAGTCTGCACAATAAACTAATAGTGTGAACTGTATAAATACTTGTCTTAAAAATATAAATATTTAGACCTGCGATCAACGATGAGTTTTAAAAATTTACCTATTCGATGATTGCTAATATTAACGACTAAAAATCTTATCAGAAGTTATTCTTATTTTCTGTCTGTTGGGTGTAATTAAAAGTTTATAAAATGTTGAAGTTCATTTTTCCAAATTCTTGATAAAAACAGCTGACGTTTGAACAGGTTAGGTTATATTTACTAAGTAAAACAATTATTTTAATGCAAATATAAAATAGCTAATCCAATCTAATACATACCTAAATTGAAATTTGTACAAACGATCACTCAATAAAAATGTCTTCAGTTACGCTATCAATCGTTAAAAAAATTGATAATTACTAAATTTATTCATTTGCCATATATTTTTAGGATGGCAGTTTTGCTACCGAAGTTTCCCGATTATAACATTGTTTTTCAAACTGTAGAAAATCACGCCACGCATCTCGAGTGCCACGACATTTTGTCACTACTCTACAACTGATAATTCATTGCCATTAAACGATATTTCAAACGCTGAGTTATCCAACGTTACAAGTGATTTTGATGTTTATGTAAATAGTACAATACCGGAAACGTCTTTTGAGCTTTATACACCTGTCAGCTCTAAATCAAGAAGTATTTTCAGATCTCAGAGAAATTGGTTATGGGAGGGTTCAACAAAAGAAAATGCATTTCATTAACAGAACCCAATTGAATAAATTTTCTAAATTAAAATATCAATTACAGGAAACTCGCAATATTTCAAAATCACTCAAAACTCTATCATATAGCATGTTATTAAAAAAAATTTGACTCCTTCAGGCTGCCTTCATAAAATCACAATTGAAGAACAGTAAACAACTAAACCCTAGTTGGACTTTAGATGATAAGGTATTTTATTTAGCTCTATATAAACATGCCCAAAATCATATAGATATCTTCAGCAGTTTATAAAATTACCAAGTCTACCTTAGACAAGCTTTTATACAGAGTTTCTTTCTTGGCATTCGGGTATTCATTTGTAAAGTAGGTGATACTTTAAAAAATCTTCTGTAATATTATAGTAAATTTTATAATAAACATTTTTTCAATAATTTTCCTTGAATATGTGAATTTTAACACTCAAATTTACCGGTTCCATACAATTTTAAATTTCCCGACAATTAGTTTACCACTATTTCGCACAGATGTTAGCGGTGCGCTAATATCAACTTGTTATGACTACTACATAATAACTTATAATACTCTTCTTTATTTAACCCTTTAGAGGTCATTGGGAGAATAATTTCCCATCACATGTAATTCACATACAATGACTCAAAACAGTTTTCTACCAACAGCAGAAGCTGTACTGGTCAACTGACGAAAATTTTCGTGTCGAGCGTGTGGCACGAGTAATGACACTGAAAAGGTTTTTAAAAATTTTGCGGTATTTCCATCAAAACAACAACGAAACTGTCAGTCGAGGTGCTCTCCAATTATGATAAATTATACAAAATACGACCTTTTGTATCTCATTTTCAAACTGTTTGGTCCTTCCAGATTTTTGTCCATAGATGAAAGCATGGTCGCTTTCAAAGGTCGTTCAACGATGAAACAGTAAGTATATACCACTTAAGCCCGTAAAGAGAGGTTTCAAGATATGTGTTTGCTGTTACGCTGTAATGGGTTATATGCTAGCATTTGATGTATACACTGGAAAAGCTAATGATGGGTCTAGTACCAAATCATTGGGAGAGAGTCTTTCCCAAGCCTTTGAAGGATTATCATACTGTTTGTTTTTTGACAATTTTTTCAGTACTAAAAAGTAGTAAAAGATTTACTTGAAAAAAATTGTTTGCCTGTGGTACAATCCATACCGATAGAAAATTTTATAGTAAAGAGTACTCCAAAAGGAAACTGAATTTTTGCAGTGTGGAGACATCAGTATTACTAGATGGTTCGATCATGGTAAAAAACCGGTGACTGTGGTAAGTAACATGCATATCCCTTCTGAGATAACTACAACAAAAAGAAAAAAATGCTCAAGGTTTATGTGAAACAGTAGATTGTACAAAGGCTATAGCAGACTATAATGTATATATGGGAGGGGTGGATAAATTCAACCAGTACATGTCTTACTACTCAAAAATCGAGACGGTGGTGGATCAAATTATTTTATTATTTCCTGGAATCCGCTATTGTCAATGCCTTCATTATTTATAGGGAAACAATGAAAAAAGAGAATCCAAAGCCGATGAGTCATTTACAGTTCCGTACACGTTTGGCTAATGAACTTATAGGTAACTTAGGTATATTTCAAAATATTTGTAAATAATATGAGGTATCTTGCAGGAACATACAGCAGCAGAAAACGAACTGGTTACACTCCTGGTAAAGCTTTTGGGAAGAAACGGTATCATCCAGATGGATATCCAACTATATACAGAATAGTACACGACTACACTACAAGATGTGGGTTCTCATGTGCCAGAATTACAAAAGAAAATAGGTACACATGATGTGCCTTTTGTAGTATTAAGACAAAAGAAAAACGAAGTAATATAATTTGTAAAACATGCAATGTTGGATTATGTAAAGGCTGTTTTGGTCATTTTCATAGAAAATAACTTTTTCTGACTGTAACAAATTTTGTATGTATGATTTTATGGGTAAGTTAACATCATATTTTGTTTTGGCAGTAAATATTTTTCTTTTCATGTAATGTTGCTTAGTTATTAATTAACAAAAATACATTCGTAGTCAGGTGGAAATTATTGTCCCTCTGTACCTAATGTATTTCCTAAGCTTCAAGACAGTCTTTGGTAGAATAATTTCCCACCAGTTTTTAGAACAAGTGTAATAAAAAATTATGTTTTTTATGCATATTCATTGTGTCACAATACTATATAAACGTTTCCACAAATTCAAATTAAAAAGAAAGACACCCCACCGTTTTGCCCTATAAAGGGTTAATGGTCTGTGATTTATATTCAAATCTTTTATTTTAGGTTAGAAACTGTGTCTCTTACATCGTAGTTACCGGGCCCGGTATTATAAAACGGTGCAGTAATCTATCAGTATAACAGCGTTTTCCACTGAGCTGTTCTTTAGAACGCACTCAGTTTGCACCAACACTGAACGCATGCGAGTTGCTCTGCACCGGAACCGCTCAAATTCAGTTCCAATACAATTTCTGTGGGCAGTGGAATCCTCATTTGTAAAATATAACAATATAACGTTTTTGTTTTACAGATCAACAATAATATTGGAAACAGCAGAAAATGAACAACACCAAGAGGAGGAAATACAAAACGTCGAACAAACAAATTCCAATCACGAGGCCAACAAAGGTAGGTCACATTAGTAACGGAATAATTATTGAAATGTATGTACAGTATTTCCTTTTGCAAGTAAGGAGTGGTCACCAGCGCAAACTCTATTTTTATTACATAAATATGAAACATATTTACATTTAATTGGACCGCTTAAAAAATTAAAAAATAAGCGGCAAATGTGGCAAGGAATTGCAAATAACTTAAAAGGCCCATTTTAATCTAATAAAATCTACTGCCCAAGTTGAAATTAATATGAATAAAAGGACACGAGAAGTTAGAAACGATATAGAATATGAGACCGAATTAGATAAAATAGCTGCTATAGACGACAGTTTGGAACCAGAGGTACTGCATGGTGTAACCAATGTTACAACAAAAAGTACTAAATCTCCGATGAAGAAAAGTAAAAATACATTGAAACATGTACTAGTAACACTTCATGATAAACGGGAAGAATCCAGAGAACGTCGTCATTAAGAAAAAATGAATCTTCTTAAAGCTTTAGTTGATGTAATTAAAGATAAATAGAAATATTTGTATCTATTATTATGTATCTAAGTAGGCAATAATAAATCAAAAGATTATTTTATAATGGTAGTTAGTAATTGTCTTTATTCATCAACTGATAACTACAATTAAATATAAATCGGTTTGGTTTGCTTACAGCATAATCTTTTTTCACAATAGTTCATGTCTATATTAAATCGATACTAATTTTCTATAAATTATATATTATTTATAAAATATGTGGAACATTACAACAATGCAGGTCTTCATAACAGATTATACTCCTATATTGTTAAACTGATTACAAAAAAGATCCCTTTTTATTTCACCAACTTGTCGCAATGTAACTTCAGCTAACATTTCATTGGCCAGTACTTCATCCACAATATTATAAGTAATATCGTGTTCTTCATCTATGAAATCAACACAGTTTATACATAAATTATGTAAAACGCAGCAGGCCATAATAAATTTTGTTATTTTATCAACAGAATGAAAGTCTAAACAACTTAATTGTCGAAATCGTCCTTTTAATAGTCCAAATGTATTTTCAATTAACACCCTTGTACTGCAAAACTTTTTATTAAATAAAGTTTTCTCATTTGTTAAGTTCCTATAATTCCGGTAGGGGGTTAATAGGTATTCTCTAATTGAATAGGCACTGTCACCTAAGAGATGATATTTCTTCTGACAAACAGTGGGAATTTCTTTGGAAATAGGAGACAAATTGAAAAGCCTTGAATCATGGATTTTACCAGGTGGCCCCTGTAAAGACATCCAAAAAACGTCGCTTGGCATCACATATTCCTTGAAGCGTGACAGAAGGTATATAATGCCAATTAACATAAGTTAATTTTATCTTATTTGCTGGAGTTCAAATGGTAACAGATGTTCCATCAACACATCCTAGAACGTCAGGGAATCTGGAAACCTATGCATAACTTTAATCACATTTTTCTCATAAATTATTGTATTACATTTCTTACGTTTTCAAATTCTTCAGCTATTAAACGTTTTTCTTCTGCTGTTCTAGGGAATATTATCACTTCTGGTGCTAAATGAACTAAAAAATATATAATCCGTTCACACTGCCTATGAAATGTCACTTGCCCAAGTACAAAACGGTCAGAAACATCTCTTATGGAACATTTATTTCCGGTAAACTTATAAAAATAATCGTAAATACCATAAATGTTTGTACATTATACAGTTTTTATATTACCATAAAAAACTTAGTAATTGATTTTCTGCAGAAACAACTTTACTTCCGCCATGGTTCTCACGAGGAAAAAATTGAGAGTGTTTATTCGTTAAGTATTTAGCAGTTTCCCTTCAAACTCGAAAATGTGATTTGAACTATAAATAATAATTATTGTTATAAAGTAGCATACATTAGGATTGTTTATGCTAGAATACCTGTTCATCAGACTATTCCGACATTACACCTAAATAATTCATTATTTTAGGTATATTTTGTTTTTTTCCATGAATTGTATTATTTTGGTAAGATTATCGTCGTCGCTGCTTTCAGAAGTATCTATGCATTCCATTACTAAAGGAATTACTGCTTCCATTTCCAAAAAATGTCTTAAAATTATACAACTGGGCACGTTTAAATGACAAGACAACAAATTTATAGGTTAGAATTGCTCTTTTGCACACTACTAACCACAGTTCTAAAAACTTGCACTGGGAACACTTTCAGTGTAGTAACGAAATGCCAGTGGAACGCATTACGCTCGTACGTTGTGCACCGAAAAAGACAGTGGAATGCGCGACCCTGGATCAGGGCAGTTTTAGTGCGCACTAGTGCAGTCAGTGGAAAACGCTATTAGTTTGCCAAGCATGCACTGCCTTCCAATAAGCCCTATAACGCACTTGAGAGGTTTGGACGATCAATATGTAATATTTTTAATTCATTAAAAGAAAAGTTCAAACAACGATCTAGCTTACATAACGCCAATACGAGAACTAAAGATTCCTTTGATATATTACACCATCAAACAGCCATGTTTAAACGTTCAATAACTTACAATGCAATTAAATTGTAGAACAGCCTACCTGCGGAATGAAAGTTTCTGAACATTAATCCACTTTAGTAAAAATTACAATAATTGCTGTTAACCGATAAACTGCAATAAAGTCGTTATTAAGATTACTTATGATGGTAAAAGCATACATTTTACAAAATACAGCAGACTTTGCCCCTACCTTGAGGACAATTTATGGTGATCAAATTCCAGTGTTTGACCATAACAAATTACATAACCAGTTAAAGAAAATAAATAAAATTAAAAAAGTGTTTTCATAATAGAATTTTACAATACATGCAAGTTCCAAGTACAAAAATCATTCTTGCTTCGGCATGTTCAGTTACACCCAAAGCTGCTCGATCTTAGAGTTGAGATGGGAATATTTTAAATTATTACAGTTAGAAATTGCTCATTCTTTAGTTTCGTAACATCATACTTACTTGTAAACTCTCCTTGCACTGATGCAAACAACTTAACACTTCTGGCTTTTCAGTTTCACCAACTAACACACTTAGACCAGCTAAGTAACCTTTTAAATGATGTTTCATTTTATTTTCAGAACCCTGCCAGCAGGCTCCAACTGTTAACGTTGTATTAATACCTTTCGTTGGATGTAAAGGCCAATCATCAATTACTTCAGGATTTTTCTTTTCTGTGTGGAATATTTGGCCATCAACAAATAATTCCACATCAGGAAAGCGAACATTTACAGCATAATGATGCCACTGATCATCACAAACCTATAAGCAGAGATATGTTAAACTAAGCAGTACGAACCGCAACTTACCTGAGGTAATTTCCATCTCCACTCAGCGGGTCTGAAGATATTCAAATCACCTTCGGAGAAATCTCGTCGCAATAACAATATCAACCTGCAGTTCCGCACGAAAAGCGCATAATGATGTCGGTTCATTTCTAAAATTGTTAATAAAAAGCTTATATTAAGCAAATATGAGTACTTACTATGATCGTCTGCAGAACACAAGATATGTTCCTTAACATGCTTATCCTGCCCTGCGTGCTGCCCGTGCCGCATCCACGTCGCTACAGTAAATGATGACGCTAGATTATGGTCTAGTACAGTTTTAGGTACAGTAACAGCTGTGCTTGAGCCATCAAATTCAAACATCTGATCAGATTCATGACCTTCATCTGATATTAAAGGTTTAGTCCACTCGGCACCCAAACCAGGATTAGGGAGTAAGTCAATAGCAGCAGGTGAGGCCCCGCATAATTTCCGTTGAGATTGAACACTATAAGTATCACGGTCGCAACCTTTACCAATATGCCGCGTTGCCAAATCAACACGCGTCCTCAATTCTCTCACTGTGCATGGGACATCACACAGCTCCAAGCTGGCCGAAGGAAACAATTCCTGTTTCCCAGTCATTGGTGCGTAATCCACCCTTTCTGGTAGGCCTCTCCAACCCAAACGGCAAACTCTATTCACTTTTATTGTAACCATAACAGGTAGGCTTTGCCGCATACCACAATCGTAGGCCACAACACTGAGTATGTGATTGTGTGATCTTTCATAGTCTAAAGCTTCTGTGTTACGAATCACACCATCCATATCAATAACAAAAGGCTGATCAGATGTTAAAATTTCATATTTACAAACATCACCAAATTTTGGTGTGCAATCTCGATCAGTTGCCTCCACTCTTACAATTTCTCGATAAATACGGCCTTCATCTACTTGACGTACATAACTGGGCTCTGAAAACGTTGGCGCATATTCGTTCACGTCCGATACGGTTATGTGAACGGTAGCACTAAAAACAAACTCCAATTAATCTGCAAACGATAGCCACAATCTATTAATAATAGCACGAGCATGATAGAAGATAGAATTTTAAAATCACTGCTCAACTTCCTTCATAACGTTATCGTTTGCATACAAATTCTCTCTACTTACTTTGTACTTTGTTTCCCATTACAACCAACTGCTGCAATGTCGAATTTGTAATTTCTCCGTTTCTCACAATTGAGAACACGCCTCGCTCGAAGCTCCGCATACCCATTATCTTTTGAAACGATATCAAAGGGGGCTTCTCCATGGTGCTTATTAACAATTCGAAAACCACATACAGGTTCACCAACTGCTCTTATTGCGGGTGTAACTTCTACGATTGTTTCGTTTTCTTTAACTAGACCATGGTAACCATTTTCTAAATTGTCAATGTCTAATTTTGGCGCTGTAACAAAACATCAAATTAGTAAATTGTTTATAAAAATTATACAATCATTTAACTATCATGATCATTACGTATTATTATTATTATTATTATAATTAATTCTAAGTAATAATTACTGCCGTTAATAGGTAATTTATTATTACAATTTTTCTACTTTCATGTGTCATATACTTGAATAATCGTCTTGACTTGAAGAAAAAATACTTGACTACTCTGTTTCGTCACGTTTTTAAACCCACCGGTTACTTTTTTAATAAATGAAACAATTGAGTTGAATTTTCGTCAAGATTAGTATTTTGGGACAAAACATCATCAGCCCAATTTTGCGGATTCCAATACTACCCAACTCAGATTTTTGTTTTCTTTAAATTTATTTTTGAAATAATCCCACCTATTTGAATTCATCTCTTTATGGGAGTTCACATGTAAAGCAATCCTTATTTTTTGGATTTTTGTTTTGCGTTCATTTTTGAAAAATTGTACTAAACGGGATAATTCCATCAAATTTATGTTGTCGTTATAACGTGTTTACGGCGGCATTGCACCTTGTATGACCAACTTTGGATTGTGTATATCATGATATATTATGCAACCATGATAACAACAATGTGCGATGCAAACAAAAACGTCAAGTGCTTGTATCTAGTACATCTTTCAAGAGCTAACATTGAAGATATAACAAGCGAATGATGTTAAAACACTGCAAGCATAATGTGCTCACAATGAATGAACGATATGTGAATGTGCATAACGTATGCATCATGTGTGTACAATGTGCCCATGTTGTTAATGTGTAAATTAGTACATGAATTGTGTATGATGTGTGCATATTACGTGAATGGGTGCATAATGAGTATTACGGGTGCAAATTGTATAATAGTGTGTATGTAGATAATTCGTAAAATGCATTAAACGCTTTAAGTTGTACAATGTGTATGTCTAATATGGATAGGTATAATATGTGGATAAGAATAAATAATGCGTATAATGTGAATGTATGTGAAGTATGTAAGGTGCGTAAAGCGTGTAAAGAGCGTGTCCAATGTGTACATCGGGTAGTGTCCATAACGTTACAGTGTGTAAAGTATGTACAATGTGTACATCATGTACAGTGTACATAGCGTACAGAGCGTAGTGTGTATAATGCGTGAGTGCATAAGTGTATGTGTACATGTGAATAAAGAATAATAATCGTACTAATGTTTTAAACGCAATATAATATAAATGTAACGCTAAAGAATATAAATTTAGTGTGAACAATGTCTGCATGTGTGCATACGTGAAGTGTAACGAGCAAAGTGTACAAAAATGTAGTGTGGAAGGTGTGTATAGTGTGTACATTGTGTAGAGTGTAACTATGTGTACAATTAATAAATGTGTGCGTGTGGGTGGATGTGTGTACGCGTGTGTATGCGTGCTCACATATATATATATATATATATATACATGCCAGTGTAAATAATGTCTGCATGTTTGCATGTGTGGGGGTACTCGGTTAATGTGTATGGATGTGTACATACGTGTGTATTAAAGCACAAATACTTCAATATAGGTACAATTATAGGCACGCTAGTAACAACTCACAAATGTTTACGGTAAGTATGTAAGTGTGGAGTATGTACAGTATGTAAAGAGTGTAGTGTGTAAAGTGTGTAGTGTTTAAAATGTGTAGTGTGTAAAATGCACACAGCGTGTAAGGTGTGACAAGTGCGTTGTGTGTTCAAAGTGTACATTGTGTATAGTGTCACAGTGGGTAAGGTGTGTATAGTGTGTACACTGCGTAGTCTAAGTGTGTATAATGTGTTGTGTATATATGCCAGTGTGAATAATGCCTTGTATGTTTGCATGTGTGAAGGTACTCGGTTAACGTGTGTATTGTGTGCATAGGTAAATGTGTGATTATAATGTATGGATGCGTGTGTATTAAACTACAAATACTTCAATATAAGTACAGTTATATGCACATTAGTAACAACTCACAAATGTTTAAAGTAAGTATGTACGTGTAAAGTGTGTAAAATGTGTAAAGTGTGTAAAGTGTGTAAAGCGTGTAAAGTGTGTAAAATGTGTAGTGAGTAAAGTGTGTAGTGTATAAAGTGCATAAAGTGTGCGGTGTAAAGTACGCAAATGTGCCCAATGTGTACATTGTGTAGTGTACATAGTGTTGCGGTGTGTACAATGTGTATTGCAAAAGCAAAAATGTAGTATTTAATTGCAACAACACATACTAATTACTGTCTAATATACCGAGCTAGTTGGATTTGCAGTAACACAGTCTGCCTAGCATTGTGAGGTAATGGGTTCGATCCCCGTTACCGTCTACCTTGTATGAAGGTTTTTCAGGGGGGTTTCCCCATACACATATAGCGGCACGATCACTGCGTATAGGTATTCATGTGCGAAAGCTCGGATAGTATTTTCTGCCTCAGAACCCTAACTCAATTGCTTCCGGTCCTATCATGTCCGCACCTATCTTTAATGCCACCATGTATATACACGTAATGAATATGTGCATGCTGGGAATGCATTACTGCGGCTGAAGGATCGTAGAAATCTCGAGCAACCCGTCCTCTGCTTCGCAGGGGGATAAAACACGTTGCTTTCCTTACCTGTCAAATATAAAGAAACAAATGCGCATTCAGGACGATATACTAATAATTCGTTACAACGCTAATTTAAGTTAGTTAAATATAAATTAACAATCTAGAGCCTTAAATTATAAGATGAAATGTGTAATTAAATTGTTTCTTAACAAGCACATATAATGTATATTCTAATCTCATTTGCAAACATTATTAATTATGATCCTGATTAAAGTATAATTACGTATTACCTACTTCCTAAAATTTGATTAAGAGATTCCAGATAATTATATTATTTTGGACTCATTTACATACATTTCTCAAAAAATCGCTAATTAGAAGGTAAATTATCCCAATACTTTTTTAAAATCTAAATGTTTAAGTCTCATTCGCAGTCATAAAATTACGAATAAAAAAATGTACCATGTAATTATTAAGTACTAAGGTCTAAAAATAGACACCACGTATCTTAAATATATTTATCTCAATTACATTAATTTCTCAAAAAGTAAATAAACAGAAGCTAAATCGTTCAAAAGAAGAACAAGAGCTAGTAGTTTCTTAAAAAGTAATAATTATGCATATTTAAAGGTACCATATTGCACGCATTTGTAAATATTTTTAAAATCACCAATCTCAGCTGTAATTAATGAACACAACAAGTTTGCTATAAAAGAGAAGTCATCTGAATGTAATTAATAATCTGTAATTTAAAAAGTTGCAATCAAAGTCTATATAGTTGAATCTCAATTGAGTTACGCCTTATTAGTCTAATTAAATGCCCACTTTAAACAAATCCATCACTTGCATAAAGTGTACATCTCGAACGTACTTTGCTATGGCATACTAATTGTAATTTTTATTCATACGATTTATTTAGTTTAATTTTAGAATTTATCTTTAATAAGATTATGTGTGTAGCTTAATTTTGATATTGTAGGTAGCGGACCGCGAAAATTTTATTATCGCAAACAAACATTTATTACTGCGATGGGAAAGTTAATGAATGGGGTTTAACATGTTTTATTAAATATTAAGTCGTTATTTGAGCATGGTTTACGGGATATTTAATTTTTGTAACTGATATTTGGCTAAGGGTTGAAAAACGTGTAGATGTTTAACTAGCAGGTGTACGCTTAAAAGCTGCTTTACTGAAGGGGCATAACGAATAATTGGAAATTCTTATGCGCGCATTCTCGATGTAAAAATGTCATTGATTTAATAATTAATTACGGCCGAACATAGTGCAATTCCAAAGAGATCTTTGTTTGGTACATTGAAACTTGAGACCTAAATGCAGCGCTTGTTACGGATGAATGCATACTTTTAAAATTAAGAAGTCGTTCAATATTTAATATGAAACTGTAACAACATAACAATTTTTTGTTTTTTATTACTTTTGAAAAATGGGGGTTGATTGCGGGAGCAAATAGTTAGTTTGAAATCGTGGGAAAAGTGAGTGACAGAGTATGGACCGAACCAGATCGATTTGGTTAATTAAATACCTTCATTGTAAACAGTTTGTCTTTAAAATATTTCTTGTGTGTACGTTTTCTTTTGAATTAGCCAACGCTAATTTGCCTTTTCTTCAGGGTGTTAGTTTTAATGTGTTTTTCAAATATTAATATATAAATACCAGTCGCCCTTTTTGGGGGTAAACCGCGTATGTTAACAATTTGTGTCTGTGATCAAGTCTAAGTCGGTATTTTTATATAAATGAAAGCTCGCAGAAAATCATTTTACAAGCCTATGTAACGTATTAAAAATCAAACATTGCCTTGCAAAGGTCTCATTCGCACGTAGGCTCAGTAAGCGGAAATCTGCTAAAATACAAAACAATACAGGGCTCGATCACTCTTGTATTTCGGTGAATTAGCATTGTTGTTTATATTTATATTTGTGTAGGGCCTGGCGAACGGGTACAGGATAATCCTTGGTCACTAATTGTAATAGGCAATTGTCAAGTGGTTATATCCTGCCGGGTCCAGATGACCACTAAACACCTCGAATTTTATTTTTATAGTTGTATAGATGAATGTGTAACCTGAGAAAGGGGCGCAGTATTTCTATAACGAGCTCAAACTTACATATCGGTCACGATGTTATTATCTCTTTACAATTTACACTTGTAAGAAGGCTTTGTTTTAATGAGTTTTTTTGTGCAAGTTTAAGTAGAATTGTTTGCCAGTGAACGAATATCTCTTTATATGTAATTTATTGTAATTTTACGTATGTATTTTGTGCTTTAGTAGTCATTAAACAATTGTGTACGTGTAAATTACTAGTCTATTTTCTTTTGTTCTTGGCTTTAGCTTATTATCTATCACCGGTGCAATTTTACTGTTGTATTTTATATGTACCGTAATTTGCCTTATTGTTTTATGCGCTTATTTACTTAAAGACCTGCATGATTGGTTTTAAACGGCCACATGTTTGGTATTACGATTTTTATTCTGATTATTTATGACACAATTGTGGGTGTGACTACATGGTTTTTTTATTGTGTTTATGTCTAACTAAACTGCTTTTTATTTATTTTTCTCTTAATGTTATAATTTCGTACGCACTTTAACCTGATTTAATGGTGTTTTGTTATATATTTAACTATTTCATTGTTTTTTTTTGTGATTTGATTTATTAATATACTTGTGCAATTACTTATTTATAAATAAAGTGGGTTTTATTGGTGGTTCTTTCCCACAATAGTATATTAACGGGCTCAACCACCATTGCGCAAAGCTCGTTAATTTTAATTTGAGTAGTTTTGTTGTTTACCTGCTCCAACACTTAACCTCGTCCAGCCTATCTCAGCCAACTAGCACAACGTACCTACCACTAGACGGCCAATTGTTTCATTAGATGAGGTTTACGAGTAATTAAATATCACACTTGTAAATAAATTCTAATGTTATTATTAGTAACGCCTGGTTCGAAATTCATTGTAATTTTTGAAAATGGGATTAAAGTATTAAGACAAATTCAGTTTTTACGATTAATGATTATGTAATTAAAAATTAGGTAGTTATAAATTCAAACTATTCTTTTTCGACCTTGCTTTGCACAAAATAATGCGCTCAATACTTTGTTATTCAGAACGAGTATACGAATTCTCCTCTTATCCTAAAAGACAAGTTCTAAATGTGGTGTATTTTATTGAGATTTATTGCTAAACAAAATTCTCGTCTCGTTTTCTTCGCAATTTGTAAAAATTTTTTGGATGTCACTTCAAAAGACAAATAGAGAATAAGAATGAAATCGATATATCTGTAGGATGCCCTTTTTTTATTACAATAATGTAGCTGTCTACCCAAGTCAATTCATATTTCCATCAAAGCCAGTTTTAAACAACATTCAAATTTGTTAATTTAGGTTTATTTAGGAAAAAATATACACTATAAAAAAGCTGAAAAAAAAGCTCTTTGGCATTTTGGATCAAGCATGACGGGATTCGAACGCATACTTACCGTATTTTTTACATACCACCAATATTAATACTTGTTTTTCCCTGATTACTATATCATTTTAATGGCGTTAAACAAGGCAGATTAACGCTAAAATGAAATCTAACCTTAAAAATCTAAATTAGGTGCTTAGGAACTGAAAAATAGAATGGCCTTTTATCGCCTAATTTTGTACGTATGTAGTGTATGGCCTTAACTCGACGGTGCATATCCTGATCTTCTAAAATTGTTATAAAGGCTTATGTAAAACAACTAAGCATCTAAGTTACAAAATTATAAGTAGCATCTAGCTTTGTTTTAGGATGGGTAACACGATTTGTTGGTAAAAACATTTCAAAATTTAGAAAATCTTTTATCCTAACCAGCACCTAATCGTTATTGTCATTTCAGTACGCAAAATTATCTTGAGAAGGGCACTTCATATATTAATGACTCTTAAACAGCGGAATCTTTCTAAAATCCTTGCCTTAATTAGCACGTAATTTGGGTAATTAGTTAAACTCGCGAGCAGTTTTTAAAAGTATATATACTACACGCTAAATTAATCATGGTAATGGGCAAATTTTTGTTGGTTTACAATAATTTTATAAACACCTAAATCTATAAATTAAAGAAACAGGTTTTTAAGTATGTTCTATCGTAATCAGCACCTAATTTATTTAGTGTATAACACAAGAATCATACATTTTCAAAAAACTCTTTTATTGTATGATTGAACACGTATTACAATTTTCACTCCTAATAGCACCTTATCTATGCATACCGTATTGAGAAAACATTGGAAAATATTTCCATACAAAGTGACACCTAATTTTTTGTTTTATTTCAATCATTTGTATTTATCACTTAATTTTATAGTACACCGTGTCCACAAATTATTGGCGGATTTCATAACGCTATAGCTTCACTAATACTTAACATAAATGCATTAGAAAGAAGGAAGTTTTAATTTTAAGATTTTCACTTCATTGTCATATTTTCATTTGTCATTGTTGTACCAAACGAACGAGGCTGGTGTGTGCTTGAATATGCGCGAACAGATAGTGTTGTAGCGGTTCAACAGGCATTTAGACGCCAATTTGGACGTCCTGCGCCTCCCGAATCGTCAATCCGAAGGTGGTACAAACAATTACGCGACAGAGGATGTATTTGTCATCAAAGGAACGGCCGCACGGGAAGGCCAGGTGTAAGTGAACAAACGATTGAAAGAGTCCGTGAGAGCTTCATAAGGAGCCCTAAAAAATCAGTATGGAGATCCAGTCAACAGTTGCAGATACCAAAATCAACACTGTGGAAGATTGCACGGAAGCAATTGCAGTTATTCCCGTACAAACTGCAGCTGGTTCAAAGACTGCAGCCTGATGATTCAGCAAAGAGATTAGCATTTTGTGAAAATTTTATGGCCCTGATCGAGAGGACGAGAGTTTGTTGGGACGAATCATAATGAGTGACGAAGCGACATTTCATTTAACTGGAAAAGTCAATAAACATAATGTTCGGATATGGGGATCTAACAACCCCCATTCTGTGATTCAGATAGATCGTGATAGTCCAAAAATAAACGTGTTTTGTGCTGTTTTTAAAAGACGAGTGTTTGGTCCATTTTTCTTTGTTGAGAACTCTATCAAATGGAAATGTTTATCTGGACAGTTGCAATATTGGTTAGTACCACAATTGACGGGCGACAAAAAGGAACAGGGATTCATATTCCAACAAGACGGTGCCCCGCTACATTGGCATATGGACGTCCGTGGATACTTCAATCGAATCCTGCCAGGTCGATGGATTGGCCGTGTGACACCCGCAGACTTGTATGCAAATATGTATTTTAAAATTATAAAACAGTTATATGACACATTTCCAAATTATAAATATCGTTAATTAATCTGTAAAAGTTAAGGCCACGCTTAACATTAAGTATTTCTAAAAAAAAAAACTACTTAACTTTTCAACCAATTTGCACAGAATTAAGTGTATTGTATAAAATCTTTTCTACAATATGCATAGAAAATATGTTAATGAAAACTATAGAATTAAGTGGAGACACAAGCATTTATTTATTTAATGTTGGCTGTAGCGAAACCAAATTTCAGTTACAAAAAAAAAAATCCTTTTTCACCGTCATTCGACAAATTTATAACGCTTTTACGTTCGTCAAGTCGTAGCAGGCGGTTGCGTTAAAATAGACGTTGTGCTTGACGTAGTTAACGGAGTAAACGGGGCTGGGGTAGAGCCAACCGTTGGAGGGGATCTAGCGAGCATTTTCCTGTATTTAAGAGAAAAAGCAAATTCTAGCAAAAACGGTCTAAGCTTATTTAAATTTCGGTATAAATCTTAAAAATATACTTTATTTATATAATTAATTTTGTATTATTATCATCCGGACAATAGCACGTTTGCTTCCGACTCCTGTATCAGGATCTGTTTTATTTTGCCCAACTAATTTTTTAAATTCATACTACCAGGACCTCACACTTCCGACCGCAGCATGACTAAGCTCCTACTTACCGTCACCGCTATAAATATTCGAAGACCCCCCGTAAACCGACGTCTTCACTGACGCTACTATATCCGCTTTTATCGTCCCATCTTCCGCGAAGGCCTCTAAATTACCGCCCACCTAGATTGGCGCCCGAGAACATATCAAACAGTCCTTTTAAGAACTAAAGGTCTACCGAACATAAAAGCGTTATATGGGTTAGGGTTCTCTTAAATATTAGTACCACTAATATTTCAGAAAATACTTAAAAGTATTTTCCAACAATGTACAAATAATAAATTTTTACTTATTCAATCTAAGCAATTCATTTCTCATTCACTGTACAAGCACTCATTATACAACAAACGCAAAGCGCTGGCACTCAATTCCCTATTTAATCCTTTATAACCGCCCTATAACTACCTAACAATTAAGTGCAAATTTGTGATTCTTACGAGTATACCTGTACGGTTTTTAGTTTTACCAGAACTTTATACTCTTATGTTACGTAACGCCATAAAACCATCAAAATTAAGTGTATAAGTCTATTTTCTAATCTTTGATTATTTCACATGTAAGTATTTACCATCAAGTGTTATGCAATTGTCTCTTACAGTCTAAACCTGTAGAAACGCGCACCACTACTTTAATTGCAAACACTTAATTTTTTACTCATTTAATGCAACTTTAAAATACATTTTAATTTTTTTAAGTACGCTTCTCATGATTATATTCCAAAAAAACAATATGCAAAGACAGTACCTAATTTCTCATGTACAGTGTAAATATTCATTTTCCAACTAACGCTAGGTGCGGGCACTCAATTTCTTATTTAATCGTTTCCCAGCTAATGTACTGTGCCTTATAAGCCTCCTAAAAATTTCTAACATGCAATACGATTAAGTGCACATTTGTGATTCTTACGAGTATACCTATACAGTTCTTAGTTTTGGCACAGCTTTGCAGTCTTATATTATTTAACACCAAAAAACACTAAAATTATGTGCACACTTTTGTTGCTCATACATTTTTTCTACCCTTTGATCATTTCCCAACTAAGCATGTATAAACACTTACTGATAGTCTAAACCATTAGAAACGAGCACTACTATTTTAATTGCACACTTTATTTTTTACTTAGACAATGCCACTCCAAAACATACAGTGCGAGATCTATATTTCTTATTTACAGGAGACTCTGATTTTCCACCAAACGCCAATTTTTTATTTAATCGTTTTTAATTTATCATTTAATGTACTGTCATGCCTCTCTTATAAACACCCTACAAATATCTAACAAACAACACATTAAAGTTCATATTTGGTATTATTACGAGTATACCTGCAAAGTTTTAAGTTTTGTCACAACTTTATCGTCACTCACCGCCATAAAAAATGAAGTGCATATTTGTATGCACCACGAGTAAATTTGTTATAGTTTCTAAATTTCGCTTGCTAGCATTCATATCATTTAACTCCTTCCCTATAAAGATTCCAAAATTATGTGCATACTTTCGTTACTACCAAACTTCTTCCTACCCTTCGATTATTTTCTAGTTTACAATTTATAAATCGTGAATTATGCAATGATTTGTGTGTTATACGCTCTCTGCAACTTTCTAACATGCACTCTACAATTTTGTTACTTCACGCCAAATACACTTTAACACCCTAAAATTTGGTGCATATTTGCTCAAAGTATTTTACAACCCTAACTATTTTCCAGTCAGGAATTTATAAACCAAATGTTATGCAATTGTATACAATTTAAACCTTACTAAACAAACACTGTAAAATTAAGTGCACATTTGTGTTTCTCACGAGTAAATTTCATGCGACACCTTAATTTTGCTTGTTAGTACTTTTATATCTTGTCATTTGCCGCGTTCCAAAATGAAGAGCATAATTTTGATTGCTGGCAAATTATTTTTCACTTTCCTTACATCATTTGCTAGCTAGGTATTCATAAATTGTATATACGAAATTGTCTGAACGTACTCCACAACTTTCTAACATGTTCTGTACAATAAAGTAAACATTTGAGTTCCTTAAGAGTAAATTTGAGAGTTACTTTTTTCCAGCACTATAAATTTTATTACTTCATGTCACACGAACACTTAAAAATTCAGTGCATATTTTTGATACCAGATTTTTCCTTACCTTTGGGCATTTCTCAGTCATACACTTCACAATTTTGCTTGCTTACTCTTTATAATCTCATGTTACCTACTTACCACCCTTCCAATAAGCTTACAAGAGTTTGTCTACCCTTTGATCATTTACCGTCTAATTTCGTCTTTGCAGGTTGGAAGGCCGTGTGTTGTTCCACATCAGATATTTACATTCCCTATATTTCGAAATTAAGTGCATATTTTCATTTCGTGCATTTCACAACACGACATTTATGTTTATGACAATAATTTAATAGATGTAGATAAAATTAAATTAGATTCTGTCTTCTATGAATCATAACAATTACAGTTTTTAAGGAATTATGGAAAATGTTTAAACTTTTTATTGTTTAATATTTAATTTATTAAAGGTAAAGTAACGTTACACTCCACAGTTGGGTTTAAATATATTTAGTGGTATAGCTACCCCACTTCTAGCCCACTTTTTAGCAGAAAATTTAAAACTTCGAAATACCCAACTGGAGGTCAATATTGTCTAAAAATAGAATTAATTCCTAGAAAGCAGGCTACATAATATTTGCAGAAATGAAACCGTAAGTGAGCCAAAATACAAACCGGGTCATGGCTAAGAAACAAACCGAAATTTCAAGCGGGGACGTCATTACCTTAATGCTATTTGTTGATAAAGGTTATCTAAAAATTCTCACAAACGAGAACGGAAATGAGGTTAGGTTTATGACCGCATTCATACGAGAGTCCCAGATCGATGAGAAAAACGTATTATTTGTACGTGTTAAAAAAGGGTAGAAAACCCCAAATATGGGGTAGATAATAAAAAACGCTAAAACGGCTCGAAATATGGGTTAAAAATTAAAACATAGTTTTTCCCAAATATCTTCTACAGTGCAGGAGATATTGAGAAATAAACAAAAGAATTCGGTTTGCACGCTACGCCTCTAGATGTTTTTCATACCCTATTTTCAACACCATAAAGTGCATATAAAAATACGGTACTTACATTGATCTTGAACGCTACTGATAAACCAAACCTCACTTTCGGCCTCAGTTTGGGATAACCTCCATCTATGAGAACTGCATCAGGCTAATGACGTCACCCGCTTGAAATTTGGGTTTGATTTTTAGCTATGACTTTGAAACATCCGGTTTGTATATTGGTTCGATCGAGGATTTTTAGATAACCTTATTTTCAGGTGTTGATTAAAAAATTTTAAATTTCCTTAATCTCTAGTTGGTTGATTTCAAAATTTTGATTGTTCTGATTTCAAATTTCCAGCCAAATAAGTGGCTTATAAATAGAGTGAAGCGATACTACTACATTTATCTAACTGCTATGGCGGGATTATTTTTACGTTTTCATATTTCATAGATTTGTTTGACAACTTCAATAATATTTGGCGACGATAATTGTATAGTACCTAATTGAAACGTTCAAATTTGTAAAAAATATAAATAAAAATGGTTGCAATCTTAAAGATTAAATATCTTGTACTGTGTACTCAGTAAGCACTTTAAAATTAGACTCTAATGGACTATTTAATCATTGAGCTTTCATCTTTTTTTTACTTATTAATCAAAAGTATATGAAAACACTATTATTTATGACAGCCAATAATTTGTAATACTGTACAATTAAATGGTTGCATATTGGCTACCCCTCCGCTGTGAACATTTCCCAGCCAACAATTTAATTTTACGACACAATATTTACAATTTTTTAACTACTTAACTGCTTGAATATTATACTGCGCTTGTTTTCCCAGATAGCACTTTACAGCCAGTTACTTAACACCCTAATGTTCTTAAATATCGCTTAATAATAAAATGCATATTTTAAGTGCTCGTATATTTGATCACCAAACTTATCTTAAACAACTTTCGTCCAAGCTTTCGAGAAAGTGCATATTTTTATTTCTCAAAAGATAAATTTTAACCATTACTTTACAGTCTTCATTATCTAATGTTCCCTTGGCGAAAGACCCTAACAAACAATTTGAATATTGAGTAGATATTAGTAATTCACACAAAAATATTTTATTTCCCAGTCAGCTTCATAATTTAACTAGGTGCATATTTTTGATCGCAACGAATTTTCATCTTTTTGTTCGTTTTGAACCTACGATATGTACTTTGCTAGAGTACCGCTTTACAAACTGAGTTATCCATATACAAGCCCCAATCGATGCAAGCTTTATCTTTATGTATGCAGATAGGTGTGGTACTACTAAGTGCATATTTCTATTTCTCAAAAGTATATTTTTTAAATATTATTTTACAGTCTTTATTATCGAATATCAACTCTAAAAGACGCTGACAAAAATATGTTTATTTTTGGTCACAACGAATTTTAACTTTTTTAAAGTGCCCATTTGTGTTAATCACAAGTATATTTAAAATACTATTATTTATACCATCCAATTTGTAATATTTCTATCGAGCACCGTAAAATTGCATAATTATTCGCTATCCCCCCCCATTAACATTACCCCAACGCTTTCATGTTATGGCACAATGATTACAACGTATAATCTAAATAAACCTAGTGCATATTTATGTTTGAACATTATACTGTACTTTCTTCTGAGATACCGATTTATTGTTTTATGCAATTTTCTCCTTACAAGTGCATATTTTTATTTCTCATAAGTATAATTTTTAACCTTTATTTGTATAGTCCTTACTATCGAATGTCAATCCTGTGCATATGTTTAATGCACACAATAATATTTTTTGATCACAACGAATGTGTACTTTTTTTTACTATAGTACACATTTTTGTGTTAATCATTGTATTTGAAATACAATTATTTACGCCAGCCAACAATTTGTAATATTGTAATTCAATAACTATTTTCTAACAAGCACCGTAAAATTAAGGTGCATACATATTGGTCAAACCGCCCCGTAAACATTTTCCAACCAACACTTTGATGTTACGATGCAGTTTACAACTTATGAACAAAATACACCTAGTGCATAGGTATTTTACTATAACCATCAGTTACTAAACACTAATGTTTTTAAACAACGCGTGATAAAAATATGTATAATTTAATTGCTCGCCTATTCGATTAAAAAATGATCTTCTGCAATTTCCCCAAACTTTTCTAACAAGTGCATATTTTTATTGTTTAAAAGTATATTTTTAGATATTACTTTGGTCGGTTAAACCCTGAAAGAATGTAACAAACAATTTGAATATTGAGTTCATATTTGTAATGAGCACATTTTTGATCACAATGAATTTTCATGTTTTTTAGTGAAGTAAATATTTGTGATACTCACAAATACATTTAAAACACTATTATTTATGCCAGCAAATTTGTAATATTGGAATTTAATATCAACTTTCCAATGAGCACCGTAAAATTATTGACTACTCCCGGGAACCTTTTCCAGCAAACACTTTCATATTACGATGCAATGCTTACTTACAATTTATAAACTAAGTCCATTTAGTGTATATTTGTGTTTGAACATATTAATGTACTTGTTTTATCAGATACCGCTTCATAGTCGTCAGTTACTTACCTTATGCAATTTTCCCTCAAACAAGTGCATATTTAATTAAAAATTGTTATTAATTTACTCTAGCAAAGTACAGGTCGTAGGTTCAAATCCTACTCGAGGTAAACTTTTTGTTTATGTATTTAATAAAATTAATAACAATTTTTAATTATATATTTACCTTTGAACTTATTCGTTCATAACAAAAACTTATAATAAGTCCATATTTGTAATGCACACACAAATATTTTTTGTGACCACAACTAATTTTTACTTTTTGTTACTAAAGTACATATTTGTGTTAACCACAAGGATATTTAATATAATATTATATAAACCAGCTAACAATTTCTAATATTGTTAATTATTATCAATGTTTTAACTGGCACCGTAAAATTAGGTGCATGCATATTGGCTGACCCCACCCAAAAATTTCCCGGCCAACACTTGCATGTTATGATACAATGTTTACAATTTATGAACTAAGTGCATATTTGTTTTATCATTACACTATACTGTTTTCCCAGGTACCACTTTATAACAATAAGGTTTGATAATGTATAATTTAATTGCTCGCCTCATTCTGCTAAAAAATGTGCCGTATGCAATTTCCCCAAACTTGTTTAACAAGTGCATATTTTTATTTTTAAAAATATGTTTTTAATTCGTTTTTATCTAATGTGATCTTGATAAAATCCTGAAAGACTTTAACAAATAATTTGAATATTGAGGGCATATTTGTAATGCACACAAAAAACCTTTATTTAACACTTTCTTTAACTAGGTGCATATTTTTGATCACAAACACATTTTTTTACCAAAGTGTATATTTGTGTTAATCACAAGTATTTTAAACCTTAGGATGCACATTTGAAAATGTTTACACCTATGCATACGATGGGTCCGGCAGAACCTCATATATAATAATACAAAAACATAAATTTCTTTAAAGATTTATTGCTTTTTAACCCTTAAATTAGTACAGTTATTACAAATTGCTTGACTGTGTTCATTACAAACATTTTTTACATATCTGCATAGTTTTTCTATGTAGTTATTCCAATGTCTAGCAATTGCCCAACTAAAGGGATACTTGTAAAAAAATATCTATTGTCCAATCTCTTGACGACTGGCGCAATCAATGGCTCTACAATATGCATTCCCAAATTCTTTTCCGCATGGTTGCTTTCCCACATACATCGTCCCATTCACAACATACCCACTCTTACTTTAACATAACCAAAATAATTTTATAGCACATTTGGCCGGTTTACTTGGCATATACTGTATAAAACTACAACGGCCTATATAAGCAAGCAACTGCTCATCAATTGTAACATTACTTTTACATGGTGTTATAAATAGGCCCCAAATATATCTTATGGGAGCTAGCTTGTCAGTTTGAAGTCTAATTTGCCTTGTTCTTTTATCATCGAACCTCAAAAATCGTCTTATATATTCAAAACGATTAACATACATAGTAGCCTTGTACATAGGATTTGAACATTTATCTAGAAAGAGCTCCCTTACAGAAACGTCCCAACTTTTTTCAACTCCTGCTAATAGAAGTAAAAGAATGAACGCATTAATTTCATCTAGTTCAATATCCTGCCATATCTTTCCCTTCTTATGAAACTCTTTCCTTGCTTCCGAATTTGTACATAAAATAATTTCTTCCAATATTTGTTTAGTCATAAAACGTCTCCAGGCATCTTTCAAAGAAGATAATTAATTTTTCCTCGCTAGCCCGGCAACAAAACGGGTGATATTGTCGCACCTAGTTTTTACTTGAGGAGGTGCAGTTCTATGCCACTTATAACTATTAGCGCCTATCATAGTAGAATCTGTATGGATTCTATTATATTACAGCCAATTTCATGGTATCATACGATACGGCGTCATTCATTAGGGAAATTCTGGCCAAAAAAATCGACAAAGGATATTTATTCTTCAAAAAAGAGCGTTATGTTGTATTGCAGGATTGAAACCGAGAGATTCCTGTATGTCTTTTTTTAAGCATTATCAAATACTTACTTTACCGAGTCTGTACATTTACGAGGTTATCATGTTTTCGTATAATAACCTTAATATTTTTAACTTAAACCAACATTATCATAACTACTCTACAAGAGAAAAGGCTGTACCGGGTGGCCAGATAAGAATGCAATGTGCTGTTTCCCGTGAACTATTCGTCGTAGAGAGTTGCGTTAAAAATTGTATTACTAAAGTTGCCAAAAAAAGATCGTGGAAAATATTTTCAAATTTGCAAGATGACCGCCAGGGGGCGTAACCGCCATCTTAAACTTTAAAAGTGACTTTTTACTGAAATCCACCTAATAAATGTACCAAAAAATTATATGCTTTTTAAAGCTCAGCTTTATTCGAGTAATTTTTTTTTGACGTATCTATTAAAATAAAGTGGTGGGGGTGATTCAGTGATTTTTTAAATAAACAGTTGTAACTCCTAAACGACTGAACTGATTTTAATAAACTTAGTCTCGTTGGAAAGAGTATTTATTGCTCCATCAAATCCATCTTACCTGTAATATGCCTATTTTTTAGTCATGCCGCTAGAGCGCGTTTTTGACATATCAGAAAATTGAAAAATTCTCTAAAAAATTAAATACAACAATATGACTTTTTTTTATAAAAATGAGATGAAATCATCCCTAAATAGATTAGTGAAAACCGCATCTCGATGTCTTATTCATACCCTAAAATATCGAAAAAAGAAAATTTAGATATTATAAAATTTGAAAAAGTCGATATTACACCGGTATTTATTTGTCTTTTTTCAATATTCAACGAAAAATTTCATCATTTTATAATTTTTAAATAATAAAAGTTTTCATAATTTAAAAAATTAAGTGTAACAATATGATAATATTTATATTTGAAAGGTATTATTCCAAATTTGTGGAATTATTTTTATTAATTTTATTTATGGCCCTAAAACGGTCCGATTGTGCAATAATGTCTACTTCAGTAGGCATTAAGTACCTACTTAAATGCTCGAATTGTCTCCCATCGACCTCGATGCATTCTTGGAGCCGCTCATGCGTGGACATTACAGCAGCTTCAACTTCTGGTCTTGATAGGCTACGAATAGGAAATAGATTTCCTTGTCCAATCCACCTCTGGTTATATATTAAATTTAAGTGTTCTCACACATTTATTGAAAAATGTGCTGGGCAACCATTTAGTTGTAAAAACATTTTGCCGTAATTGCAAAAGCACATATGCTAATAAAATAGGCAATTGGTTTACCAGAAAATCAAGAAACACGGCACCATTTAGTGGTTCATCAAAGAAATAGGCACTTATAATAGTTCCGTCCAGGATGCCACACCACACATTAACACTCCAACGACCTTAATGTTGAACTTCGTGCAACCAGTCAGGATTCGTGTCAAACCAATAATGCATATTATTCAAATTAACGTTTCCATCACTTTTAAAAGTGGCCTCATCCGTCCAAAGAATTTCTGATAAAAATCTTTTATTTTCCCTGATCATGCCCAACAGCCAATGACAATAATCTATCCGTCGGGCAAAGTCTTCGTCATGTAAGGCTTCATGTAAAACCATATGATACGGGTGCATTCTATAAATTTGAAATTACAAACACATTGTGAAACATGTAAAGTAGTATTTTCAGTGACATAAGAACTTACCTATGATCCTTTAAAATGTTTTGAATAGTAGCTCGTGACATATGCAACGCGAGAAACATTGCACTCGTACTAACGTGGGTATTCAATGACATGCATGCTGAGACAATAACAATATTGTCTCTCATTCTTCTAACAGAGTCTCTTCGCAACTTTGGTCGAAAGCTTCCAGTATTACGCACATTTTGCATTAAACGCGGAAAAATGCTCGCATCGCGTAGACGCCGATCTGGATATCGAGCTGAGTATACTTTCTTAGTCAATGCCGCATTTTGAAGACATTAAAAATATACCGCAATGGTTTGTAAAAGACATTATAGGTAGTTTTAAGGAATTTACTTGTGCAACAAACATAAATTACACTGCCTGTCAAATTTTAATATTTGTTTACAATTTAATTTTAGGTATTTGTTTTTTCTCAATAGCCTACTCCTAATATTCTGCCTATTCACTGCATTGGTTATTATGCCTCTACACGTTTTTTTTTAATTTTTGGAAATATGAAAACTTTTATTATTTAAAAATTATAAAATGATGAAATTTTTCATTGAATCTTGAAAAAAGACAAATAAATAAGAATAAATACCGGTGTAATATCAACTTTTTCAAATTTTATAACAACTAAATTTTCTTTCTTCGATATTTTAGGGTAGGAATAAGATATCGAAATGCAGTTTGTCACTAACCTATCTAGGGATGATTTCATCTCATTTTGATGGAAAAAAGTCATATTGTGCATTTAATTTTTTAGAGAATTTTGCAATTTTCTGATATTATATCAAAAAACGCGCTCTAGCGGCATCACTAAAAATTAGACATATTACCGGTAAAATGGATTTGATCGAGCAATAAATGCTCTTTCCAACGAGACTAAGTTTATTAAAATCACTTCAGTCGTTTAGGAGTTACAGCTGTTTATTTAAAAATCACAGAATCACCCCACCACTTTATTTTAATAGATACGTCAAACAAAAATTTCTCGAATAAAGCTGAGCTTTAAAAAGCATACAATTTTTGGTACATTTAGTAGGTGGATTTCAGTAAAAAATCACTTTAAAAGTTTAGGATGGCGGTTACACCCCCTGGCGGTCATCTTGCAAATTTGAAAATATTTTTCACGGTGTTTTTTTGGCCACTTTAGTAATAAAATGTTTACCGCAATTCTCTACGACGAATAGTTTCCGAGAAACAGCACTTTGTATTCTTATCTAGCCACCAACAATGCTGGAAAATTCTAAAATCATGTTTCCAAGAATCTGAGATCCATAAAAAATAAATACCTACATTTTTAAAAACAAACTAAAATATATTTTATTGTTGCATGAATGCTACAATATTGACGACTACTTTAATATAAACTTTTAAATTATTAAAATATTTTAACTTATTTGTTTGCACAGGATCTTTTTTGTTGTTCCCTACGTGTAATGATGACCGTTTCTCTTTACCTGTATACATGTCTGTATTATTATATAGAGAATAAAGATTATTATTATTATTATTTCTTGATCTTCTTCATCTTCTGATGAAGAATCTATAGGTATCTGGCAATTAACGTCGGTTATTGCGATATAAGGAGCTTGCGTGTCATCAGATATCACACTAGAATTGGACACTTCTGAATCAGCTTCTTCATACCACTGTAAAACGGTTTCTGTGAAATTTTGAGAATTTGGACGAACGCTGCGCTTTCTGCTACTGGATACCATTATTTTAAAAATTAATATTTTGTATAAATTGTAAAACGTACGATCTATAAATAGATTTATTGTACATGTAGTGAGGTTATGTGAGGTATTATTATTAGCAAATCAATTATAAACTTACTATCACAAGCACACAGCAAAAATCATTCTGCAATATATAATTTTATAAAATTGAAAGACTTACCAATATTATTTCAATCAATGACACCATATAATATACTTAATTTTAGAATTTGCGTAAACAAAGTGTCACTTACTCGAACTAAAACACATGCGCGACATCTGATTGCTAACGCCATCGGCCCGCCGGTAGAAGAACCAAAAACATGTACAAATATAAAGTCCTAGCAATCCTAAAAGCGTTGCACGTGTCATATGACGTAAAAGCAGTACCAATGTAATACTAATATTTAGGATTGTCATTAAAGGTAATATTCTAGGGTAAAATAATTCTACAAGTTGGCAGCATCATAAATAAAATTACAATGTTGCAACCAAGACATCTGTCATTTATTGTGGTTTATTATTATGTTTGTTAGTTCCATTTGGTATTTTATTCTATTTCGTTTTTGTGAAACTGTTCTTTTCAGAACAAATTTGTGTTATTTTCCGTTGTGTAACCTCGCCTAATATGTGTCACAAGCATTTAGGTATTCGTGGAAGGGAACTGGTTGGTTCGTTAATATATTCCTTGAAAAAGAACGGGATGCAGAGGGTCCTTTTATTCCATTGACTTCTGTAAGAGAGGTAATGTATTGTTTTATAATGTGTGTAGTTAATCTAATCGTAGTCTTGTTGTAGAGGGTAGCTGTAGCTTTAAACGTCAATATTGCTACTGTTAGTAGAATATCTCAGTCTCTTAAAAAGCATGAAGTAGTTCAACCAGTCGCTAGACCTCGTGTGCACCCGAAACCCATCACCAATATTGAAAACTTATGCCAGGATGCGATTCGAAATTTGATTTACAGAATGTATGAGAATCGTAAGTGGATATCAATTTATTGACATTGTAGCCAATGAATTTTTGTTTTCTAGGCGAACATACTACCGTACGAATTTTATGGGAGAAATTAAAAAACGATAAACTTTTTGAAGGATGTCGAAGGTCTCAAATACTGTATTACGAAACATAGGTTTTCAATGGAAAAAATGATCATCGAAGAGGTTTTAAAACGAATACGTTTCCTCAAGTTGTACAATCGTTTGAAACACTAAGGGTTATACGAATTTGTCTTTCTAGACGAAACCTGGATATTCCATAATGGCACGGTTTGTCATTCTTGGCAAGATGACAATTTAAAAACGGTGAAAAGGTTGGTTCGAAATAATGTTCATGGTATATTTTACTATAATTTTTGTCATTATATATATCGTTCTTCACGCTGGAAATAAAAATGGCTTTATACCTGGCGGGGAATTGATATTTAATTCAAAAACACCAAATTCCGATTATCACGGGGAAATGAACAAAATAAATTTTTACAGTGGTTTGAGCACCAGCTGGTACATAATTTAAGTCAACTATCCGTTATTGTAATGGACAACGTATCATATCATAGCACTGTACCGAACAGTTCGTGGACAAAAGGTGCTATTCAAGATTGGTTGACGGAACAACAAATGCCATTTGACGTGCACCGAATTTTTACAAGTAGTTGCCGAGTACGTATAAAGTATTATAATATTATTAAATCACTTTATGCATAATTGTAGAAACAAACCATCAAAACTATTTGTTGTGGATCAGCTGGCGGAAAAGTACGGTCATAGAGTACTTCGACTTCCTCCCTATCACTGCAGGTTTAGCCCGATTGAACATATATGGGGAATCACAAAATGGTATTATAATAAACACATAGGTAGGGATCGAAGATCAGTTGAAAATTATGCGGCAAAAAGCATTAGCGCAAGTGACAGCAGAAATGTGGGACAACTCGATCCAACATACTGAAGGTCTTGTTCAGCAATGGTGGGATCCTGAAATAAGGTTCGATCATGGTGATATCGCACCTATAATTCGTATAAATCAAAATGAATCACATAGTGATTATGAAGATATTAGTGATTAAGTAATTGAACATCATGTGAATTATTTCTCTTCATCGGTTGGTCATTCTAATAGTTATTTAAGGAATTTACTGTGAATTGTACGCAACTTGTTTCAGTGCAATTTGTTTTAATTAGTTGTACAGTGTGTTAAAACGATACCTATTTGTAGTTGTTATAAGTCGGAAATATTAAATTTACTTTTCTTATAAATTGGACTCGTCTCGTAAATAATTAACACAGAAATAAATAATTGCTCATTTTATTTTTACATATTTAACACGTTAGCGCCATGGTCATTCTCGGACCAAATCAAGTAGTGTGACCACCGGTGGCACGTAACAACCAAAATCGATCGTGCCCACCAGTAGTCTCTGCAACCTCTTTGAAAATGAAGATGTGCATTAGTGCGTGGGTAGGTGGGGATTAACATGTTACAAACGCACACGAATACTTTCCACTGATACGTTTAGTCCCTTTGTTGTAACTGTATTGGTCATTCACATAACGATAATTTCAGATTAAACAAACAATTAAGAAACTTTTTAACTGCTCAAGCTTTTTATTTTAAGTAAGCTAAAATTAATTTAAGAGTCACCATTTTTGCTTTGCCCAAACTTTATAATGGTCTCGGAGACTCTACGTATGCTATAATGTACAACGTGATCAATTTCAAGTGTACTGTAGTGGTATGACAAAAATCCCTAGTTGTTAATATCGTTGTGTTTTGCAGTTGGCTGCTTTGGATTTTTAGTGTGGTTTTAGTCGTTTTAGTTTATGTCAGTTTATGTCATATTATACCTTCGTTTTTCACTTTTGTATTTTCTTGAGTTATTTACAAACTGTCTATATCAAGACAAATGATACATTCTGAATTTCAAATTGCGATATCGAATTTAATCGTCATGCCGTTTTCAATCGAACACGACACATTTATGGTTGTGGCTCATTTTCGTAGCGGCTTCCAAGATGGTAATGGACAATGGCATTATTCATTGCAATCATGCATCGATCAATGTACTGTTGAGTACCCAAATGAAAATATTAGTTACGAAACATTTAGTCAACATCGTAATCGATTGATAGCTCGATTCATGGAAACTGGTAGTGTTTTAAAACGCAAACGTGAAGCTTCGGCTACTGTCTTAACAGAGGACACCTTAGCAGATATCCAAGCAAGGATGAATGCAAGCCCCAATAAATCTTTGCGAAAACTATCTGCACAAACACGTATGAAAAATTTTACCATACAAACATAATTTTACATAAATAATTTTAGATGTATCCTATGGAAGTGTCCACACTGCAGTAAAGAAGAATTTACATTTGTACCTGTACAAGGTGTCGGTATTACAACAGTTGCGAGATAGAGATTTTCAGCTTAGAGTAAACTACTGTCAATGGTTCAACAATACGATGAACAATGATTTACTGGATGTATCTTTTTTTTCTGATGAAGCTTGGTTTCATCTGTCCGGTTACGTAAATAGCCAAAATTATCGTACGTGGTCTGCAGAAAATCCACATTTATTTCGAGAAACTACCTTACACCCTATCAAGGTCGGTGTCTGGATAGCAATGTCGCGACAACGAATATTTGGACCAGTATTTTTCGATGGCACAATTACTGCGGCAAGATACAGGGAAATACTTTTAGAACCATTTATTAATAATTTGGATGATTGTGAATTACGAAACGGGTATTTCCAGCATGACTTCGCTACCCCGCATACTGCACAGGCTACAATTAATTATTTACGAGACTTCTTTGAAGATAGAATCATTAGTGTGAATCGTTGGCCACCGAATTCACCAGACTTGACACCGTTAGACTTTTTTCTTTTTGGTTATTTAAAAAACAAAGTGTTCAGCAGAAGATTGCATACTCTTCAAGAATTGCGAGATGCTATAACTCACGAAGTTCAAAATATTGGTGATGAAATGTTACAAAATGTATTTGCGAATATGCAACGTAGGGTGAACTTATGTTTAGAATTTAATGCCGGTCATTTTGAACATATGCTGTAAAGCAAAGTGTGATAACTAATGTGTACCTAAGGAGTTAAAAAAAATTTGTAAAAGACATTGTCATTCCATAAACATGTACTGTAAATTTCATTTAATTATAATGAAATTATAACATTTAAATACTTAAGATTCATTATTGTGTAATGATGTAATCCAATCATTAAATAATATTTTATTTATTTTGTTGTATTTTATAGGGATGCAGTCTAATCAAATACAAAATAGTCATTATTTAAATTAAGATAATATTTTATAATATGTATAAGTTAATGACCTTCATACAGATTTGAAACAGATCGTAGTTTTTACTCGAACCATGCTCAAGAGTAGCTAGAGCAATACAGGTTCTTACCAACCTATCAGTGGTACCAACTTAAATATTTTGATCACGTGGTATACACTTGAGATTGATCACTCTGTAGTAGTAATAGGGAATTTCAAATATCTGCAAGGTGAAACATTTCTATAAAATATTTGTATCGTAATGATATTTATAAATACGTAATAAAAGCATTCCTAAACAGAATTAAGACTGCCACTAAAATGACAAAAATACAGAACATTTTATATCAAAGCGGGTCTTTTGGACCCCACGTATGCATCCTAGGGTTAAAATACTATTATTTATGTCAGCTAACAATTTGTAATATTTTTATTTAATATCAGTTTTTAACGAGTACTCTACAATAGAAGAGAACTATTAAAAAAACGAGAGAGAAAAGAGCTCTACCCCAGCCCTTATTCCTCTTATCAGTTTCACCATTGTGAAAATGCTAAATTACTAAATCATAAAAATTACACTATTTATTACTAAAATTCATAATCTTAACCTTACATTCACTTACATTTTACCGCCCTTATTATTCTCGTTTCATTACTGTTTTTCCTATTTTATACCATTTTCTGCCATTTTGTTATCTCTCATTATCATTATTACCTTTCGTTAATTAGTTCTTTTACACGTTCCTTTTTCCTACTTTATTTCCATTACACTGCACCTTTACCTTTAACAAACAGTCTTTTGCAAGACTAACACACTAAAAAAACAGTATTTTCACACGTATATCATCAGTTGAAACGGAAGAATAAAATATCTTGTTAAAATATGAAAATGTAAACTTTCACCATTAACACTCATAATAAAATACTTATCTTTTTTGGGATTTTTTAATGATGTACTTTAAATTATACAATCTAAACGTTTCGATAACACTTACAGTTATCTTCGTCAGTAGTAATGTTTGTTAAAAATTGTTAAAGATGTAGTAAACAATTTTGTCAAATTTGAAAAATTGTTAAAGATGTAGTAAACAATTTTGTCAAATTTGAAAAATTCAAATTTGACAAAATTGTTTACTACATATTTAATAATTTTAACAAACATTACTACTGACGAAGATAACTAAGTTATCGAAACGTTTAGATTGTATAATTAAATACCATTAAAATCCCAAAAGATAAGTATTTTATCTTGTTAAAAGTACACAGCGGTTACTTCCTAAGTATAATAAACTGCAACATATTTGAAAAGTATTTATGGTGAATTTTGTAGAATCCGAAAATGTCGAAGTGTTCGTTTAAAGATTGCCTAAGTACTTCTAAATCGAAAAAGTATAAAAATGTTCGATTTTATCCATTTCCAAAGCCTACCACAAATCGAGCAAAATGTTTGTTATGGTTGGATTTATGTGGAAATAACAAATTACAAATTGAAAATATTTCGAGAAATGTTTATATTTGTGAGAAACATTTTATTGGAAAGAAGACGAATGATGCAAATCCGATTCCATATGAACATTGTCGTGAAACTTATCGAAAATGCAATAGTTTGGACATTGCAAGTTACACAGAAGTTGGAGGCAGTGCTGCTGGAAATAGTAATGTTTATTCGGAAATAGTGTCATCTTTAAATGTGGATGATCATCTTCTAAAAATGTGTGATCATTCGTATGCAAAGAACCGAACAAGTTCCATACAACACAAACTACTGCAGTGGCAGGACAACTGAAGCCAAAACATTCGGAATTCCAGTATTTCTTCTTGTTTTCATCATTAGCACAACATAAATATTTTAAATATTTTACTGGCTTGACAATACCAGAATTTGAAGCTCTATATAATTTCTTAGATGAAAGTGTAATGCCCTATTTAAAATATACCAGAAAGAGTAATACTCCCACAAGAAAAAAGTACAGTCAACTTTCTTTCAGAGACAAATTATGTTTAATGCTAGTGCGGTTGAAGAGAGGATATACATTAAAAGAACTTTCCATATTTTATAATATCAGTGCTACCCATGAAGGGGTAATACTTTATACGTGGGTGCAGTTTGTGTATCTCCAGTGCTGTTGCCTACGGAATGATTTGTTTAAAGGAGCTAAAGATACAGAGAGAAGTCATATGCCAGTTTGCTTTCGATATTTAAATGATAGTGACTTTAGTATTAGACAGCACTGAAATTAAAATGCAAATGTCACGTAATTTTCAAAGACAAGGATCTACACATTCTAGTTACAAGCATTATAATTCTGTTAAATTTTTGGTGGGCATTTCTAGCAGAGGAGCCATTATTTATAATAGTGAAGGGTACGAGGGATCGATATCAGACAATGAACTTTTTAAATCATCCGACATTCTTGCAAAACCTATACAAATAAGTATGTTGCCGATCATTTCAAATATTTTCAGCATAATATGTTTTCTTGTTAATTTTGAAAAACCACTCATTTTGTAAAAATAAGTATTTTTATTTGTGTACAAAATTTTTTTTATAAATTTGTAAATGTCGAATGCCAATACTCCAGATAGCAAGACAAAGAAAAAACATTGTACACTTGTATTATAAATGCTTGTTGTAAAAATTTAAATTATAACTTAAAAATGTACAAAAACCACAAAATAGATATAATTAGTGATTGTAATATCAGTCTTTAATTCGTATATTAAAAACAAGTAAGAACAATATTTATGAAGTACAAGTGATTATAAATTATTTTATTTCATATACAGGTAAATTTCTAGGCACTTTCATTAAAAATAACTCTGGTATATACATTCTATAGTACAGTTTTTTTAAATCTACAACTAACTTATGATTCATTTCACGTTCCACACTACTCATTTTAATTTTTACCACTATAATATCAACATTAGACCAAATGATAAAGTCACATTCTGGCACATCAAAAATCAACATGGATGTAACAACTTGGTACATATATGGACGAATTGCTTTTAAAAAAAATTGACCATTTTCTTCATACAAACAAAAACTACTTAATTGCTGTCGTGTCAAAACATGGTGGAAATGAATTGGATTCTTGTTTTCCACAATTTTGGGGCATTTTATTTCGATAATCCTAATAAGGGATCCGTTTTGTGTCACTATACCATCTGCGCTGCATGCTAAATGCGGATAATTTTTATTTACATATAAACCGACTAGTTTGAGTTATTGGCTTGCATTTAAATATTTCTGAATATATTGATTTCTTGCCTTACTCTCATTTCGGTGTCCATATAACATTGCTGGAAGTACATAGTTCGGCGTGAGTTGCCATAGATTTTTTTTATAAAATTTAATTTTGCAGAAGATGACGAAAGTGAAACAGCAGTCTTCACATTGGATGCTGTAATAAAATAGCTTCTCCATGACATCCATTGTTGAGAACGTTGTTGCTCTGCCCCTCTTATTGCAAATATGTGAGTATCGTATGTAGACATATAATTTTGCATATTATCTTTAAACATCTGTACTTGATCTTGCAAAACAGCTTGTTCTTGTCGATTCAAATCAAAATCTGGATATGAAAGTTTCAATGTGGTTTCGAACATGGTTAGTTTCATTCCGCATTGCAGATCACAAATAAAATTATTAATACTTATTGACCTTGTATAGTTCTGAGGTCTTGGATCAAACACACATCTCAATAGAGGCTGTAACCTTTTAGTTGGATATTCTTTTGATGCCACTGGACCTGGGTGTTTGCGGGTGCTTCCCAATCCCCATTCCCTAAGTTTACTAGTACTCGATTCATGTTCAAACCCATTTATTTCAGTGTACCTTGCCAAAAACAGCAATAGTGCACTTACATGACTGCACTTTCCTAACGCAGATTGCTTGCACTCAAATTTACCACTGATCACTGCATCCGACATATAGTTTAATGAAATTTGTACCAAATAAACAGTTTTCTTATTAAAAGACGCAAAACACTTTGCCTTAAGAAGATAGCATTTTCCATCTTTGGCATCGTACACTTCATGAATGTGATCACTGTCAACATACTGACTTCCTCTTCTAAAGGGTTTTTCAGTAACACCACTTATTTCACCAGATTCATAATCTTCATTTTCAAAACCGGTACCTACTAAGTATATAGGTGTAGATGTGTCCCTTATTAAAATAATGTGGAATAGATTGTGAAAGAAACTTAGTCCACTTAATGGATTGAAAATCTTGTGTAGGTACAGCTGAAGAAGTAGAAGCAATTAGCACTAATTTTCGTTTTGCATCGTACCACTTTCCACCATCAATACCAAGGAAAATATTGTTTTCTCTACCAGCCTTTAAACAATTGGTTACGCTAAAAACAAGGGAATTTTGTAAAACGTTTTCTACTATGTAAAATTGTACTTACCGTTGCACCAAGTCAGATTTGGTGCCAGTCTGTTTTAAAGACCGACATTCTAACCATCTCTGCAACTGTAACTTTGTGTGATCTTCCATTCTCAAGTTCGGATTCAACACAGCACCCGGAACGTCATTTGGTGTAAGAGTTATCGAAGAATCCACTAATAAGAATCCTTGTAAAAACAAATGCAAGTTAAATATTTACATTTACTTACTTATCAAGTGTATAATATGAGTGTGTTAGTCTTGATAAAGACTGTTTGTTGAAAGGTAAAGGTGCAGTGTAATGGAAATAAAGTAGGAAAAAGGAACGTGTAAAAGAACGAATTAACGAAAGGTAATAATGATAATGAGAGATAACAAAATGGCAGAAAATCGTATAAAATAGGAAAAATAGTAATGAAACGAGAATAATAAGGGCGGTAAAACGTAAGTGAATGTAAGGTTAAGATTATGAATTTTAGTAATAAATAGTGTAATTTTTATATGATTTAGTAATTTAGCATTTTCACATTGGTGAAACTGATAAGAGGAATAAGGGCTAGGGTAGAGCTCTTTTCTCTCTCGTTTTTTTAATAGTTCTCTTCTATTAAATAAATGCATGCATATTATCCCCCATGCATGCATATTGTCCCCCTCCACCGCGTAATCATTTCTCTGCAACACTTTCATGTTGCGACACAATGTTGCAATTTATGAATTTCTCACATACCACTTTAAAGCAATGAGTTACTTAACACTCGAATGTTTTACATATAATGCATAATTTAATTGCTCGCCTTATTTGATTAATAAACATATCTTAATGCAATTTTAGCAGAAACTTTCATATTTTACCATTATTTTCTAGACTTTATTATTATCAAATGTCACCTTGGTAAAATCCTGAAAGACTATGTATATTGCGTGCATATTTGTAACGCACACAAAAACATTTTCATTAAATTTAGTACTTTACGTATTTCTGATAAACACTTAAAAACTAAAAGAGTACATTTGTGATGCTAATAAATAGTATTTCATGTTTGTTGTATCCTCATCATTATTAGTTATCAAACAGACACTTTAAAATTAAGTGGTGTGATAAGTGTTGTTAACGTACTGCGTTTTTGTATGCTACCTATATCATGTGAGTGCGCTTGATTTTCAAAAGTACTTTCAGACTTTTTTAGTAACAGTAAAACTTTTATGAGCTTTTTACCTTTAAACTCATTTATTCTCATCAATTAGATGTGTTTTAATCAAGGTAAAGTTTTACAATAAAAATTAACGTCCAAAGAAGATAATAAAATTTTAATGAAGTCCAAAGTTACGCTGGTAAAGGCCATTTCACACATTAATATTAATTCAAGGTCGATACCTTTACACCACAAATGAAATGAAATATTTACGGATTGATTGAAAAAAAATCTATACCTTTGTTTACCAGCTGACTGTAAATAAATGTGAATAAAAGTTAAAAAAGTACAGAAAACGATCGATACATTATTATCCTTGAGAAACAATGTTTCTTTTTATTTTTATATACTCGATCAAAGTTGCTTTATTCGCAGTATCTAAAAGGTAATAAAAAAAAAACCGTTTTGATTATTACATTTTCATTCGCATCGTTGATCTTTAGTAATGGTTTTTCAAATTGAATGCTCAAAGTTTTGAGATAAAGAAACTATTTTTGAAATATCGAATTCAACAAAATGACTTGTGAGTTAACTCAATGCACGAGAACTTTAAACTTCGCCAGAAATGTTTTAAACTTTGGAATAAAAAAAAAAACTAAAACAATTAAAATTTTGTGTATATTATAAAATTAAGTGCACACGCAGCTTCTTAAATACCCAAAAAATATGAAACATTATTTAAAAGAAATCTCAAGAGAAGAAGCTGGAAACCTTTCAGTTTCATTAAATAAATAAACGCAAAGTATTAAATGTTTTGTTAAAAGCCAAGTTAATTAAGTGAAAATGACTAACATGTATTTGCAAACATTTACAGAGGATAAATATAGAATATCTTTCATATTCATATCAATTAACACCTAACAGTCAGTGCACATTTTTATTTTACCGATCTACTCGTAGCGGATACAGAACAAGACACTATCACTTTAAATCCAAATGGACCATGAACTTTGTAATGTTGTATGTACCGGGCGTGTCAACGATAGAGTAAAGTAAACTAGAGCGTTATGGTTAAACTTTGCTAATAAAATGTATTTGTAGTCGAGTAGTCTTATAATTGTCTCGTTGACACACTAAAAATTGTTTATAATCTGTCATATTATGGCACGATTTTGATTACAGCACGATTTATCGTGCCATAAAGGCACCATGACAACAGCCAAGATAGAACACAAACAAAGCATATTTGTACTATACTGCATTAATATAAAATGTACAATTTGAATTTCCGGTAATTGTAAGTCCAGAACTTGAGCTCTTGACAATCGATTCACTCGTAGAAATACTGCAGGTTCCATCCGATGACCCAAGTCTTCGGGCAATTTTTTAATTTTCTAGCGAATCTGCCACATATCTCTCTGTTACTGCGCCACTTTTTCAATCGCCGTGTCTTTTAAGCACCATAATATCGGCACCACTGTCTGCCAGAATTGTTGCAGAGGTCCTTCGGAATGAATGCCCCGTAGCATTCGGTAACTCCAAGTACTTTGTAATATTCCTAGGAATCTGTCCAAATGTGTGCATTTACCGTTATTATAAAACAAAAAAAAACTTTTGAATTTTGCAATGCTTTGGCCGCAAATTTCTATACTGTTTGATCAATTCAGTATAATCGATTCCTCCAGATTCATTCAAAATAATAAACGTTCTTGGCCGATGGGTTTTGGTATCCTTAACATGAACAATCAAAACGGAGCTTTCCCCTACAACATCGTTTGTGCATAATTTATAGAATTCTACTCTTCTACATACCCCAAACAAACCAAAAATGACAACCACTTACAATCATATTAGTTTAACGACAGCAGCTTTGACATTATTGAAATCGTACCTTCAAAAGCAAATATTTTTCGTTTGGCGCCTTTGTCAAAAACTCCGTTAATTGGTCTTTTGAAAATACTTGCGATTTTTCTGGTACATAACCAATCGAACGACTTTTTATTAAACCAAGAAATTTTTGGAACCTGCCAATATCCACGTTATTTTTTATTCGCAGCATACATTTCATCTTTGAAAAAGTACACCATAAAGATGAGGCTTTGTACACCTTCGACTAATAAAAGAAAAAAGAATAAATATGAGCAAAATTAAAAGGTTTCGTAATACCTGGTCCAAAAAGTAAGCAAGTAGAACTTGTTCTGTCACAGTTTCCACACTTTTTTGTCTTAACCACGACGACAATTTTTCAAATTCTTTGTTGTAAGTGGTTTCAGATCTTCTGGGAACCAAACTAAGCTCTGCTTCTTCCGCTTTTTTACTAATTTCGTCTTTTAATGATGACGCTTCCATTTTTTATTGTAGTTTTTCGGGAAACAGTTGAATGTTTCGAAAAAAAGCCATGGCAACTAGCACACTTTGCAATTTTGTATTTTTCGTAGTTTTGTTAAGATGAAGATGAAAGTAAAATTTAACTGATGTTCCATTGCTTCCTCCGCTTTTTTACTAATTTCGTCTTTTAATGATGACGCTTCCATTTTTTATCTGAGTTTTTCGGGAAAAAGTTGAATTGGTTGGAAAAAAACGCCATAGCAACTAGCACACTTTGCAATTTTGTATTTTTCGTAGTTTTGTTAAGATGAAGATAAAAGTAAAATTTAACTGATGTTCCATTGCGTCTACTTGATTACAAAATAGCGTAAAACATGCGTTTATAATGTGCGATTATGATAGTCACTCTATCATAATCGCTTACATTATAAACTAATGTTTTAATATACTATTATCATATGATATGACTATGGTTTGTCCAAACCTACAAATTCAGTACGGATTCTTATGGAATAACTCTCTCTCTCTCTCTCTCTCTCTTTTAATATCTTTAGTCATTTCTAAATAACGGCATCCTTGTTCTTCATAGCGATGTTGTCAAACGTAAAATGTAATCATAGAAAAACCCTCCGTAGAAACGAAACTCCTATGCTCAAGGTGAAAAATTATTCAATACTTCGTTGATCAGACACTTGGCGCTAGTGCTTTAATTTGTAATTTGGCGGTAAATTTAAATTCAATCTGTTCCAAGTTTTGTCCATTAACTGTTGTATATTGTGTAAACTAACTTAATTTTTGTAAAACCAACTTTAAGATATATACTTATGCAACCTTGGTAGCATGTACATTAAATGTTTATTAAATAGTTTTATGAAGTCTTGAGTTATTAACTTATAACTAGCTTTAAATACATAACATTATTTTGGCGACGAGAAAAGTCGAACCGACGTGGAATTGAAAATTATAATTCAAAAGACACTGATATAAATTCGTATGTAGAGTGAATAGAACAACTATACAAGTGTAATGAGATAAAAACGCAAGAAAAAAATTTCTTTATTATTAACGTTAATGGAGAAGAAGCATATGGTGTGTTACGCGATATTTTAGCTCCAACATTACCCACTGAAAAGTCGTAAGAAGAATTAAAAACAGAACTTATTAGTCACTACAGTCCGAAGAAATTCATAATTGCAGCAAGGTATAAGTTTTATGCAGCCAAATAAGAGCTATCTGAAAATATAAGGTCATTTGCAGCTAAGTTAAAGAACCTTTCTAAATATTGTAAATTGGAGATTTCCTAACAGAAGCTTTACGTGATAAGTTTGTATGTGGGATACGGTCTGAAAATATTAAGCGTAAGTTATTAACAGAGGACAATTTAACGTTTGAAAAATCTTACCAATCAGCAGTTGGAATGGAATTAGCTGAAGGTCAAGTCAAAGTCATGGGTCTTGAGTCTGTTTTAGTCAATAAATTAAAAAGTCAACAGTTTAACCGTCAAAAGTGGTCATCAAGTAATTCAAGTAGTTTGGGTGGCCCAAGCCAAAGCAAGTTAAGTACTTCAAGTAAGAATGTAATGTCAAAACCTACTGAAAGCAAGTATAAATGTAAGCGGTGTCTGAGATAGCATATTCCAAAATTCAGTTGCCCGGCAGTCAATTGGACATGTTACTCGTGCAATCAGAGAGGTCATACAGCTAAATCTATTTTATGTAAACATAGGGTACCAAAAAAAGTTTAATGGATGGAAAAAATGCTGAAGAAGAGCAAGTTAAAGATGATTCTTTGGAATTAGAATCGTTGGAAGAAGCGTCGAGGGGTAAGATGTTTTATTTGAATTTAATCAATAAAGTTAAAGACAATGACAGTTTAAAAGTCAAGTTACAAATAGAATGTCAATCTATTGTAATGGAAGTGGATTCAGGCGCATATAAGTCGGCCATGCATACTGATGATTATAAAAAGTTTTTATGCCAGGTGGTTTAGCACCTGTGTATTTTAAGTTAAAAGTAGTAACAGGGGAAAATGTAGAAATTGTTAACGTAGAGTATAACTACCAGGTGCATTGTTTACCTCTAGTAATTTTAAGTAGTCCTATTAAGTTTGTTCCATTGATAGGAAGAAACTGGTTAAATGTACTTAATCCTGAGTGGAAAAATGTTTTTAAGTTTCATAATATTATGAAGGATAGTCATAAGTCTGTAACGAAATCAAGTTTAGTTAAAGTGAGTCAAGTCAATTCTAATATGAATCTAAAAGTTGACACATTAATTGAGGATGTAAAAGAAATGTTTCCTAAAGTATTTCAAGAGGAATTAATTGTCAAAAATGATGGAGCCTGGTATTTTAACTCGTGTAAATTTTAGCAATTGGGCAAGTCCGATTGTAATAGTTCAAAAAAAAAAAATTCTAGCGAGATTCGTATTTATGTTGATTTCAAGAAAACTTTAAATCAAGTCATAGAGAGTGATCATTGTGTATTACCATTACCAGAAGATATATTTCAAAGTCTATGCGGCAGTCATGTTTTTACTGTCGTTGATCTAAAATGAGCCTACCAGCAACTTCAAATTGGAGAAAGTTCTAAAGAATTCTTTACAATTAATACTCATATGGGGTTAAAAATTATTATTAATTTTATTAAATACATAAATAAAAAGTTTACCTCGAGCAGGATTTGAACCTACGACCTGTACTTTGCTAGAATACCGCGCTAACCAACTGCGCCATCAAGGTTCAAGCCCCAATCGATGTAAATTTTGTCTTTATGTATGTAGAACTGATGTACATTCTAAATATAATGAGATACAATCAAATTACTTATATTAATGGAATGCGAGCCTGCAATATCGCAAGGATTCACACACACCAAAGCAACTTGACTAATATTAAATATATTAATATGGGGTTGTTTCGCTACACAAGATTAACGTATGGTATTAGCTCAACTCCAGGGATTTTCCAATCAATTATGGAAGCAATATTGTCGGGTCTTTTGAGTACCAAATGCTATTTGGATGACATTTTAATATATGGTTCAAGTATTGAACATTGTCATCAGAATGTAATTAATGTTTTATCTCGTTTGGAAAAATATAATGTAAAAGTTAATAAAGAAAAATGCAAGTTTTATAAGAAATCTGTTGAATTCCTTGGGTACAGAATAGACTCGGAGGATATTCATCCTACACAAGAGAAAATCGAATATATCAAACAAGCGCTATCGCCTCAAAATTTAACTCAACTTAGATCTTATCTTGGTTTGTTAAACTATTATGGTAAATTTATAGATATGTTATCTTCAAAAGTCTAACCTCTTTATGACTTGTGTAAAATCAATACGGAATTTAAATGGTCAAAAGAGTGCGAAGGAGTTTTTCAATTAATTAAGAAAATACTTACCTCTAATGATGTTTTAACCCATTTTAATGCAAATCTACCGATTATCATAACTTGTGATTCAAGTGGATATGGTATTGGTGCGGTCTTCAGTCATAAAATCAATTGTGAAGAAAAGCCAGTAGTACTTGCATCTAGCACTTTATCAGAAGCAGAAAAAATATATTCGAATTTAGAGAGGGAAAGTTTAGCAATAATATTTGGTTTAAAAAAAATTCATAAATATGTTTTTGGCAGACGATTTACATTGATAACTGATCACCAACCTCTTCAATTATTATTTGGCAGAAATAAAGGTATTCCTGTAACAGCAGCATCTCGAATAACTCGTTGGGCAATTACATTATCTGCTTATGATTACGAAATTCAATATAAAAAGGATCAGTCAATTGCAAATGCAGATGGACTATCACGATTACCAATGTTAAGTGAAACAGGCCTACCAAATTCATTATATGCATTTAATTTAGTGGATAATGTACCTTTGGATGCTACAGACATAGCAAGATCAACAAGAAAAGATGCAACCTTGATCAAAGTAATGGATTTGACACTTTCGGGGTGGCCAAATCACATTAGTGAAGAAAAATTGAAACCATTTTTTAACAAAAGACATGAATTATCTGTAGAAAATAAATGTTTATTACTTGGAAACAAGGTAATAATCCCTAAGTCGCTTCACTCCGACATATTAAACCTTTTCCATGCAACAACACATAGGAATTATTCTAACTAAAATGTTAATTCGATCATATTGTTGGTGACCAGAAATAAATAAAGATATCGAAAAGTTTATTGCGTCATGCGAAATTTGTCAACAAACAAAATTTTTCAAACAGTTCCACATTACTTCCATGGCCAAAGGCTCCCCACAATTTTTATTGAGTTAATATAGATTTTTTTCATAAATACAATAATAATTTTTTGATCTTGGTCCATAATAAATCAAAATGGATAGATGTTAAATTAATGGAAAACGGTATCAATGCAAAAGAAACCATTTTAAAATTGAAAGAATCTTTTTCAATTTTCGGATTACTAGTTGAATTAATATCGGATAAAGGTCCGCCTTTTAATTCATTGGAATTCAATGCTTTTTGCCAAGCAAATGACATAGCATCTCTTAAATCACCACCGTATCACCCTCAAAGCAATGGAATTGAAGAAAGAGTACAAACGATCAAAAAAGGCCTTGAAAAAGCTTTATTTTTTGAAAAGGGGAAAGAAGTGGAAAGGAATTTGATACTTAGCCTATAAATATGTGGTAATGGTATAGAAAGTGTTTTAATAATATAAATGAATAGATGTGTAAAAATGTGTTCTCCAAACAAATCGTTAAACTAACTGGTGATACAAACCATTCACCAAAAATAATGCCTTTGTCCCAGTCGGTTGATTAAAGTAGGGCGGTTCAATCTTTTGATTTGCTTAATTACCACAAACTTATGCTGTGTTATTTCCACTTAACACAAATATAGAAACAGCAATGTAACATTAATAAAAATGATCTCGGACGCCAAGTTATTTTTTGATTATGCTCGGAATAACTAAACCAAGTTTTACAATAAAAATTTACCAAAATGTAAAAATTAAAAAATATACAAACTATGTTTATTAACAGTTAAAATATAGAATTATATAAAATATATCTTAAAAACTAATTGTAATAGCCTTAAATTACTAAATAATGGATATAAATACCTGTTTGAACAATTTTTGTACACAAACTGTTTAATACCCTCTGGTATCTAAATGATTACGGAAATGTAAACCAAAGGTGATGCCATTTTTGCACCAATATTGCGCAACAGATCGTAATAACAATGCGTTACGTTGTAAACCACACCCAGAATGGAATTTTACTTCTTATAAATTTCTCTTCGTAAAATTTTGAATCCAATGTTTATTGGATTTTTTCGAAAGTTCATATAAAAAATTGTGATCAAAATTTAGTTCTGCATTAAAAGGAAAATGCAATCATAAAATGAAAGCGTTCATAAAAGTAGAATTGAATGTGCAATTAAAAGTGGTAAAAGTAAAAAAATAAATTAAAGTGGAAGTGCCCGCAAAAAGCAAATGTTTTAGATTTTAATATTACGAGTTAAATTATCTTACCATTAAATCAATGGCACTTTTCACAAAATTTAGGTGGAAACCCAAAAAATGGCTTCCTAAACAACACCACATTCATCAAGAAATGAAAAAAGGACGCTTTAGGGTGTCAGATGATGACGCGTTGCGCGAAAAAATTTGCGCAAAGAATTAAGTCAACGATATGAGCAGAAAAAAATAATTTAAAGAAGTGGGAGTATAAATCCTTAAGAAGATATGCACTTAAGTTACACCAAAATGCAAATTAAGTTGCCCACCATATACCTCTAAATCATTAATTAAATTTTTTTTCTTATATTTACAACTAAATGAACGAAAAACGTAAATTACGGTATATTTTAATACAACTCAAAATGGGTTGTTACAAGCCGATTAGCAAGTTTTTGTTTACATATCGAAATACCCCTTCAACAGTAACTGGGTTATCTCTAGCTGAAAGTTTATTTAAAATACGTTCCAGAGCAAGATACGATTTAATTAAACCATACTTATAAATTTAAAAATGTTACAGTCAACACCGACATTGTAAGGAAAAGAAAATTGTTCGCTTTAAATCAAGCTGTTTATGTTAAAGATATGCAGTAGAAAATGCAAAAGTCATTCAACTTATTTAGTATTGATTGGCGATTCTGTAAAATATGTTCATGCTAATGATATTCGTGTGAACCCAATTGATGATATTCACAGAGAAAATTATGATAATTTTCAAAATGATGTCACCAAAACCATTCCCGATAACAAACCCATATATGTGTCTAATTATGATTGTAACAATGAAACTAATACTAGTGTTAAGGAAATCCCTATTTGTAACAGTGAAACTTTGGAATCTAATGTAACCAAAGAATTACTAACTACTCGTTCAGGCCCCTATTAAATTAGATTTATAGGAAAAATACATAAAATGTTCTTTATGAAGAGATGTTGTATATTGTGTAAACTAACTTAATTTGTGTAAAACCAACTTTAGGATATATACTTTTGTAACCTTGGTAGCATGTATACGTTTTTTGTTTTTTGTTGGTTGTTAGTTAGTTCGACAGAAAAGTAATTACTGTCTATGTGTGTATTAAAAACTGTTTATTAACTAGCTCTAAATACATAACATCAACCACAGCTATTTCGATGTATTGACGTAATTACAGCATTTACAAACTATAAAATTGACAATTATAAAGAAATCAACATTATAGCTTTTCAGAATGACGTAATGAAAGCAATACCTACATCGAAACAGCTGTAATTAAATAAAAAGAAATAAAAACTACGACAAATGTGGTGATACAAAAGAGGATATGTATCCTCTGTGGTGATGCCATATTACAATGGTGAGTCTTGAGGAATATTTCCTAACATTATTTAATGTAATTTGAGAATAACGTATGTCTCAAAAGTTTTGGCACAAAATATTATATTCAGTTTTAATAAATTATAGCTATTGGTATTGCTACGGAGGAAAGTGGTGGTTTTCCTCTCGACTGTAGAGTTTGCAGCCCGAGTCGTAAGACAAGGGCAGCAACTGCAGAAGGGAGGAAAAGACACTTCACTCCAGTGTAATACATATGATTTTTCCAATACCTTCATGAAAACTGTAAATAAATAAAAATGTGAATTTGCAAATTTAGCGTCAATCTAGTAGTTATTATCGTTACCAAAGAGTCAGAACAACAAACATTCGAAAATTTAGAAATTATTGATTGATCCACAATTTTGTCTTGAAAAAACGTTGCGTTCTCAAGAAACTGATGAAATGATGAAAATTCAATTCCTGAAGACATCATGGAAGAGGCGAAAATATTAAATTTAAGTTTATTACCAAAAAAATCACAACTACGGTATGAAAAGAAATACGATCTCTTATTATGTTGGATGAGGGAAAGAAAAGTTAAGAGGATAAGTGAAGAGGTAATTTTAGCCTATTTTCTACAACTGTCAAAAAATTTACGATCTTCAACACTATGGTCAAAAGGTCCATCGATCAACTGTTTTAATAAAAGATTTGGATATAAAATTTCCTAAATTAGTGGCAAAAAGGGAACTGGATACAAGACGAAGAAAGCTGCTACTTTTGCCAGAGAGGAAATTAATAATTTTATCATCGAAGCACCGGATGAACAGTATTTAATGTCTAAGGTATTTCTCTATTTAGTATTAATATTTTTCACTATTAATTCGTTATCGTTTAGGTTGCTTTATCTATTACTATCTGTGGTGCGTGCCGGTGTGATGAATTGTGCCAAATGGCTGTTTAAAATGTTCAAGATAAGCGAGATATTATAGTAATAACCCTTCCAGATACAAAAACCAAAATACAAAGAGTATTTATAATCACAAATAGTACTATTAGAGGCATTAACGTTCTTGAATTGATTAGAAGATATGCCTCTCTGAGATTGACTAAAACAGACCACTCACGTTTCTTTATTTATTATGGTAAATCAACACGTTCAGTGCAAGCGGTGGGAAAGAACACCATGTCAAAAATAACCCACAAATTGTTTAAGAAGGACTTCTGCATCACTATTAGTTGATGCCGGTGGAGACATACTCACAGTGAAACAACATGGGGTCTGGCGATCGACAACGGTCGAGGAAGGTTATTTAGGCCAATTTATTTCAAAGAAATGCCAAGTTGCTAATCAAATTATTATATTAAAACTTCTTCATCAACTATTATATCAGATATTTCTTTAGCGACACATGTCTCTTCCAACATTTCCTTCGATTACAATACGAAGAGTATCCCTGTTAATTTCATGAATCCAATTAGTTTTAATAATCTTATAAATTGCACATTTAATTTTATCAATGAAAAATATTAATTCACTTTATTTAAAATGTTAAATAAAAATTAATTTAAATTCAACATTTTAATAAATATAATAAAAAATTTAATTTTTTTAGTGGGAGCCAAAGTATTTTGCCTCCCTAAGGAGGAAAAGTGGCATTTGGTCACGAAAATTAGGGAAGAAAATTGAATTTTGGATAGGGGTGTTGGAAAAATACGTTTTATTTAAACTTATAGCTATCAAAAATAATTAATAGACTTATAATTAACAAAACTGAGGACTTAAATGAAGTGGTCCGAGCTTTTCAACAAGACGTAATTTTCTACGAACATCTCGCATAAGGTGTTGGGTGGCTGTAATATCTCTCGAATTTTTCTGTGAATCCAGAGTATAACTGTTCTTCATTTTCGGTTTGACATCCTCCATCATACACTTTTCTACTCAAAAGTGCCCAAAATTCTTCTCTTTCGCGGGCCTGAGGTAGATTAGGGGGATTGTCATTTGGTGGTATGAATGAGCGTTTAGCCAGTTCCGAGTTTCCCTGGCGCTAAGTCTGGCCAAAACGTTATATCGTCTTCAGCAGGATGTTCATTAATGAAATAATTCAGTTTGACTAGACAATTCTGAATATAGTGCCGACTGTCCAACGCTTCGTCTCTTACATGCCCCACATAAGGCCTTGATATCTCTCTCATAATCGCCCACCAGACAAAAATGTTATCAACAAATTTTGCCTTTTCTTTATATCTAATATTCTATGGCCAGTTTTCTATGTTACCCTTAATTTCTGAGTGACTTAGAGTGAAATATTTTTCATCACCAATTACAATGACTTTGTTGTAGGCAAAATGTATCCGCCTTAATGCCCGACATAATCGTGGTATCCGTGCCAACTGATTTGGCGTATATTTTGGACATTTTCTTCTTTTTCTATATTCTTGACCATTCCTAAGCAATTTCCTCCTACCTGTATCCTTAGAAGTTCTATACTCCCTTGTCAATTCCGACATTCCAACACTATTTTTTACTCTTCTTACTAAACTGTCTGCTCTGGCTTGGGTAAAAGATCTGGGTGTTCCACTTTTTGGCAAATTTATGCATGGTATATCTTGCTCACCATCCGCTATTGTGCGATCAATAGTTCTACGGGAAATATTTAGCTTTTCGAATATGCGAACTAGTTTCTAAAACTGAACTGTCAAAGTGAAGCCAAACTTTTATAGAATTTTTGTTTCCAAAGCCAATCTAATATTTAACCATTCTCGCGTATTTTACATCCATTAAATTTTGTGCCAAAACTTTTGAGACATACGTTATGATCTACGAAACAGTAAATATTATAAAAACATACACTTCATATAATTTATAATCTGATTAATACATTTTGTGTAACATAGGAATACGCAGCCTTAAGTAGTGGCGAGTTTATTAAACGTGATACTTAACTGTACCAGTTTTTAACTTCTCTGAGGTTTACAAAGTAATTGTTTTACAAATGTCGTCACTATTTGGAAGTTACATGTTTGTAATGATTTAAAATGTATACATAAATCACATATAATACACTTTTCGTATAGTACAATAGTACAAAAATAGATATTAATTCAACATCGCAAAATCACATTACACCTTCAGGTACAAAAGGTTGTCATGATTACAAATTTAACATGAGCAATAATAACTGTAATTAAAAATTATTATTAATTTTATTAAATACATAAATAAAAAGTTTACCTCGGGTAGGATTTGAACATACGAAATTTACTTTGCTAGAGTTTACCACAAATATAATAAGATGTATATATCTCTTGACATGAAATGCTTTTCATGTTCCATCCAAACATTAAATAACTGTTCATTAGCAATTGTACATCCCTTAAAGTTCTATAAGTATACTTGTACACCGATGGCTACAAATTTTAGCTACTTAACAGTTTGGGTAATAACTAGAAGATTTTGTGCCTTATGCTCAGTCGTAGATTAAAATGGGCCAGGTTCATAAAATTATCGATTTGCATTATTAACCAAAAAATATTTACATGTATCTAGATATGTTCGCTTTAAAATCGGGATTGTTTCTTCCTGAAACTAATTGTAAAATACTCGGACGCCAACTTGTTTTTTAAAATGGAATACACAAGTAAGGCATTATACAATAAAGTTAAAAGAACATTTCTACAATAACAAATTTTATTACACCACCTACATTTGATTATAAACTGAAATACCTTAATGCTAATGTTAGTAACGTTATAACCTAATGAATAAATATTGTGAGTAATTAATGGAATCAGAATACCTTATTCTTAGTCACACTGTAGATAACGAAATGGCTGCACGTTAGGTCAGCGTTTTAGAAAATGGTTGCGTAATATTACTTCAGGGTTGAAATAAATCTGGATTTTTATGCTTTATAATTCCCAAATGAATAAATCTCACTCTTGATTAATCGTACTAATGCCGCAAATCGGATTAACGGTAAAATAATTAATTGTGTAGATGTGTAGTAACAGTAAAGGTGAGGTTAAAGTAAAAATTTAAAAAAAAACATTAAAGTAAAAGTGCCTGAAATGCAAACGTCTCAAATATTCTAAAATAACTTTAAATAAACTCACCATAATAGCACTTTTAATAAAAAATATTTAACAGCAAAAATGGATGCTCTACTACCTTTCAGTATCGCACAAAAAACGACGCTCTCAAAAGGTCTTTGCCCATGAACATGTCTGAAACTGAATGTGCAAACGATATGCGTACGAGTTCTAATTAAAATAATTAAATGCATGTTTTTATGCAACTATGATATACAACACACGCTGCACGCAATGCATGTTAAGTTGCCTAAATAAACGTAAATTTCATTACAAACGTAAAGAGTTTGTTACACGATGCCTAGGGTGGACATTATCCGCACAACCTCTTACACTACAAGGCTTACGTTTCACAGTTGACATTTTCCTAAATACAAAAATTAAGTACCTTATATGTATCAATCACAATTTATTGTTCTACACATAAACCTAAAACAACACTAACGAAACTTCATTAACAATACAACTAACACTAGGCAATACATTATACTTATACTGTACACAACAACAAAACAAAAGTCAATTTGTTGAAACACCAAAAACGCAGAAACGACAAAAGCACGCAAAACTAATTAAATTTAGGTTATGATGACGCGTAGAAATCTGTGTGATGGCGTTAAAAATTTTACCGTGTCCTTTCATGAAGATCTCGTAAATCTCGAACGGTATCGAATCAGAAACATTAGCGCCAATTGTCTGACCTACAAACTATTATAGTTGTTTAGATATCAATATATTTATATATCCCGAGGGATTATAAGTTGCCTGAGGTTATTCACATACATAGCTCACGTGATAAAAAAAAAAATGTTATTTCATATTTCATTATAAATGAAATATGAAAACGAAATTTTGCTGGTAATTAAAATTAAACGAACGTTTAAAAAAATTAAGTAGGCATTGTTACCATGGATATATCAACTAACAAGCTTGCAAATATTTGTCAAAATAAATTAGAGGGGGTTATAGATCTATGATTCCCTACTATAACTCCCTAGGGAGTTATGAATATGTTTACAGTTACGGTAACTAAGGGTTTATTTGTTTATAATGTATTGGTATGAAATAAATTAATTAATAAGCCACTATTTAATAATCCAGTGATGATCCTTTAATCCGAATATACACTAATCCGGATGACTTGGTAATCCGGACAAATTTATTTTAACATTATGTACCTTAAAATCCAGATTTTTGATGATTCGGTTATCCGGATCGTAATGCGCCACAATTTTAAGAAAGCTACATAATTCGCAAACTTCCTTAATTGTAAACGTACTGATATGCAAAAGGATAGAGAACAGTAAGTTAATTTAGTTTGCACGATGGCTCCGACACATAAACATGTAGCCTTAACGGTACAAAAAAAGTATGAAATAATTCAAAAATTAAAAAGAGGTGTTACTGGAAAAGATCTGGCAACCAAATATAATATCGGGACGTCAACAATTTCGGACGTGAAGAAGAATGCTGATAAAATAGAAAGGTAAAAAGCATACATTTGTGCGAATTCATTTTTCTAATGGTGGTTATTTGTGTAGCTTTATGGCAAATTGTATATCTGGACCTGGTATGAAGAAATCTTTACGTAAGGCAGAGTATCCAAAGATGGAATCCGAACTACATTTGTGGTTTCTGAAACAAAGAAAGCGGCATGCTATTGTAACTTCCGATATTTTAGCTGAATTTCTCGAAAAATTACGCAATAAAATTCGGGAACTTCGATGTGCCAAATTTATAATGCCGACGAGTCGGGGTTATTTTGGAGGCTACTGCCCGACAGAACATTAGTGCATTCTAAGGAGAAGTCTGCACCTAGACGTAAAGTTATAAGGAAAGAGTAACTTTTCTAGCCTGTACTAATGCTGACGGTAGCCACAAATTGAAACTTCTTGTTATTGGGAAGGTTAAGAATTCGCCCAAGAGCATTTAAAAATGTTCAGATTCCTCACGAAATGCGTGGATGACTTCTACATTGTTTAAAGAGTGGTTTCATGAATCTTTCGTTAAACAGATACGGAGATTCTCAAGAGAAAATAATTTGGAACCACGGGCATTGCTACTCCTTGACAATGCCCCAGTCATCCCGACAAGGACCGGTTAGTCAGTCAAGACGGTAAAGTAATAACGATGTACCTGCCACCAAACTGTACCGCGTTAATCCAAGCCTATGGACCAAAATGCCATCCGCTTAACAAAATTGCATTATCGTAAAAGTCCCCTAGTAAGTGTAGTGTCTCTTGAGGATCAATACATATCTAAATGTTTAAAAGCTATTAATCTAAAAGATGCAATGTTTATGTTAAACAGTGCATGGGAAAAGGTAACTCCAGAAGTTATCAAAAAGTGATGGAGGAACATTTTATCAAAGGCGATTGATTTAGAATCGGATTATGAAGATGAAGACTTACTTCCTTTAAGTGTGTTAAAGGAAAAGATGAAGAATGATAATGAAGATGATACATTTAACATAATGACTGAAATGCTCAACGAAATAGCTGATCAAGAAGACATTCCTTTTACACGACTAGAGGTTACTGAATGGATTGATGTAGAAGATGAATTATTGTGTTCCCGAAGATGTATCAGATGAAGAAAATAGTAGTAATCATAATGGAAAGAAAAACGCGGTGAAACTTCAAGATGTCATTCCATGTTTTAATATTTGTATTCAATGGGCAGAAGAAAATTCCGCGATATTCAGCGCTTTAGCATCATTACGGCGGTTACACGAAACTGCAGTTATTAAAAATCAAAAAGGTGGTCGCCAAACGAAAATTAGGAATTTTTTTAATTAGTAGATAAGCGTGTACATACATATGTGTTATTTTATGGATTATACTTTTAGTTTGTATTGCAATAAAGTTAAACTACGCAAAAATGAATATGGATATTGTATTTATAGACCTTGCAGGCATACTTAGAATGCAGCTGTCTATATGTTCTTGCTGTATTTCCTGCGAGGTAACCGGTAATACGTTGCTGAATTGTGGTTGACTGTGGAATGTTGATCTAGTCGCCTCTGAAAAAAATACCATACGTGCTGGATTGGGTTTAAGTCGGGCGAGAACGTTGGAAGTGGTAAATGATTTACTTCTTCATTTTGAAAAGCGTTCAAAACAACTAAAGTACGGCGGGGTCTTGCATTATCGTCTAAAAGGATAAGATTTTCTCTGCCAACGACGTTACGGCGATTTGATACGTAATTCATTATAATGTCTTCAACATAACGCTGACCTGTCAAAGCACCATTAAAAGTATGGAGTTCGGTACGCCATCCCAAAGATATTCTGGTCCATACCATTAAACCACCTCCACCATACGCGACAACCGGCTGGATATATTGAGACAAGGTACGCTCTGCACTTCGATAAACTCTTATGGAGATAAAAATCGAGTCTCATCCGAAAACAATATACCCTCCAATGGTGTCGCTTCTTGAAGTCTGCTTCTTGACCATTCTACACGAAGCCTTCTTTGAGCAGCAGTTATAGCGGGACATCTCAGAGGACGGTAGAAAATAAGTCCTACTTCGAACAATCGATTTCTTATCGTTGAGTACAGGGTGGCCAGTTGGCGAGGTACTGCATCTGGGAAACTATCCATCGTAGAGGCTTGCGTAAAAAAAAGTTATTACTAAAACGGCCAATACAAAAACTTGGAAAATATTTTCAAGTTTCTGAAATTTTTGCGTGCGGATAGTCACAGGGTATAATATTTGAAGTCTTGTTAGTTTCACATGTTGTCGCTATAGGGCTTTGTTCGACATTCCGTCAGAAACGGTTAATTTTCGCAAAAAAATTAAATGCATTGGTATGACTTTTTTTCATGAACAAGTGAACAAATGATGCCTAAACAAGCTCGCGAAAACCGCATCTTGTTATCTTGTTCCTAACCTAAAATATCGGCCAAAGAAAACTTTATACGAAAATCCCTTAAATTTTCATTTTTTTAAACTATATTTTTCTGGAATTGTTTCTATTATGTAAGTTGTGGCCCTAAAAAGGACCGATTTAAAGGAGGAAGGTTTTTAATGCTCCCGTAAATGCTCGAAATGCTGACCATCACTCTGTGCATTGCTGAGGCCTCTTATGGGTAGACAAAACTGCAGCTTCAATTTCGGCTCTGAATAGGTTACCTAGAAATTGCGATTTTAAATGTTTGTTAATTTATTCACCAGAATAAAATCACCCTTTTTGAAATTACTACGGGCAAGTAAGCAATGCTAAAAGTTATACGATTTAAAGGAGGAAGGTTTTTAATGGCCCCGTAAATGCTCGAAATGCTGACCCAGAATGCCGCAGTAGCTAAAAGAGTTTACGCGGCTCGATATCCAAATCGGCGTTTTTGCGAAATAAGAGTTTTTCCCCGATTAGTGGCGAGCTTACGAGCCAATGGTAGTTTTCGGCCTACGTTTCAACGGCAAAGAATTGGAAGAACACAAGAAAATATTAACCGTGTACCGGGCTATATTAAAGGAATTACTCATGTTAGCACAAGAGCATTATCCACTGAGTTGGGCATATCAAGGACAACGATTCAAAATGTTTTGAAGGACCATAGGTAAGTTCTAATGGCCATCAAAATATATAGGTATTCGTTTAAACTTTTTTAATTACTTTAAGAATGCACCCATATCATGTCGTTTTGCATCAGGCCTTGAAAGAGGAAGATTTTAGCGCCAAGGACGTTGGAGTTTAAATGTATGGTGTGGCATACTGGGAGGCAGGATTATTGGGCCATATTTTTTCGAGCAATCCCTAAATGGCAATGTATTTCTTGACTTTTTGGCCAATCAATTACCGTTGTTGTTGGAAGATGTGCCTCTGGAAACAAGGCAAAAAATGTTTTTGCAGTTGGATGGTTGCCCAGCACATTTTGCTATTAATGTGCGAGAGCATATTAATGCAGTATTTCAACAGCGGTGGATGCGATGAGGAAGTCTGTTTACATGGCCTCCGCGATCGCCAGACTTAACTTGCCTTGATTTTTATTTATGGGGGCGCTTAAAGGACATCGTGTTTCGGACTCAACCTACTACTAGAGAAGATATGAAAAACCGGATTCGTAACGCAAAACGTAACATATCGAGAGCCGAAATTGAAGCTGCGGTTTTGTCTACCCATAAGCGGCCTTAGCAATGCACAGAGTGATGGTCAGCATTTCGAGCACTTACGGGGACATTAAAAACCTTCCTCCTTTAAATCGGTCCTTTTTAGGGCCACAACTTACATAATAGAAACAATTCCAGAAAAATATAGTTAAAAAAAATAATAAAAATTTAAGGGGTTTTCGTATAAAGTTTGAAAATATTTTCCAGGTTTTTGTATTGGCCGTTTTAGTATAACTTTTTTTTGCGCAAGCCTCTACGATGGATAGTTTCCCAGATACAGTACCTAGCATTATTAGTTGGCCACCCTGTACATACTCAGATTCCTGTTGCATTTTGAAGGACTTGCTGCAGGTGTCTAGCCGTAGAGAAAGGGCGCATTCTTGCATTTATTCTTACAAGACGATCTTGTCGAGGTGTTGTGATTCGCCGAGACCCACTTCCAGGCCTCCTAGTAGTCGTACCTGCCTCACGAAAACGTGATATGGTACGAGAAATCAAACTCTACGACGTTCCTAGCAATTCTGCGACATCTACCTGTAGATGCCCCCTATGATGCATTTGTATCACCAAATTTGCCTGTTCCACGGTTAAATGATTTCTCTGCATTACTTTTGTCAAATATTCTCTCTAACTTAAATAATAAACAACAACGATTATCAAAACTTTAGAAAAACTAGATTTTTCATCAACACAGTTTGTTAGTTGACAGAAAAACAATTAACAACTGCATCAGTATTACATGTTTTTTGTTTATAAGTGTAAAGCACCGACTCCTTGATCTATTTGTTAATAAAACATTGTTTATAAATGCAAAGTATTAATAAATCATCAGTAAATACAATATCCCTATTTATTTTTGTGTAGTTTATTTTAGCTTCAATTGTAGACAATTTCATTTATTTAATGTGATAATAAATGATTCAGTAATCCGGATGTTTTGATAATCCGGATTACCGCGGTCTTACTTAATCCGGATTGTCGGATCATCACTGTAATAATAACAGTGATGATGTATGTCTTTGATTACATATTTAAAGGTATTACGATACTTTTAAGGCGGTCGACGAATGATCCACATGCGTTCTAATCCAAACATGTATAATTTACATAAAAACTAGTGATGATTCAAATATTTCTTATCAACGATGTGATGTGTGATAAGGCATAGCATCTATGTGTACAATTTCATTAAGTTTGATTGATAATTAAAAAAGTTAAACGCATTTTTATAGCATAATTAACAACGTTCACTTTTTAAGTAAATATAATATATATACGGATGAATCGTGGGTTAACGTGGGGCACACACTTAGTAAGGCATGGTGTGGCACCACTATTGAAAGTGGTCGGCAGGAATTCGCTCAAGGGCTCAGTACAGGTTTAGGGCCCTGATTTGCCATAGTTCATGCTGGTGGCGATAATGGTTTTATTCCTGGTGTGAAACTTACTTTCATATGTAAAAAGAACACACCCTAAGTGCACAATGAAATAGATACAGACACTTACGAGAAGTGGTTTAAAAATAAACTCATTCCAAATATACCACCAAATTCAATGATCGTTATTGACAATACTTCTTGGGAAGATTCCAACAATGGCGTGGAGAAAAGAACAAATTGATTGACCTAATAAGAAAGAAATGCACATGGAAGATAACATGTTGAAGCGAGGCCTATTAGGCATTTTCAAGTACGTCACACTGACGTCACAAGCTATGCCTCTAACAGCTGATCTTCGACAACTTGTGTTAGTGTTTCATAGGAACTTAACGTGTTTTATTGATACTTTAGTGTTTTCTCCAGAAAAAATCGTGATAATTGATTTATTGTAGTGTTAGTATATAATGTTAAGGTATTTCATAGTTAATTAGTGAACATTATTAGTGTATATTATAGTTGGGTTAGATTTTATGAACACGTATTTGACGATATTGCAATAGAAATTTGTAAGTATCTTGTTACTTGCTTTAATAAAAGTAAAGCCAATCCCATGTGAAGTTTGGTAAATTCCCGAACAAATTTAAGTGGTTCCACTATCTGCTTGTGAAATATAAGATATCAAGCCTGCTGGTGTTATCCCTATGACAAATTTGATAGTGTTATGATGATTATAGGTAGACCAAGTTGTGCGCTTTATTTCCATTTTTTTTGTCTTTTGCAATTTAATTTCAAAACAATCTATAGTTATGGTGATTCTATTGCCAAATACCTGTTTAAAACAAGATGGCATTCCTTTTATTAATTTGTCTCTTTAAGGCCATAGAACATTGTCGAAAGTACATTAAGTACAAATTCTAAAAGTAGTTGGGATACTAACATCAAATATACAGGGCGAGTGTCTATCTACTACGTGGACGGAGGATTGCTCCTTAACTATTAGAGATATTAAAACCAATTTTGGTGTGGTAATACACGATCATTGGATCTACATTCTAAAAATATTTAGGCATATACAGGGTGATTGACAAAAATAAGCCAACCCAAACCTGTTTTTTTTAATGGAACACCCCGTATATTTTTGCATTTTTTGGATTCACTTACATTTACAATAAAAGTATAGAAATTTGTATCTGCATCAATAATGTTCTGCAGATATCGTCACTTTAGTACCAAAATAGAGTTAACTTTGGAACCACGATGCGAGCGTTGTCACCACGATTTGATAATAGGTTTCATAGCCATAAGACGGACCCTTCTTGAGATGTTGACGCTTTCACGTAAAAATATTCTAAAATACAAATTTACTATGACAATAGAATTCAACAAATCAGGTAGGCTAGCCGCTCGTAATAAAGAGGAACAATTGCATCTACAGGCACCGTATCCCTTTTTGAAAGTTTCAGGGAAAGGGATTTTCAAAAGTAAAAAAGGAAACATGTTGAAAAGGAGTATTCCCAAAAGGTAGCTAAATCGATTTGTCTAAAAAATGTTGTAACTAAAATTCATAAAAAATTATTTTTATTCAAAAAACAAACCTTATTTATAAAGTGATTAAACAACAATTTGTTTTTTTAGCTTTTACATATAATTTGAAGTTTCATTTTAAACTCAAATATTTTATATTACTGTTTTTTAAGTTGTCTCTTTATTTCATTTTCAATCATTGATGACTTTTTCTTTTCAATATTTGTTTGTAAATCTTCAAGATTAGATCTAGATTTTTTTTTCTTTGCGGCGTAATTTTTCTACACCTTGGACCAATTGATCAATCACTACAGGACTACATTTTTTCTTGCTAACTTTTTCCACTAAATGTTTTTGCATGGACTCGGCATTTGCTAAGTTTTCTTCGTAAACTTTTTCGTTGATTTTAACTATTTTCGAGTTCTTTAAGACATATCACCTCCTTATTTAATTTTTTAAAACTTGCTTTTCTTTTTCTCGGTTTTCTGCATCTATGACTTGTTTTTTCTTTCATTTTCTTGTTTTCATGTTCAGAATCTAAATATTCACGGTAAGAGCGATAAGCTAATTGTCCTGCCTTAATAAGCTTGTCAGACATTGGAACCTTATGGGCCATTCCATTGTATTCTTTTAACGCATCGTTAATGGTCATTAAAGAATCAAGCGTTCTTTCTTTCATATTGGTTTTTTCAGGTGTAAGCAGGAAAGCGGATTCTGAAAATCCACGTTCAACATGGGCACTATCGTGTACTAATGAAAGAGCTGCTTTTATAAACCTACAGGTTTGAGGATATCTCTGATCAGACGCAGTTTGTAGAGAATATTTCACTCCAGCGGAAATAAATACTTTCATCTTTTTTTAATGGTGAAAAACACACTTCATCATCAAATTGCAACAATTTCCATTCACATGATAAATTGTCAATATCGTTAAATTCGCCTGCATAAACCAACCAAAAACTGTTTTGTAGAATAAGTAATAAACAAATTTGATACGCCGGAAAAACAAAGAGGTTATAAACAAAAGTTGGCAAACGATCAGCTAACGTTTTTAGAGCGGTTTTGCTGAATTCGCAGATTTTTATTAAGCGACCTAGTGAGAATTGAAATTCGATCGTGTTTATGTTGAAGTAAACATTTTTAAGGTTTAAGGTACGTCATAAATTAAGTGGCTTAAAATCTCTCTAACAACGATGTTTGGTTTATTTTAAAATATATTTACTTTTTGAGATCTGCGGAATTCAGTATGTAAAATGCAGTTTTTCGCGACAGTATCAGTAGCCTTATTTGATGAAACAAAAGAATTCGTACCGTAAAAATATACTTTTTTCTTCTTAATTAATTTAGCGATTTATTGAAAAAAGGGAAAAGGACAAATTTAGTAAAAAAAGGTTAAAAAGGATTAATTTAAAAAGGGGAAAAGGGGTAAAGGGACTCACTACGGTGCCTGCATCTATTGTTTTGACGTTTGTATAATCATTAAAATATTGTTCCATTAGTTTGTGTGTTTTTGGATCGTCATTTTGTCAATTTTCGTATAAAATGAATTTTTCCAACGAAGAAATGGTCGATATGATCTTTATTTACGGCGAAGTTCAAAGAAATGCTTTGCTGGCTACCCGTTTGTACTGTGAACGATACCCGGAGAGAAGACAGTCGCGGAAAGAATCGTTTATGAATATAGCTGAGAGATTTATAAATTCTGGAAGTGTGTTATCCCAAGCGCGCAAAAACAAGCCCAAATGAAGAAATTGAGTTTCAAGTTGTGGTAATCTCTTATGGAAAATCCGCAACTTAGTTCCAGAGAGCTAAGTACACACCTAGACCTAAATAGAAATACAGTTCGCAGCTTTATTAAAAAAAAAAGAAATTGCATCCTTATCATATCGAGCAACGTCAAGCTTTAAGTGAAATAGATTTTCAAAATCGTGAATCTTTCTGCCAATGGGTAACTACTAAAGTCAATGAAGAACCCAATTTTGTTAATAAGATTATATTTACGGATGAAGCAACTTTTCACAATAATGGCAATATTAATACACATAACTCTCATCAATATTCAGATACTAATCCACACATCTTAAGAGTTGTTGATCACCAGCATCGATGGCCAGTTAATGTGTGGGGTGATTTAATCAATTTTAATGTGGTTGGTCCGTTTTTCTTTGATGTGAGTCTTACTGGAGAAAGATATTTACAATTTTTGGAAAATATCGAGGTAGATAATATTCGTACGATGTGGTTTCAACTGGATGGCGCCCCTCCACACTATGCAATCAACGTCAGTCAATATCTCGATGAGGTGGATAGGACAAAGTGGTGTGCAAAACTAGCCAGCTAGATCACCGTATCTTACGTCCCTTGATTTCTTTCTCTGGGGCTACGTTAAAGATAAAGTTTACCAACATCCTCCCATCACAAGCTAAGATATGAAAAATAGAATTAGAGCTGCGTTTCAATCCTTATCGCCTCTAATGTTGTTGCGAGTGAATCTTTCGTTTACCGAGCGAATTGCAAAGTGTTTGGCTAGGCGTGGCCAGCATTTTGAACAATTAATTTGAATTTATGGTTTTATTCGTTTATTATTTACTTGTTCAACTTATTTTTAGGTGTAGAGAATTATTTTATTGTTTAGTTATTAATTAAGTTTTCCTATCAGTTAAAGAATTTATTTTCCATTCGTAATTTCTTATTTGCTCTGGATTTTGTTTGATTTGTTCTTCTGATGTCAATATTTTCAAATAAAGCGTCAATATCTTAAGAAGGGCCCGTCTTATGGCTATAAAACCTATCAACAATTAGTATTTACGTTTCACGGGGAATCGAAATGTGAAAAAATATACATGGTGTTGCATTTGAAAAAATTGAGAAAAATTACATTTCGCCTAAGTTATTAATTCTGTATAGTTTTACATGTTTTCGAAAAATGTCCCAGTTTGTTTGTTAGTAGACTATTATTAATAGTCAGTGGTATAAACAGATTTACAAAATCATGGTGACAACGCTCTCATCGTGGTTCCAAACTTATCTATTTTGGTACTAAACAGACGATATCTGCAGAACGGTTAGTGATACAGATACAAATTTCTATACTTTTTTTTTAAATGTAACAGTGAATCCAGAAATGCAAAAACATACAGGTTGTTCCACTAAAAAGGCACAGGTTTGGGTTGGCATATTTTTGTCAATCACCCTGCATATGACTAAATATTTCTAGAATGTAAGTCCAATGATGGTGTATTACCACACCAAAATTGGTTTTGATATCTCTAATAGTTAAGGAGAAATCATCCGTCCACGCAGTAGACACCCACCCTGTATAAGAAAACAAAGTAAAATCTAAATTTAACCCGAGTTTTATTAACACTATCAAAAAATGATTGAACTGATTTGTAATAACTGCTTGTGGTGCTATTTTAAGGAATTAAAAAAATGTGGTTACGAAGAAGTGACCATTGAAAATTGGCAACATTATATGTCATATACAGAATCTTTAAAGGTAAGATGTGGGTAGCTGATAACCTTCATATTGCAGAGTTTATAATCAACGTTGCAGAATCATCATCTGAAGACCTAAAAATCGATTCGAGCGATTAAACTGTACAGAACAAAACAATTTACTAAAATACGAGGTGTGGCTATTAAATCAAAATAAAACGTTTTACAGCGTCAGTCTCGTTATTTAATAGCCACACTTCCTATATTATATTACAATGGAAATAAATGATCAAGCTATAATCAAACTTTAATAAAATTGTTATTTTGTTTACATACTGGAAACTCCTTCCGTAGGCAAAGGATAAAGTTACCATTTGCTCATGCTGTTGCTTATAGAGCTTCACACTCCCAGGTACAGGGTTATCTAACCCATCATATTGCCACGTAATGTACTCCTTCATTACATACGCCTACTTCTCTTTTTGCTAAAAAATACAGTTCAAAGATTCGATTTGTATAGATTAAGGGTAGTCTTTTTCGGTAAAGTACCTTGCAGATTCATCTAAATTTGTATTGCATTGCAAATATTTTTATTAATTTTGAGGTTAGAAATTGTGGCTCTTGTACCGTAGATATAGTATTGTTATAACCGTAATACGGTTCTGCAGTATATATCTGCAGTAATATATTGGCATAATAAGTTTGGTAATCCTGCACCGTTTTTCCATATTCTTGACTATACAGTGTTCTAAAAAAACAGGGCAAAACAAAGTACTTTTTAATGGAACACCCTGTATACCATTTTATAAAAAAATCGCATTTACAAGTATGAAATTTATTATTATGTACCACCTTGTGTTTTGTTATGAAAACTTTTATATTTGGACTAAGGAAAGACCAAGCTTAAGCCTATGTTCTGAAGAAGAAATATTAAAGATACATGCTAAAGAGTGTTCAAAATATATGTTCAAACTTGCGAAACTTGAAATTCAAAAATATCTCTTTCTCAAATAGAACACCCTGTATATTTTTACGCTGTGTTAAAGAAAATGAACAACTACATAATCCTTCATAAGTTTGTTCTATACTTATCTCTCACTGTTTTGAGTTAGTTCGACTTTTCTATATTATTCAATATTTCAATGATTTTTCTTGTGATTATTCGCAGTAACCGTGAAAACAATATCCCACATAACAAATATTTGAGCTGTAAAACTGATGTTGCATTTTGGTAACCATTTAAGATTGTGAAAGTTTTGTGTGTTCAATAGTAAAGTAATAGATTACTCTAAAACTAAATTAATTTACAAGGTTTATATGTTAGGCGACGCTCCAAAAAATTGTCTTTTTGCTTAAAGACCAACAAACAAGAAAAAGAACTCGAGGTTCTGCATCATATTGAGAAAAACCCGCATGTCAGTAGTCGTCAAGATAGCAATATCACGTGAAACGTCACAATAACTATCAAATGGACTACTAGAAAATATATCATCCTTGCCATATTGAATTACACCAGAAATTACGCAATGATGACTTCGAAAGACGAGTCAATTTTTGTCCGTGGATTATTGCTCAACTTGAGATTAATTCAAACTTTTTATCTTATATTATGTTTTCTGGCGAAGCTACGTTTAGAAGCAGCGGTGTTGTAAATCGTCATAAATGCACTATTACGCATTAGACAATCCATTTTAGATCCGATAAATGTAAAACCGAAACCATTCGTTCATAAATGTTTGGTGTGGCATTCTCCACAATAGAATTATTAGACTGCATTTTTTTAATACTCCCCTGACTGGTCGTATCTACCTTGAATTCCTCCAAAAAGTATTGCCTAACCTCCTTCATCTACTTAGTGATGATGAACAACAGAATGTGTGGCTGCAACAAGACTGCCACCGCGAGATCCGTAAATTTTTAGATGATAATCATCCTCCTTTAGATAGATTCTTATGAGGATATATTAAAGAACGTGTATATGTTACATCTCCCACTATTAAAGAGGATGAGGGAGATAGGATACAAGACACTTGTGGAACGATAACACTTGTTACGTGCACAAAAGGATTACGACAGTGTAATATTTTCGAGAAGCTACTGGTGTAGACGTGTTAACGCCTGGAATAGGTAAAGCATCCAAGTAATCCGAATCAGAAGAAAGAAGATCAGGTTCGCTTTCCGTAGTACTAATTGGTGTAACCTTAAGACTAGAAGAAGTTACTTGTGAGCAATTAACCGTGGCGGGACGTTTCCACGTTCGATATATAGCCTCGACTTACGCGCGATAATTTTGAAGTGAGAGAAAAAAATCATTTTCGCAGTTACTTCATCCGGAGTATCAACTTTCGTCAGAGTATGATGACGAAGAGTGTGTACCTAAAGCGTAATCAACCGTTTAGCAGCCGGTGTGGATATGTCGCCCGATAAAGAGGTTAGGATAGTAAAAAGCTCCTCGTTAGCTTTACGTATAGGCGACAGATCAACCTCACACGCAATAGTATACTTGACAGTCGCAAGAGTTTGATGTCCTTCCAGTAATAAAGCGCTATGAACTGATTTACGTAACTGATCTACAGACACGTCGCACAAATATCCCCTTGAAGATAATTTGTATTAAAGTTCAACTTTTAGTAATCGGTTAACATCTATTTTCCAAATGATAGCCATTTTAAACTCTAACTAATGAACGAGTCTAAATTTATTAAAATGAGTACTAAATATAGTTACTGCTACAAAATGATTAAATAATTACGAAGTTAAGTTGTGTTAAACTCTCGTAGAAAGAATGAGTAAAGAATACAAAAATTTTAAAGTATAAGGTAATTATTAGAAATATGTGTGATGTTACACATAAAGAATATTCGCCAAAACCAAATCGCCCCACGTTGGGCGCTAAACAATTCTATGTTACGTGCTCAAAAGGATTGTGGTAGAAAAAGAGAAAGTGTGCGGTAACACGAATTAAGAAATAACCGGAAGCTCGATCAGTCGGTTGGACACTTGGATGCGTGGGCGTTTTGGCGTAGGAAAGTACACAGAAAGGTTAAAAGGGCACCACTTGATCTAATCTTTTGTATCGCCCCGGGATCAAGAAAAGGGCTACGGCACAAGCAGAGAGACGTTACAATTAAAATAAATGCTGGACTAAGTCCAACCAGGTAAAAGGTCTGACTAGGAATTTTGATTCTAGGGCACAGGAATAAAGAAAGAACTGACGATCATTTAACACCAACTTGTTTAATATAAATTTTTAAATTTCATATTTTAACAAGAAACAAGAAAACCCGCTATCTCCAAAAAATATTAATAAAAAAATTGAAAACCAGATTAATGTGTGTTTTTCAACTTTAGAAATGATTTTTAGATATAAAGAAAGAATGCGGATTTTACAAATTGCAATCCCTTAATTAATAACAGTTTTATAAGGTTTACATCATCTCCTGAAAAATTAGGTATACTTGACTTAGCCGGTTTACACTCTTAACCGACGATATGCTGTGCGAGACAAATTTAAAAATTATTTTAGCAGCCCTATAGGGTCAGTTCCGTTTCAAGTAAAATAAAAATTTGTTTAACAATTTGTACCGGGTGGCCAACTAAGAACGGCCGTCGGCCATATCTCAGGAATGGATTATAGCACAGGTTCCGGAAAAAAAATTTTATAACGAAAGTGGCCTCGAGAAACGCCTGGAAATTATTTTCAGAATTGTAGGTCCACCGCTAGAGGGCGTATTTGACAGTTAAAATTTTAAAAAGCAAAATTTTTCAAAATTTACTCAATTAAGGGGCATATTAAATATTATAATCAGATTCCTCGACAAATTCTGCATATTTTTTATTTGACAAGTTTTAGTCTATATCTTCAAATAAGGGGTGGGGGAGAGTGGGTACCTTGTTACGAAAAAACGCCTTTAATTCCGGTTCTGCTTGACCGATTTTAATAAACTTGATGTTGTTTGAAAGAGCTTTTGTTAAAACAATAGAAAATTTGTAAATTTGCCGCAATCTGATTAATAACATAAATGCTAGAGGGCACTGTTTAATATTTTTTTAATATTGTGTTTTCTCTTTACAATTTTAAATGGAAGCATAAAAATTTAAGTAGGTCTTTAAAAAGTAGACTAAATTAGTAATAAAACAGTGAAAACTGCAAGTCGATATCTTTTTTCTATCCTGAGATATTGTAAGAAACAGGTAAATGGCGGGAATTGTTCTTCCAACGTCTAGTAGGCTAGTTCGGGTTAACGGAAATTATTAAATTTAGCCTGGATGAAAAGATCTTACATTGGTCTACAGTAATTTAAACTGTTATCATACTAATGTTATGGTTGCCGCTCGATTACCTAAATGTAATGCTGTCGCTACTAACAATGAGAACAAATTATAAAATAATAATGTGATAAATCTAACAATTAAAACCTTAAATACGTAACTACGTAATTAGTGTCGCCCTAGATGTTCGAACTGTCGTCCATCATTTTCAATGCATGAAATCAATCGCTGACGGGTGGAGAGAACAGCAGTTTCAATTTCTGCCCTTGAAATGCTTCTTATTGTCTATCGTATTCTTTTAATCATGTCAGCTCTTGTTGTGGGTCTATCGGCATAAACGAGATCTTTTATTCGCCCCACAAATAAAAATCTAAACAAATTAGGTCTGGAGACCTTGGTGGCCAAATAAATAAACTTCACGTCCTATCCACCTTTCAGGGTGTGATTGATCTAAGAAATTCCGAACATCTCTAGAATAATGTGCCGGGCACCCATCATGTTGCAAGAACATGTCACGACGAATGGCCAAGGGCACGTCTTCTAAAAGAAGTGGCAATTCGTTGCTTAAAAAATCTAAATACCTTTCTCCATTAACAGTCTCGTTAAAAAAAAGGCCCAATTATTTCTCCACCTAGAATCCCACACATTTACAGACCAACGACCCTGATGTTGGACCTCCTGCATCCAGTGGGGATTCGTTTCAGACCAGTAGTGCATATTATGTCGATTTACACTACCATCACTATGAAAAGTAGCCTCTTCTGTCCACATAATTCGTGAAAGTATTTCAGGATCGTCGTGTATCATATTTGAGAGCCAGTTGCAAAAATCCAACTTGGTATCGAAATCTTGAGCATTCAAACTATAGTGTAGGACCATTTGATATGGGTGAAATCTAAAATAGTATATATTATAAAGTAATCAGATCTCTGGTGCTTGAATGAGGGTTAACATTTACATAAGCTAAAGCATCAATAACATTTTCCTCTGTTCTACCTCTGCGTTGTCTTCGGTACACAGGAAGTTCACATTTCCAGTAGTACGCACACGGTGTGCGAGTCGGAGAAAAACTCTTCTGCTATGATGCCGTCAGTTTGGGTACTGCAGTGCATACACTCTAGCAGCAACGGTTGCATTTCTCAAACATTCAAAATAAACTGCCAACATATCAAATGCTTCTTCATTTGTAAGAATAATTTTGGTACGAAAAGATAAAGAAAGTCTATTAAATGCAACACGACGAATAATTTTTGACATATGCGTGAAAATCACAGCTTGCTTGTTTTCAACAGGGAATTTATTTTATACCTTACATGGCCCTCTTTACTAATTTTGTTATCATCAGTAAATCGTAATTCATATTTTAAACTGTATTTGTTGTTGCTGGGAAAATATCGGTTTTTATTGATATTTTATGCTTTTGATTTACTAACATATCGCTTGAAAACAAATATAACATTATTATATAATTAAAAAAATGTTAGATTTATCACATTATTATTTTATAATTTGTTCTCATTGTTAGTAGCGACAGCATTACATTTAGGTAATCTAGAGGCAACCATAACATTAGTATGATAACAATTTAAATTACTGCAGACCAATGTAAGATCTTTTCATCCAGGCTAAATTTAATAATTTCCGTTAACGCGAACTAGCCTACTAGACGTTGGAAGAACAATTCCCGCCATTTACCTGTTTCTTACGATATCTCAGGATAGGAAAAAGATATCGACTTGCAGTTTTCACTGTTTTATTACTAATTTAGTCTACTTTCTAAAGACCTACTTAAATTTTTATGCTTCCATTTAAAATTGTAAAGAGAAAACACACGATTAAAAAAATATTAAACAACGCCCTCTAGCATTTATGTTATTAATCAGATTGCTTCAAATTTACAAATTTTCTATTGTTTAACAAAAGCTCTTTCAAACAACATCAAGTTTCTTAAAATCGGTCAAGCAGAACCTGAATTAAACGCGTTTTTTCGTAACAAGGTTCCCACTCTCCCCCACCCCTTATTTGAAGAGATAGACTAAAGCTTGTCAAATAAAAAATATGCAGAATTTGTCGAGGAATCTGATTATAATATTTAATATGCCCCTTAATTGAGTAAATTTTGCTTTTTAAAATTTTAACTGTCAAATACGCCCTCTAGCGGTGGACCTACAATTCTGAAAATAATTTCCAGGCGTTTCTCGAGGCCACTTTCGTTATAAAACTTTTTTTCCCGAACCTGTGCAATAATCCATTCCTGAGATATGGCCGACGGCCGTTCTTAGTTGGCCACCCGGTACATACGTACGATCATTGTTTATTTTTCAAGATTATAAAATTGTATAATATTGCTAAATATAAATATGCAAAATATACACTTACTTGTTTTTTTCATTTCCTTTGCTACCTCTTCCCATCCCTTTTTTACTATAGCTCTATTACGATACTCTTTACATGTTTGGTTTCATAACGGCTTCCTCAATTGAACACATCAAATCAGCTTTTCTAAATCTTTTCAATTATTATTGAATGTGACAGGTTTTTATACCGTTAAAATCGTACGATGTCGCCGAGAAAAAACAATCGCGCTTGTTTTTTTCGCCTAGTCGGCCGACATCGCACGATAATATCCGACTAAAACGCAGTTAATGTAACCGCACACCTTTAAATTAGTCAGTCTGTTTTACGTCAGACATCGTACGACATCGCACGATTAAAAAATCGCACGTATCCGCATCCAGTGTAACCATACACTAAGAGAACAGTGCTGCCAACTTAAAAATTGTAACCTCTAACTGAATCACCCGTTATATTGAACCATTCCATTGTTTTTTTTTATTTGATTTATTAATGTACTTGTGCAATTACTTATTTGGTGGTTCTTTCCCAACTTAGTAAATTAACGGGTTGTACCATTATTGCGCAAAGCTCGTTAATTCTAATTTGAGTAGTTCATTGTTTACCTGTCCCACATGATGCAACGTTTACCTCATCCAATCCTATGTCATTCACATAACACGGTGTAGCTTACCACTAGATGGTCAATTATTTTGATCAGATTTGAGGTTTGCGAGTAATTAAATATTAGACTTGTAAATAAATTCTAATGTTTTAATTATTGCCAGGAAAGTCAATGTAGGAGTAAGGCAAGTAATTAATTTGAGTAATAGTAGCATTATCGTCAGTAAAGTCCAGATACATCCCCTAGCGATTGTTTTATTTTTGAATTTGCATTATTGCGAATAAGTTCAAATTACACTTTTAAAGATAGGGTACCTTGGGACACTGCAACGTGAAAGTTTTCATTCTGGGTTTTAGCATAATTCGTGTGAAACTATTAATAATGCATAAATAAATAGGTATCTGTGAACATTTTGAGAAATGATCAATTTCTTAGACCTAGTAAAATAACTTATGATTAGAACTAGTAAGGGGAAATGATGACAAAATAAAAATTATCAAGTTTACCAAACTGATGATTCAGTAATTTAATTTTAGAAAATGCATCAACCATTTTGACCTTGCTTTTGATGAAACCCTAATTTTCTCACGCTGAGATTTTAACCCAAAATAAATCTAAATGAAAGTAAAGAAAATGTGCTCAGCGTATTTCTACACTAAACAAAGTGCAGCGACCTTTCGCAAAATGCTAATTTTACGAATTTACAGCTAAACGCAAAAAAGTGCAAAACTGTAGTAATGAACGTTAATTGAGTAATAAACAGCACATTCAGGAAAAGTGCGAATTAGCGGAAAAATTGTTTTCGAAATAAATGAGAGAAATAAAACGATTTACACACACTCTCGCTGCACGGAAATTATAACTTGTATAGATTTTTTTTAATAGTCATCCCCCTGGAGATATATTAAGGAGCGTCTAATTTTAGGGTCATTGGCTTTATATCCTTACATCATATAACTCTAGGACGTCAGTGTATCTCACTCTTCATAACACAATAACAATGAAAATAAGTAAAAAATAGAAATTATACTTAATTTCCTTTATATGGATTACCCATCCCAAGTAGAGCTACAAATTGTTTAAAAGTAGATATCTGTAAATAATTTTCTGAGTACATTGGATAAAATTAATTTTTTTTGGACAAACGTTAGAACATTAACAATTAAACAGAATTACCATATTTTTGATGCTTTTAAAATTTTTTTACGTTTCAACCGTCAGAGTTATACCGTCATTAACTGTTTTTAATGTAATGGGCAATCACATTTTTTAATAAAAAAGCTAGAACAACACGTCATAATGACGTAACTATTAACGGTTATGCAAATAAATTACAAACAAGTGCATTAGAATTTAATAAACGTAAACACTAAACAACGAATTTAAAGGTTAAGGTTATAAATTTTAATTGCCTACAAGTTGTTGCCAATACCTACAATATAATGTTAATTTTTTTGGAATTTTAAGTACTGCCAACAATGTAAAGTTATGATTTTAATTTTTTATACGCAATAATCTCAAAATTATACATAAAAATTTATAAACACAAACACAAAGCATTCAAGTAAACTTACTTTAAATTTAAATAAAGCCACTTGAACTATTATCTTTACACTATAATAAAAAGTGCATCAGAAACTATACAAAGTGAAAATTAATGCTATCACTTACTACCAACATCAACCTCTGATAAATGTGTAACTAATGGGATATCCATATCCAGTAATTTTTCACTTCATGACATTTAAAGACGTCTTTCTCAGTGTGTTTGATAGAATTTGGTCCTAATTGAAGATGAGACTTTTTGGAAAGCTTTACCCCACATATTGAACCAGTTCAGTTGTTACAGTTAAATATTCTGGCTATTTCATCCACAACATAAACTATGGTAGGTTTATTCCTAATAATGAATGCAACGATAACTGCAGTATACACTTTCTGTGCAAATCAATCCTTTAATTTCTTCCAAGGTATACTTGGAAAGTCTGTTACGATTATACTGTTGTGCAAGACATCAACATAATCATGGAAAGTTGATACAAGATATGGAATTAAAAATTATTATTAATTGTATTAAATACATAAATAAAAAGTTAACCTCGAGTAGGATTTGAACCTACGTTATGTATTATGCTAGAGTACCGCTCTAACCAACTGAGGTATCGAGTTACAAGCCCCAAACGATGTAAATTTTGTCTTTATTGGTCTAAAACTGATGTATGTTATGTGTGAATCCTTGCGATATTGCAGGCTCACATTCCATTAATATAAGTAATTTAACTGTAATCTCATTATTTTTAGAATTTACATCAATTCTACATCCATAAAGACAAAATTTACATCGATTGGGGCTTATATCTCAATAGCACAGTTTGTTAGAGTGGTACTCTAGCAAAGTAAAGTACATGTCGTAGGTTCAAATCATACCAGAGGTAAACTTTCTATTTATGCATTTAATAAAATTAATAATAATTTTTAATTACATATTTACTTTTGAACTTCGGTAATCTAAAATAGGTAATATTCAAATTTTACATATGATTAATTGCAAACCCTTTGCCTTTAGTTTTTGTAGTTTTTTTCTTATTATCCCTTTTAGTTCCAAGTTTCGTATAAATATGCAAATTGAAATAGCGACTTTATTTTCTTACATTGACTTAAGAAGTGCATTCTTATATGTATGCTCTTTAACCTTACTTCTTGGAATTCCATATTAATAGCACTAATGTTTTAAATACAATATAATTCCATAATTTCTTTTTTATAATGATTTCTTTATGCGTTTCAATACCTGTATGTGTCATTAAGGGAAAATATAAAGGTAGTTACTGTAACAAATCTATATGGTGAAACAGTAAACTTGATGTAAATTATAATTCGATATTTAAAATATTTGTTAAAGGCGAGTCTATAAGATGTTTATAAATTTCGAATGCTTCCAAAGCAACTAATTTGTCTTTTTTATTATAAATATTTCAAATTTAATGTTGCTTTGTGAAGTCATAACTATTATATGTTTGGCATAATTAATTTGTCCATCTGATATATAACAATGAATTTTTGTTTGGTCGCATTTTATGCGCTGTCGCTGACCAATTATTCCTTGCACTTGCGCAAAGGATATAGGCATAACAAATTTAAAAAAATCAGCCCCTCTGGGATAAGGCCCTCATATGCATCCAATCAGCATAAAACATTATAAAGTTGTTGAGTACACTACCACGAAGGTTTTTGGCATAAAAAATTTTAAAATATCGCCCCCTCGGGGGGGGGGGGGACTCATATGTATAATACACCATTCATTCGGTCGCCATGAAACTTTGGAACGTTGCTGAGCACACTCCCGTGAAGGTTTCTGGCATTAAAAATTGTTAAATACCGATTCCCCTCGGGTGGCTTACTGCAATATTCATCCGATCACCATGAAACTTTGGTAAGTTCTTGAGTACACCGTGCGAAGGTTTCGGGCATTACAATTTTTCAATATCGCCCCCATAGGGGGCCCCTCATATGCATACTAATGCATCCCATTGCCTTGAAAGGGAGATGGAGAATGTGTTTTATATTTAATCACAGCAAAGCGCGCCGGGTACTGCTAGTATGTGTATATTTGTAACATCTAATGTGTTCTTTGTATCTAATATCAAAGTTCCTGCGTTTGCCAATGTAAACAATATTACAGAGTGTACAGTTTAATTTCTAATGCCTGACTTCAAAATGTCGCTAGTTAAATCTTTCGCATTAAACAAACATTTAAGAAAGCTACGTTGTATTTTTTTTCTTTTGTAATATGTGAGCTACTTTTGCTTATATTTTTCCAAAATATAAAATTGATATGTATTTTATTTCTGTCGCATGTCTTAATTGGGTAAATGTTTTTGATAGATAATTTGCACTCTTGATTTTTAACTAGGGTCGATTATATTTGAAATGTACCCATTTGCTTGTGCAATTTGTTTTACAATTGATATTTTTTTTATTGAAATTTGTTTGATTTAATTGTAATGACATTGTTCTATGTACTAAGAAGCTATAACTTATGAGTTTGATGGTGTTATGAATCGTTTGGAATTGTAATGTCTGCATGTATGAGTTTTCTGAATATAGAGAACTCAAACTTGTTCTGCATATTAATTTTTATGTTAAAAAAATGACTTTATTTTGTTCTTTCTATAGCGTAAATTTTATGTTAATATTAGTTAAGAACTCATCAATAAACACTGATGGAACTATCAAAACATGCTAAAATATCAACACAACGAAACCAAAATACAATGTTATCAGAAATGTTTAATTCAAAAATTTTATCTTCCAAATTACCCATAAAGACAGCTAAAATGAGCGAAAACGGACTGCCCATAAGTAAACGATGTTTTTTTGTAGATAAACCTTATTATTGAATGTGAAATAATTTTTATTAACACGGAGATCAAATAATTGAATTAACTCCATTCTTGTAACTAATTCAACGTTATTATTAAATTAAAAATTATGTATTGAACGCATAAATTCTTGAGGATATTTTAGAAAACATACTTGTAACATCAAACCTTACAAGTGTAGTAATTTTATGATTTGTAGTTCATTAATTAGTGATAAAGAATTCTTAATAGAATGTTTTGATTTGTATTTTAAATTGTTTATTATGTGGTTTAATTATTTAATTAATTATCCTTTTGAAGAAATTACTAAAGTGTTACCTTTATTTGAATGAACAGAAATTAGATTTTTGTTAATTTTATTCATAACTGATTTTAGCAAATAATTTTAAGTGTTGTTGTATATTAAAGAGATTTTAGCAGTAGAATGAGAAACGATCACAATAATTATGCCAAATTTTAAATTGCTAATATACTTAATTAGATTTCGTTCAAACAGGGCAAAACGCACAACAAATCTTACAATCACTTATTAAAATCAGTTAAAAATAAATTAACGAAAATAATCTAATTTCTGTTTAAACAGATAAAAGAAATATTTTAGTAATAAGTTCAAAAGATAGCTATATTGCAGAAAGTTGATTTTATTATTAACGGAAGTTTACAAGATCCTACAACAAAATTTCAAAAATATGTGAGACTGAAACCCACGAGCGCCACAACTGTACGGTCTCATAAAAATCCACAAATCAAATATGCCCATTAGACTAGTAGTTATTTCATATTTTAGCAAATCAACTAAACCATATAATAACTAATAATTGAAGTTATAAATCAAAACATTCTATTAAGAATTCTTCAGGACTAATTAATAAACTACAAAACATTAAATCACCACAACATAGTATACTTGTAAGTTTTGATGTCACTACTAGTATGTTTTCTAAAATACTCCCTCAAGAATGTATGTGTTTATTAAATAGTTTTTTATTTAATAGTAATGTTGGATTAGTTACAAGAATGTGGTTAATTCAATTATTTGATCTCTGTGTTAATCAAAGTTATTTCACATTCAATAACAAGATTTATCTACAAAAAATAGTTTACCTATGGGCAGTACAATATCGCGTCCATTTTAGCTAATATCTTTATGGATAATTTAGCAGATAAAATTTTTGAATAAAATGTTTTGGATTCGTTTGGATGACATTTTAGAATTTTTTGATAGTTCATCAGATTTCACTGATGCATTTTTAATTATTAACAATTTACATCCTAACATAAAATTTACACCAGACACAGAACAACATAAAGGCATTAATTTTATAGATTTAAACATAAAAATTAACACACAGAACAAGTATGACTTCTCCATATTCAGAATACCTATACATATATTACAATACCAAAGAATTAATGTCACTACAAAACACATAAGTTAGCTGCTTTTAGATCCTTAATACATAGAGCAATGTCATTACCATTAAACCATACAAATTTCAATAAAGAAATATTAATTATAAAGCAAATTGTACAAGAAAATAGTTACATTTCGAATATAATCGACACTTTACTTAAAAATTAAGAGTACAAATCTATCAAAAACATTTACAAAAGAACAAGAAGTACAAAGTAGGTTTCAAACTTACGACTTACGTCGTTTTCAACCAACGACATTTTGATATTTATAAATTAAACTGCACATTCTGTAATTCTGGGTATATTGGACAAACGCTTGGGAACTTTGATATTAGATACAAAGAACACATTACAAATATAAACACCAATCAAATTATGTCAAACGTTTAATAGTAAATAATCACCTTATGTCTTTAGAAAACAACATTAAATTTTGACATTTTTGTAATAAATTCCCTCTAAGAGATGTTTTAAATACAGAATTATAATTTACAAGTTTGCTGTTTTACCTTAATGATTCGTTACCATAACTATTTATATATTTTCTCTTGAAATGATACATGTATTCAAACGCGTAGAGAAATAAATAATTATATACCTAATAGAAGTTGTGGAATTATATTGTATTTAAAACTTTAGTGTTATTAAGTGCGTTCTTGTCTTGGCAACATCAGAAGTTGGTTCACTTTGTTCCATTTAAAACCAACTTCTTTTCACACAATTCACAATGACATTTGTCAGCATTTAAAGTGCTGTTTTAAAAGTAATCGATAATAATGTAACATGTTCTCCTTGAATTACATTGCAAATTTATTTACTGCACAATAATCAAGTGTTCGTGCACCTCATAAATCGTATTTCGAATGCTACTTGTATTAAGCACTGCTATATCTGATACTGATTTAGGGATGCAAAGGTTTTTTTTTTTGGCATGGGAAATTCGATAAACTGTTTATATAACAACTATACTAGTGTTTCTTGTATTATAAAAATGTCATTATTTTCTTGTTTAAATTGTGTTTAAACAAGTTTTAAACAGTTTCATAGCAATATAAAAAAAGTAAAAACGTTTTTTATAAAACTTTCTAATATTAAAAAAAAATTAAGCACAGTATGTGACAAAAACTTTTTAAAATGACTAAAGAAAAAATAAAATTTTATGATTCTTTTGTAAGTAAATTTTGAACTTTCTTGTATTTAGTTTTTCAAAGTTTGATGGAAATTAATTGTGATGAAAATTTTGTTTAATACAAACTGAAAAACATTTTTAATTTTTATATTGATTCACTTTGTATAATAGCAGTAATTAAGTTGTGCAACAGAATTCAAACTATAGTCGGTGAAATGGATGTTTCAATAACGGGTTAGCTCTTAGATTTATATTGATCGTGAGGTTATTTATCTTTATCATTCAAACACATAAAATTGGGGTAGAAGGAGTGTGTATTCAGTTTTTCTGACCGCAGATGGTGAACTAATAAGAACACGTCCTACGTTATAAGCGTTTTAAATTCAGGTACCTGCGCCAAACAGAGATCACAATAAAGTAAATCGAAGTATTTTCTACTTATTTTTGTATGCATACAGAACGTCTTCCTGTGGCTTATAGGCGCCTTTATCTACCGTAATTGGTTTTCTATTAGCTAAGAATACATATATAAGCTATCAATGGACCGCAAAAGAAAGTAATTAGTTATTGCCAAGTTAGTTTCGTATGTAAACTTATATTTTGGAAAGAATAGTGATTCTCCATTTGCAATAATTCGGTAATGTCTTAATTAAATTTTAACTAACTCTAAATGTAAATTTGATTAATAGAGAAAGGATTTAATGTGATTTCAATAATATAATTAGTACGTAAATCTAATTCCTAATAAGTACTAGAGGAACTGAATTCTGATCTAGTGACGGAAATTCTAATAAAATTATTAGAAAGTTTTATTTTTTTTTCGATTGATTTTACATAAGTACATAATCCAATTAAAAAAATAAGTATGAACCAACATTTATAAATAGGAACAATTAACATTAAATAAAATTAATTTTTTCTAGGTCTCTATTGCCTTTTTTAATGTATAGACGTTTTTTTTTTAAATTACTACGAATAGGAAACTCCTTCAAATTGCAAATAATAGCGTCATATACAAACGTTTCAAGCGAATGTAGTATTTATGACTATATAATTATGATGCAATTTTCTTTACACTCCTTGCTTGCCTGCATAAACCCAGACCAATGAAGCAGAAGTTCTACAAAATGTTTTTCGTATTTCAATATACAGAGTGGGCCATCGAAAACGAAACAGACTAGTTTGTGGCTAGGAAAATAAGATCTGGTGAAAACGCTCAGACAGGTCAATTTTATTTTCGAGGGGACAACTTTTGCAATAATTTTCATTTTAAAATTATTTCACCCCTTTGCTCTATGATAACAACCCTAAGATTTTGTATAGGGAAGATAGAGCAAGTGATACCTCATTTGAAAGGTCTTGCTTTCCTGAAACTATTGCATAAATTTTTTTGATTTTCTATCGATTAGTTTAGAAGTTATTTAACCTCAAAGTTATAAAAACTTGTTTTGCTAAAGCTCAGAAAAACAAACTTTAAAAGTCGATTGTTTGTGAAAAAAATATTAAAAGGAAACCAGAAATCAACAGTTTTATTGCTTTTATGTAATTTACGTTAGAAAAAATGAGAATTGCTTACGTTAAATTAGATTATAAACTAATAAAATTTGTGTTAAACTAACGCATCGTTTCGCAATCTTACTTAATTTGTACGCCAATTGAAAAGGCTGTGTTGACCTTTTCAAACATAGTTTTCTGGATATTCACGCAAAGAACAATAAATTTATCATTTTACTATTACTATTAATACTAATTGAGTACACCGCAACTCAACTCTGATTAAACCTATGGTTTTAGAAATGCAGGTCAGAAAAAAAGCGATTGTAATTGGTGTTGGCTATAAAACCTAATTAAAATTTTGTGGAAGTGTTGCGGAAAAATTCACATGTTGCCCGTTGAATATTAGCGTTGAAGTTACTGGTTCTCCTGGATGTACTTCACAACGGCCGTAATTCACAAGTGGTGTGAAATTAAATAGATGAACAACTTTTGCTCATTTTTCGTAGATGTTCATTCGGCGATATTTTCCTGCGCTCAGTCTTTCTTGTGAGAAATATCTTATCATTTGATTTTTGTACAATCTAAGTATTTTGCGCAGGCGCAATGTACAGATTGAATATTGAGAGCGCAATTCAACATTGGCATACAAATCAATTGCTCTCTTTCGTTTATCGCAATATCACAATTTGACGATTCAAAACATTATGGACAGACTGCAGGTGTTCGGTTTGCTTGCAAACTGCATTACTTTGTTGTACACGTGTGTTTTATAAACAACCTCTTCACGTTTAAACAAAGTTATTTGAGGATTAATATTATTATTTGTGTTCTTGTAGACTAATAAACCATTTCGTGTTTCTGTTTGTGTTTTATCTTATACGTAGAAGTATTTTATTAGTTTTTGTACATCGTATCCAATTATTTTGATAAACTTCGTTAAACATAATGACTTATACTATCGAAGAAAGAGTTGAAATAATAAGTTTGTTCTTCAAGAACGACGAATGTGGCAACCGTACTGCTGAAATTTTTAATAACCGGCACCCGAACAGGAATATTTGCAGAAAGTACGTCCTAGAGCTAGCTGCAAAATTTCGTAGAACTGAATCCGTAGCTAATAAGGAACGAAATGTTGCTGGTGAATATCCAGTTAGGAATGAGGATACTGAAATTGAGGTGTTAGGACAAATTGCTGCCGATCCTACAATAAGCACCAGAAAATTGACTAATGTGACCAATATTGCAAGAACAACCATTCGGCGAATATTAAAACACCACAAATTTCATCCTTACAAAATTCGACTAGTGCAGCAATTAAATGAAGGTGATTATGATCGCCGTCTCGAATTTTGCGAAGTTATAACTGCTCGAATGGCTGTTGAATTTTTTATTTAATGTTTGTTTTTCGGATGAGTGCACCTTTTTTTTTGAATTCTACAGTTAATCGACATAACTGTCGCTATTGGGAAGATAATAGCCTAGCAATTTACCAAGAAATTCACACTCAAACTCCTCAAAAATTGAATGTGTGGGCTGGCATTTTTGGAGATCGTGTGGTTGGTCCTATTTTTCTAGACGGAAATTTAACCGGAGAAAAATATTTAGAGCTACTTCAAAATTTGATTCATCCCTTACTTGTTGACATTGTTGAACATGATGACCATTATGAGGAAGAAAAATTAATGTTTCAACAAGATGGCGCTCCTCCGCACTACAATCAGCAAGTAAGAGAATTTTTAGATGCCCAATTTACAAGACAATGGATTGGGCGAAGAGGAGCTATAGAGTGGCCAGCTAGATCTCCTGATTTAACTCCTTTAGATTTTTTTTTATGGGGCCATTTAAAGAACAAAATCTATAAAACTGAACCCCAGTCTTTGGCAGAACTGCGGCGACGTATTCTAGAAGAATGTCGCTTATTAACTGCTGACATGCTGCAAAACGTCAGAACCCGTTTTGAGCAAAATTTGTATTATTGTATGGAGGTTGGCGGTCACCATTTTGAGCACTTAATTCATTAAGCAAGTTTTTTAGTAATTATTGGATACTTATTTATTTTATTAATAATTAAATGCGATAAACGTAATACAATTGCTTTATTTTTCAGACCTGCATTTCTAAAACCATAGGTTTAATCAGAGTTGAGTTGCGGTGTACTCAATTAGTATTAATAGTAATAGTAAAATGATAAATTTATTGTTCTTTGTGTGAATATCCAGAAAACTGTGTTTGAAAAGGTCAACACAGCTTTTTCAATTGGCGTACAAATTAAGTAAGATTGCGAAACGATGCGTTAGTTTAACACAAATTTTATTAGTTTATAATCTAATTTAACGTAAGCAATTCTCATTTTTTCTAACGTACAACTACATAAAAGCAATAAAACTGTTGGTTTCTGGTTTACTTTTAATATTTTTTCACAAACAATCGACTTTTAAAGTTTGGTTTTCTGAGCTTTAGCAAAGCAAGTTTTTGTAACTTTGAGGTTAAATAACTTCTAAACTAATCGATAGAAAATCAAAAAAATTTATGCAATAGTTTCAGGAAAGACCTTTCAAATGAGGTATCACTTGCCCTATCTTCCCTATACAAAACCTTAGGGTTGTTATCATAGCGCAAAGGGGTGAAATAATTTTACAATGAAAATTATTGCAAAAGTTGTCCCCCTCGAAAATAAAATTGACCTGTCTGAGCGTTTTCACCAGATCTTATTTTCCTAGCCACAAACTAGTCTGTTTCGTTTTCGATGGCCCACTCTGTATAAATACGTTTGTTGAATAACGTCAATTTAAAATTACAAACGTTCCTTCTACACTTTATTTTAATGGCTTACAATTACTACAAATAATAAAGTGTACATATCACTAATGACATATTCATTAGTTATTTATTAATATGCAGAATTTAATGAGATTTTTGGTTTGGAAAGTGGACATCACTAAGGAAATACGGCATTAATCTTACTTGTTGTGTTGTGTTTAGATAATTCCCTAATTAAAGGAAATTAGGTCCATCAAGGGGACACTGTATATAAAGAATTTAAATTTCGCAGGGGTACAGTTACACGGTGTTCGAATTACATGTGTAGTGTGTCTTTTAATATGAGTTACGGAAAACATCTGGATGCAGAGGGTCGACAACTGTTACTTAACGTGTACGATTACTTTCGTGAAGAAAAGGAGAATAATGGAGCATTGATATGTGCGAAATCTGTTCAAGAGAGAACGGCGGCTGCGATGAGAGCCAGCCAAAAAACGGTTTCTAATATAGTCGCTTTGCAAAGTGGAAAAGATTTGCAACCTCAAAAAAGAAGAACTTGTCCTAACTTGGTCAAGGAATACAACAAACATATGGGAGGCGTCGATTTGTTAGGCGGACTTATTGGGCGCTATAGGATAAAAATACGTATCAGAAAATGGTATTTACGTTTATTTTATCATTTGGTTGATATGACTGTGATAAATTCCTGGTTTCTATATAGGATAGTTAACACAGATCGCGGCGAAAAAGAAGCGTGCAAGATATAAAATATATTTGTAATATTTACAAATATTCATTAGTAATATCACAAGAGAGTGAGAATAAATTGAAAATAATTTGACAGATTTTCAAAAACCTGTTGCCAGGCAACAGGGTGGAGAAAATATGGAGAACTATTTTCTAATTTATCCAACTCTCGTGTGGTATTCGTTGGATTATTTTTGACGTTACAATAAGAAACACGTTTTCAATATTATATTTTATTTTAACAAATTAAGGTTTCTGAACTTTCATATTGTAGGTAGCGGACCGCGAAAATTTTATTATTACAATAAACATTTTTTAAATCGAAATTGTTACCGCGATAGGCAAGTTAATTAATGGGGTTTAACATATTTTATTAAATATTAAGTCGTTATTTGAGTATGGTTTTCGGGATATTTGGCTAAGGGTTGAAGAACATGTTTGCGGTTTGACTAGCAGGTGTACGCTTAAAAGCTGCTTTACTGAAGGGCGTAACGAATCATTGGAAATTCTTAAGCGCACATTCTTGATGTAAAAATGTCACTAGTTAGGAATTAATTACGTCGGTATACACTGCAATCAAAGACGTCTTTGTTTGGTAGCGCTTGTTACGGATGAATGCATATTTTTAAAATGAAGTTTTCGTTCAATAATTAATATGAAATTGTTCTAACATAATAATTTTTAGTTTTTTTATTACTTTTTAAAAATGATTGTGGGAGTAAATATAGTTAGTTTAAAATCGGGGGTAAAGTTAGGTAGAGGTACAGTGTCGATGGAGCCAGATCGATAGGGTTAATTGAATGGCTTCATTGTAAACAGTTTGTCCTTAAAATCATTCTTACGTGTACATTTTCTTTTGAATTAGCCAACGCTAATTTGTTTTTTCTTTCGGGTGTTTTTAAAATATTAATCTATAAATAACAGTCACCCTTTTTGAAGTTAAACCGCGTATGTTAACTATTTGTGTCTGTGATCAATTAAAGTGATATACAGGCTAGGTGTCTACTACGTGAAAGGAGGATTTCTCCTTATCAGAGATATCAAAACCAATTTTGGTGTGGTAATACACGATCATTGGACCTACATTCTAACAATATTTAGGTATATACAGGATGATTGACAAAAATATGCCGAACCAAACCTGTGTTTTTTAACAGAATACCCTGTATATTTTTGCATTTTTGGATTCACTGTTACATTTAGAATAAAATTATAGAAATTTGCATCTGTATCACTAACCGATCTGCAGATATCGTCACTTTAGTACCAAAATAGAGTTAACTTTGGTACCACGATGCGAGCGTTGTCGCCACGATTTTGTAAATCTGTTTATACCACCGACTATTAATAATAGCCTACTAACAAACAAAATGGGAATTTTTTCGAAAACATGTAAAACTATACAGAATGATAAACTTACGCGAAATGTAATTTTTCTCAATTTTTTCAAATGCAACACACTGTATATTTTTTCACATTTCGATTACCCGTAAAAAGTAGGTACTAATTGATAATAGGTTTCATAGACATAAGACGGGTCCTTCTTGAGAGTTTGACGCTTTATTTGAAAATATTGACATACAGAAGAACAAATAAAACAAAATCCAGAGCAAAAAAAATACCAATGGCAAATAAATTCTTTAACTGGTAGGAAAACTTATTTAATAACTAAACAATAAAATAATTCCCTACACCTAAAAATAAGTTGAACAAGTAAACATAAACGAATAAAACCATAAATTCAAATTAAATAATCAAAATGCCGACCACGCCTAGCTAAACACTTTGCAATTCGCTCGGTAAACAAAGGATTCATTCGCAACAACATTAGAGGCGAAATGGGTTGAAACGCAGCTCTAATTCTATGTTTCATATCTTCGCTTGTGGTGGGAGGATGTTGGTAAACTTTTTCTTTAACGTAGCCCCAAAGGAAGGAATCAAGGGGCGTAAGATCCGGTGATCTGACTAGCCAGTTTTGCAAACCACCTCGTCCTATCCACCTCAGCGGATAATTTCTATCGAGATATTGCCCGACGTTGATTGCATAGTGTGGAGTGGCGAAATCACATCGTATGAATATTACCTACCTCGATATTTTCCAAAAGCTCGGGTAAATCATTTTCCAAAAACTATAAATATCTTTCTCCAGTAAGACTCCCATCAAAGAAAAAAGTACCAACCACATTAACAGTGATTATACCACCCCACACATTAACTGACCATCGTAGCTGGTAATCAACAACTCTTAAGGTGTGTGGATTAGTATCTGAATAGTGAGGATAGTTATGTGTATTAATATTGCCATTGAAAAGTTGCCTCATCCGTAATTGGATTCTTCATTGACTTTAGTAGTTACCCATTGGCAGAAAAATTCGCGATTTTGAAAATCTATTTCACTTAAAGCTTGATGTTGATGTTGTATGATAAGGATTCAATTTGTTTTTTTTTTATTTCTATTTAGGTCTAGATGTATATACTTAGCTCTCTGGTACCAATTTGCGGATTTTCCATAAGAGGTCCCACAACTTGAAACTCAATTTATTCATTTAGGCTTGTTTTTGCGCGCTTGGGATAACACACACTTCCACGATCTATAAATCTCTCAGCTACATTCATAAACTATTCTTTCCGCGGCTGTCTTCTCTCTGGGTATCGTTCATACTACAAACGAGTAGCCAGCAAAGTAGTTCTTTGAGCTTTGCCGTAAATAAAGATCATATCGACCATTTCTTCTTTGGAGAAATTCATTTTATAAAAAAATTGGCAAAATGACAATCCAAAAACACACAAACTCATGGAACAATATTTTAACGATTATGCAAACGTCAAAACAATAGATGCAATTGTTCCTTTTTATTACGAGCGGTTAGCCTATCTGATTGGTTTTTTTAAAATTCTATTGTCATAGTAAATCTGTATTTTAGAATATTTATACGTAAACGCGTCAATATTTCAAGAAGGGCCCGTCTTATGGCTATGAAACCTATGATTAATTAGTATCTACTTTTCACGAGGAATCCAAAGGTGAAAAAATATGCAGGCTGTTGCATTTGAAACAATTACATTTCACGTAAGTTAATAATTCTGTATAGTTTTACGTGTTTTCTAAACATTTCCCAGTTTGTTAGTAGACTATTATTAATAGTCGGTGGTATAAACAGATTTACAAAATCGTGGTGACAACGCTCGCATCGTGGTTCCAAAGTTAACTCTATTTTGGTACTAAAGTGACGATATCTGCAGAAAGGTTAGTGATACAGATACAAATTTCTATACTTTTATTCTAAATGTAACAGTGAATAAAAAAATGCAAAAATATAGAGGGTGTTCCATTAAAAAAAAACACAGGTTTGGGTTGGAATATTTTTGTCCATCACCCTGTATACACATAAATATATTTAGAATGTAGGTCCAATGATGGTCTATTACCACACCAAAATTGGTTTTGATATATCTAATAGTTAAGGAGCATTCCTCGGCCCACGCAGTAGACATCCACCTTGTATATTCAAGTGTAAGTAGGTATTTTTATATAAATTAAGACTGGCAGCAAATAATTCCACAAGCCTATATAACGTGTTACAAATAGAGCATTGCCTTGCAAAGGTATCATATTCGCACGCGGGCTCATTAAGCTGAAATCTGCTAAAATAAAAGACAGTTCAGGGCTCCCTCACTATTGTATTTGTGTGAATCAGTTTGGAAACAACCATTTTTCTTCAAATTCCCTACAAATTTTCTCCATTCTACTTCGCTGTTTGGAAACTACAAGAAAAGAAGAATGAACGATTACAATACATTTATATATAATTTTTTGAAGTCAAAAACATAGGTTTGTAATCTAACATATTTTTTTAGGACTACATCAACATCACCGAACATGAAGAAAATTCGAACAACCATTCTTTATCCGAAAGAGAACTGCGACCTTTATCGGCAACGCCATCCACGTCTTCATCAGCTTCCACAATGAACAGAACGGGTATGAAAAGAAAAAGGCAAAAGAACTTGGAGCGATGAAATTTTAAATATGGTAGCAAATAAACTTCAAAATCAAGGGAAACATACAGCCGTCGGCCAGCATATTGTTACATTCGTTACTTATGCTGTACGATTAAGTAAATTTTTGCGATATATTAAAATTAATGAATTACTCGTAGTTCTTTGAACTTTCTATTTTTCCAAAAATAATGACATTTCTCTAAGCTTATCTCTATAGTTTCTTGAATATATTACGCTTCACAATTAAAAACATTTCTGTAGTGTTTGGGTAAACTTTTTGGTCACTTATAAGTTATATTTCAACTTCATGTGTTGGGAATCACTGGGATATATCGGTTTGACATCCGGATATTTGACTTTTAATTTCACGTCCTGTCTATTGCTTGACGAAAGAAAAGCCATTTTGTTGTTTCCTGAAAGAAAAATGTATATTGCTGGACTTTATTCACCCCATCGATAGTTATCGGTTTTATAACATTTTTCTAAATTCTGTGCCGAATCTCTATAATTAGTGGGTACAAACGATTTATATCGGATATATATATATATAGGAAATACTGAAAGCAGACAATCGATCTGGTTCGATTTAAGAACTAAAAATCCAGTAAGAAAATCATTAAATTTCTCTGTAACCACAAAGTTCTTTTTACACTTTAGATTCGCTGGGGAAAGCAATTACTATTTACCTGTTCGAGACAGTTATCAGCTGTTCTCGTACTCATATTTGACTGAATCCATTTCTGAACGTTACCATTAATACTTTTCTGATTCTCTATCTCATTGAAGGTAAGATTGATATTCATGCTTTCATTTGGCTGTATGTATTTAATTTTAGATGTACTTTTTGTACGTCATATAATATACTTTTGGTACACCATCTAAATATACTTGTATGCTATGCAAATATGGATATAAGTACGCTGTAGTACATTTGTGTATAATTCGTACATAGTTGTACATACTGGCATTTGGCTGATGAAGTGTGTTACTTATTACATAATTAGCAAGAGATTTGACTTCCAAGGGTGGAACACCTATGAAATATTTGAAATTATATCTTTCCGACAGGCTAGGATATGAAAGATAAGTTATAAATCACTCATATTCAGGGTCTTTTGGATACCTTAATGCTTTGATTAATCTGTGACCAATCCTATAAGTTGTATAGACCTATGTATATGTTTGTGATAAAACTTTAAGTATTATTGCACAAATTTTTGCGCTTTACATGAAATTGCTTTGGGTAAATTTTTGAGTATAAAAATTACCATGCCTATGGGTAATCTATGTATTTAAACACTGTTTTGTACGAAACTGTGTAACTGGATGCATTCAACTCATCAGATTCTAGTTAAAGATTTTATAAACCATCTGATCATTTCTGTTATATTTGTTTATTGCAAGTTATTCATAGCAATTGTATTATTACTATAATCTTTTATTCAATGTGCCTTTACAACTTGGGGAATGCTTAAATTACCTGTTTACTGTATTTTATTAAAGACTATAAACCTATGTTTTAGCAAAACTTAGCTTTGAAATTCTGTATATTACTTTGACATTTTTGGATGTAAATTTAACTTGATTTCATTATCTAAATTCTAGTATTAGACTCTTTGGGTTGCTTGCTATATTGTGTACTTAAGAGCACAAATATTCTATGTATTATCTTTGTGGTTAACGATTTGTGTAACCCAATTGAATTAATTATTTATTTAGGGAATTATCTCCCTTTTACTTTTTGGGGAATATAAATTAAATTATATGTGTATGTACATACAAATGCAAACTATATACTGCCATTATTTGTTATTAATATACCGCTTTTGTTTTGGGGACTTTCTGCTTTACAACTACTTTTCCTAGTGCTCAGATCCTTTCGCATATTCGTTGCTTGGCTAGAAAAGTGGCAAATTATCTATTTATCTAGGGCTGGCTGATTTATTGTTCTAGCTGGCGCCCTCTCTTCTCTTTCAGTTTACAGATACCATCTGCATCACTGTAGAACCACCTCTACCGCGACCGAGCTACCGGAGGTCATATAAAGGTATCTCCTCTGTTATGGTAAGTTTTGGGTACAAAGTTGAAGTTTGCACGCAACAATATAGCGCCATATATTGCAAAAAATTGTTTAATGATGCAATCTTCCAAGCACAGATGGGAAAATTGAACGAAACTTCAAAAATCGTAACACACAGCCCTACTAGATCTCGTGCATTAGTTACTTTTCAGTATAATCATGAAAGGGGTAATATGCCCACTGAAACTGAAGATATAAGATCGGCAAAACATGTATCAGCCAATGAACCATTACAACGCGTTGGAGATGATTATTTTTCAAAATATAACAGCTAACCAGATTATTTACATACATATTGTTTTTGTGATGTTATTTTTAATAAAATACTTTCTTACTTATCTTCAAATATTCATTTTTTAATCCTTCGTAAATAGCTCTGCATGTATCCGGTATAGTTTCACCAAGTGCTTGGCGAGATATTGCACATGAAAATTTTACATCAGCATAGCTTCTTCCTGTTGCTAAAAAACGTAGTGTTGCACTGAGCCTCTCATGTGGTGCAATTGCTTTTCTTATAACTGTATTCATCCTTTCTATTTGGAGCGTTACTATCTGGAGCAGTTCCATATAAATTTCTTCGTTCATTCGTAAATAATTGAACCAATCCTCAGGTTCTAATCGAAGCTCATTCATTAAATTAACGTGTGATAATTGTTGTCGCTTAAGTAACCATTCTTTCGACCATTTTGAACATTTTCTCTTATTTATTTTTTTGTTTTTTACAACTACTGTAATAGCAGCCGTGCACATTAATAGATCGTCAGTCATATTCATTTTTATAAAACTGAACGCAAATTGATCAACAAGACTAAATAGTTAGTGGTCAAATGACGATTCAGTTTTGCCGCACAACTTTAATGTGTGTAAGTAAGTTGATGTGCATGACCGAGCGCCTATCTCGGCCTTTACAGTTACGCGTAGCGTTAGATAGCGATTTTCGAGGGTTGCTACTTTATAGAAAAGCTTTGAATTTGTTTTGTGCCCAGTAGCTGATAGTGTTGTAGTCTATGGGACAGTTACGTTAGCACTAGCAGTCGCTGGCTTTATCGCTAACTACGTCAGCATTTCATTTGTTTTATTAGATGCAGTATGAATGCTTTTGAAGAGATTCCGTAAGAAAAGAAAAATGCAGCTTCCCCTATATTTAATAAATCTCTGACGTTCACTGGGTTTGATACTTGGCGATCATTAGCCGAATTAAATGAGAAAGATATTCGCAACATAGAGGCATTTGCCAAAGAAGACTTACCAACTTTGTTAAACGATAGGGAAAATATAAATTATGAAGATTATTATATTATTTATGCAAAAAAATTACACAGTTTAAAATACTTCCTGGGCATACAAAACTGTTGCATTCTATAGCAAAATGTTATAAAGATGAGTAGATTCGGGAAGTTAATCAATAAAATTGAATGAACAAACCTCAAGACCTAAAAAAAAGGAAATTAAGCAATGTGCAGGAAGCTCATTCCATAGACATGGAGGATAGAGTTGACCGCCCGGAAACTTAATTTATCTGATCAGGATTTTAGAACATGGAAGTACTGATGAGACGCGAACTTCCATTTCCAAACCGACATCCTCCAAATATGAGAAAATCCCAAATATTCAAGAAAACGAAAGCGCCAAAAAGAACCTCAACAGAATTCATCAACTAAAATAACAGATTACTTTTCCACCCTTCCTCAAATAAAGCAACACCCAGACCACACTCTTCGTAAAATTGATGTACGAGCTGTTTGATATGTAAAGAATTGCATTTCGAAATATACCGATCAGACAACAAATCGCTCTGAACCGGTGAGCGAGATTATAGACTTACTAACAAGAACGCTGTCAAAAATAAAAAAAGTAGGTACACGTCTACAAGGAAACTTTTTAGCTTAAATTTATATTTGGTGGGAGGACCGCACATATATGAAACCTTGTACGTCAATATGAGACATTCTGTTCCGTCTATTTCCACAATACAAAGAACATTAAACAATGACAGTTTCCTAAATGAGGGAGAAATGAGGTTTGGTCTATTAAAACAATATCTAGAATAAAGGGGATATCCTTTAAGAGTATGGATCTGGGAGGATCAAACGGGCGTTACAGGCCGCATTCAGTACTATCCCAAAGCCAATAGCTTAGTTGGATTTGTTTTGCCACTTAAAGTTGGTATGCCTCAAATTAATTATTTTATGGCCACATCTGCCGTTGCAATGGAGATGTTATCTAATTCTGAAAAGAAGATTAGTTATATTTACGACATAATGGCATAACCAATGTTGCCTGATGCCCCTGAATTTTTCATTTGCGTTTATGGGAGCGCCAATTTTCTGCAGATGGTGATACCCGGCTTTTGAAATCAATGCGAATCGGAATAAAAATTAGATAGTTTTTTATGCAGAACATTAAAACCAGAAGAACGAATTCACAAGATATGGTACAGTGTGTTTGTTCCTAGAATTTGGCGTTATTGGCCAAAGAAGAAGGGATAACTATAAAAAAATGAATGTGACATCAAAAAGATTGTGCCCCTCACAGTTAGCCATGTGAGAAAATTTTTCGAATTACACGGTCAATGACCTTAACTACAATTACTAATATCAGTGTTCTAGACATCATTCGCCGGTTAAATAAAATACAAACATTTAGTGGTTAATTTCTTAAGCTCACCGTAATTTTTCCTAGAGAAAACAACACATGTAAGAAGTTCTATGTAGACGACAATAGAATTCCCGATTTTAATTTACCAAATTGAGATGAAGTTGCACATGAGGTGTTGTAAGGTTATTTTGACGCATCATGTATGTGCAGTATATTGCTAACGCATGTAACGTATTTTGAGTGCAGCTGAAGTGAGTTTGGGTGGAAAATTTTTTGTGTGTGCTTAATGTAAGTGGTTTAAATGATACGCCACTGGATTTTTAATGAACCCTTAGTTAGAAGGAATATTAGAATGTTATAGAAAAAGTTTCGTGCTGAAAGCGTTAAATTTGGTTGAGAAATGTTTTGAGTACATTTTTATTGATTTGGCACAGGTAAAACTACACTGGTGGTTTTACGAACGTTCGAAGTATATTCGTCCAATCGTCACCAAATACAATTCGATGGTATAAAAACCAAATAAGAGATTCGATATCCAAAGGGGAAGCACGCATACCCTTTGTGTTAAACGTATATGTAGTGAAGAGGTAACATCTATACATAAATACTATGTTATGCTAAATTAAAGAAAAACAAAACGGACAATGAAGACGTGTTGGCCAATTTAAAAGCCATTAGCAAATAAAGGATTACATCTCACCGATTAAATGTACTACATATCATACCGCCAGGAAACGGAATAAATGACCTTTATTGTAAGAATTAGCTATAAGACTTATTGACGAATACGAGCACGATCACCTTTTTAAGATAATTTTCTTTCTTTGCTTTGACGATTATTCATATAAGTTAAAAAAAAAAAAATAGGTAGTCGAGCTGTATCGATATTTTTTGTATATGTTTAGTTCTAAGATTTGGGGATTTTTTCATAATTAGGGTTATTTGGTGGTTTCGACCACGATTGTGTAAATATTTATCCACAATATATGTACAGAGTGTTGTTTATTTGTGATATTGACTTGACTGGTTACATATTTTTAATAATTGAAAATAATCTACCTTACATTATTTTGAAGATTAAGGATCGATTAGACATCTTGTATTGGCCAGATCGTTCACACAATTTCAGTAAAACTTTGGAAAGTAAAGCAGAATATTAGTAATTTTGATTTAGTATTTCCATAAAGCAGAACGTTTATATTTGAAGGGATAAAGCATAAATATATTTATGAATGTCTAACTACGATCACTAAAGTTGGTGTTTTAATAAAATATAAGGAGATCATTAATGAGGAAAGCACTAACCATTCTAACGTTGAGTTATTTAGCAATTAATGAGTAGTTTTCATTGGGATAACGAATATCATCAAATTGTTTCGTTTATTCATTTTGTGTTAGAGGATTTTCTAAATTAAGGATTGACTATTTATTTAATTTTAAAGTTCATTAACCGTTGCAGATTTAAATTGGTAGATATAAGAGGAACATTTTAAAAACTACATAAGTTAACGATTGATTTTAATGAATTGTAGTTTCCATTTATACAGAGTGTAAGTTATAACGACCCGTGCATCACTACATTTTCTGAAGTTTAGAGTTGCTTTGTTTGGAAGTGTGTTTGACTTTGAGTGATTAGTGTATGACTTTACTGAATAGGCTTAAATCCTGTTTTCCACGATAAAACAGGATTAATTTACAATCTCGCCTAAGACAATTTATTTTAGCAAAATTTAAGATTGTGATGGCGCCGAGAGACATCTTTCTCGGACTGAGCTGTACAAGTTGTGAATTTATGGTAAGTGTAAGGTGTTTGAACTTGTTCTTCAATCATTTTACTCCTTGCCTCGACCCCGCTCATTTCCACTGTAGCTGGCTTGGAAACGCGCTTACAAATGTAAGCATAGGCGACGGCTAGTGCGGATTGGACGTGTAACAGTGTCGTTAGCTAAAAATGGTGCAACGACGAACACATTTTAATTTAGGACTAGTTTTGGAGGATGAAGAATGATTGAAGATCGATATTGGAAAAGTTGCTGCATACAAGGATGAATAGTTTGGCATTGATAATTTAGGTATTGTTTAAGTAACGCATATCACAAATGTACCAATTTTTGTATAACGCCGAGACCTAGGGACATCAGGTCCAATCAAGGTACCCATGCATGTATCAAATCGAATGGGTACACAACCTTATGCCCATGAAACTGCTGACAACGGTAAGTGGTATAAATCAAAAACCCGAAGTTATTAATATACCCACTTACTTAATTATAGATGCTGCTGATGAAATGTCAGATGATCTACATGTTTTGTCATATATTACAAAAGGCGCAGAACTACAATTTAAAGATTTATCTACAGTAGTTCAAAACAATACTACGCACGATTATTTAACTGAACGCCTGTAGGTTAAAAAACAACTCTATGTTGGTTGATTGATATAAAAACAAGAAGAACGAATTCTGATCTATTGGAACGAGTGAATATTGATCCCAGAAGCACTTCTACGCAATCAATTCATTCACAAAAACAAAATGAACTACATGTAGGAGACTGGATTGTATTCAAAAGAAAGAAGATTGGTAATATTAATAAAACAGACAGAACGGCAATGATAAGAATCGGAAAGGTTTTTGGATTTTCTTATTTAACTGGCAGAAATAAAGCATTCGTTAAGACAGTGTACCTTTAAAAGGAGGAAAACGAGGTATTGGATTACTATGTTGTTGGTGCGCAACAAATAACGGCGGCAAATTATTTTTGGAAGATGTGAGTAACCAATTTTTTGAAAACATCAATATGTACATTCCACAGCCCAGATTTAACCAAGGTAAATTAACAATTGGGGAAAGTGATATAAACACAGTTATGGATATGTTTTCACAATATAAAAATTCCAAACTACAGGAAACGAAAGATGCATTATCAAACAGCGACATTTCGATAGAGTTAAGACACTTCTGATTCGCATTCATTCGAGTAATCATCCATTCAAATCGCAGTGAAGGAAAGATCTCACCCGATATAGAGAAATATTCAGCCATTTATTACGATCAGAATTGGTACATTGGACGAGTTACTGAGATAGTAGATGCCAAACACACCAAACAAATTTTTTTTAAATATGAATTAAATAATTGTTGTTGGCCAAAATTGTTCCCTACAATACCTTAAATATCCAACAATATGTAAATTGAAACCAAAATCTTGATAATATCTCTGAAATATTGCACATACCTATAAATACAGAAATACTTTGAAAATCATCGAATATTATCAAAAATATCTAAAATACGAATCTAGTGTACGTTTTTTTGCCAAGTGCTTTACCCCTCGGGTATAACTATTGAATAGTTAGAAAGTAATTTTTTATGTTACATTCCATATACTATTACCTCACTCAGTAGAATTTGAAAAACCTTTCCATTTTTGTAAGCTATGTCCTATATCTATCTCGAATAGCTTTAAACATTGTTAATTAGTATCGCTATCGTAATGAAATCTCGGATGTAATAAAAAAAACTCTTAAATCCAACCAACAAGTCACAAATATACTTTCTACGATTCTCACACTGTAGAAGCCCACCAAAGTTAACATTTTGTATCTTTTTTTCATTGTAATCGTTTGTTTGTGTTTGTTGTCTATTTTTTGTCATTTGTTTGTTATTAGTTCCAATTGAATTCTTTAATTTTGGGGCGACGTTGGTCCTCAAGGTTAAAACTGGTCTTCTCCTTTTTTAATTTAGGGTGAAGGTGGTAAGTCATAGCAAAAATTCTTTTGTTGCAATCGATTGTGGGCCATTTTTCAACTAAATTTTTAATTTAGGCCTGAAGTTGACCCTCCCCCCACCAAGGTAGTTTCATTTATTTTTTTTTGTTGCATTAATTTGTTGGTTATTTTTTGTCGTTTGTTGGTTATAGTATTTACCCAATAAAATTCTTTAATTTTTTTAGTCGCTTCATTTTGTTGTTTTAAACAACATATTAAAAATAGAGAACGATAGCGACCAGACTTAACAAATTATTTAAGGTCAAAGGTCACAAAAATCAGTTTTTTTTTTGCAAAAATCTCGTTTTCTATGGTCTTATTTATTTTTCACGTACGACGAACTATTTTAACATAAACAAGTGATCAAATTTCATGTTGACGCGTAAAAGGCACCTTAAGAGTCCCCATGTTGCCAATAGCAGCTATCTCGCATTCTACTGTAGTCTGTGGACCATTATTTTATACCTGCGAGCGTCAGTGTACTGTGCGTTGGTTTTCACAGATTAAAATGTTCGTGGACCAAGTGTGTCGATATTTTGTAAAACGTACAGAAAATGATCATTATATTGATAAATCCAATGGCGGAAAATGGTTTTATATGTAATGAACCGCTCTCCAACGCTCCAACTGTGACTGTAGAGCGCGGTTTGAAAACTTTAAGATAGTCAAGTGCATATAAAAAGCGACGCATCGACGAGAGCCGGGTACATCTCAATGCTACCCGAGAAAAAAACGTTCAACGAGCGCTTTCGATTTTAAAAATTTGTGTTTGTTTTGTGCCGAACCAGCTGACCCATAAAAAAAAGAAGAAAAAAAACGATCAATTATAAGTAATGTAAGTATAGTTCAATTTAAAGACACAGTTATTAAAACAGCGGGTGCACCTGGTGATCAACTCGGCCAAATAGTTAAAAATCGCCTAAATTTTGAATTTGAATTAATAGCTGCAAATGCTGAATATCATAGAGACTGTTTTAAACAATTTTCCGAATTGATCACCACGTGCATCCGTTGCTTTAATAACTGTGTCTTTAAATTGAACTGTACTTACATTACTTATAATTTTTAAAATCGAAGGCGTTCGTTGAACGTGTTTTTCGCGGAGAGTATTGAGATGAATTCGGGCTCTCGGAAAGGAAAGGTCACGTATTTCATTCCCTCCACAAGGGGGAGGGCGTGCTGTTTGAGCTTTCCAAGCTCCTTCAGCCACAATTATGGATGCTCAGCATACATACATACATTACGTATGTAATACGGAATTAAGGATGGGTGTGGTCAGGATAGGATCGGAAGGAACGGAGTTACAGTTCTGAGGACGAAAATGCTACCCCAGCATTCGCCTAAGTAGCCGCATATGGTGTGTCATGCCGCTACATGTGTATGAGGAAAATCCTCTGAAAAAACCTAACCGAATCTAATGCTAAGCAGGTCGTGTCACCACTACTCTACTAGCTCCGTTCGGACTCTCGCGATGCGTCACCTTCAATACTGTTTTTATTAACATAGTCTATTCGACATCTCACATGCACATTTACAGATTTGACATTTGCTAAATGTTCAATATGTTGATCACTTGACTCTCTTAAACTTTTCAAACCGCTCTCTACAGTAACAGTTGGAGCGTTGGAGAGGGGTTCATTACATAGAAAACAATTTTCCGCCATTGGAATATCAATATAATGATTTTCTGTACGTTTTACAAAATATTGACACACTTGGTCCACGAATATTTTGACTCACTGAAAACCAACGCATAATACAGCTATATACTGACGCTCGCAGGTATAAAATAACGGTCCACAGACTACAATAGGATGCGAGACAGCTGCTATTCAAGGTTGCTTCTCATTGGCAACATGGGGACTCTTAAGGTTTCTTCACGCGTCAACATTAAATTTCATTGCTTGTTTATGTTAAAACGGTTCCTCGTACGTGAAAAATGCATAAGATCATTTTTGTAGATAACTGACCTCAATTGACCCCCGAGCCATAGAAAACGAGATTTTTGCAAAAAAAAAAACTGATTTTTGTGACCTTTGACCTTGAATAATTTTTTAAGCATGACCGCTATCGTTCTCTATTACTTCCACATCCAACGGATGGGAAATATTGAATCGCCAAAAAGTTTTCAAAATTTTTTATTTCCTCAATCGCTTTAAAATGCCCAAAAACAAAATTTGAGCAAAAAATCTTGTCTGTGTTGTGTATACTCCATAACTTTCGCAGGACTTAACATATCAACTTGAAATTTGTCACACATATAGATGCAACTACTCAAAACGACTGATTGTTTTTGAGGCCAGTGGGGTATGAGGAAAGGGGTAAAATTGGGGAGTAAGCACCCCTTTTGCAAATTTTTATTATTTTAGGTTTTTTTCCTTTTAATATGTGATTAGTAATATAACTGGGAGTATTTTTTCCCCTCCAATTTGTCTGTACAACAAACGGTTTACAAGATATTAGCAAAAAAACCGTCACTGTAACAGGTTAAGTGCCGTCTTACTGGAAATTTCAACTTCCCCATTGGTAGACCACTTTTTGTTACCAAATCGCATTTCTAGATATTTTTCTAACTTCAAATGAAAGTCTTAGGGCCTCCTGTGCGACTTTCGGCCCCAAAATCAATTTTTCAAAATGAGAGTCCACCAGCAAGACGTTTATCACAGAATGCTTCGTGAGTGCAACCCGGCTTTACGTCTAGATCTGTCCATTCCGGTCTGTGAATGCCCCCAGCCCGCTTAGAGGCTGCCTGTTTCTTGTCAGTGCGAACATTGTAGTGGCATAATGCAGTCGTACGAGCAAGAACAAAAAAATTGAAAATGTTTGGCAAGAAGTATTGTCGGGAGAAGATTCTGATGAGCCTTTGTTTGGCGACACATATCTTTCGCGCGAATACCAACCGACAGGTAATGAATCCGATTCGAGTTCTCCAGAGTGCAATAAAGTTGGGATTCGAAAAAGAAAACGGGCGGCAGGTGTTCATGTGGAAACGGCAGAGGACGTTAGACCATCGACTAGTAACCAAACGTAACATGTACATGAAACCACACAAGCCGTCATTACCCAATATGCTCAAGACTACGACGAGGAAAGTTCTGGAGAAGACGGCGGCAAATGAAATGAATGAAGCTACAGTCTGGGGACCTGTTACCGGCGAAAACTTACAGAAATTCGTGTTTGATGACAACCAGTCTGCAGGATTCAACGCGCAATTGTATGAAAACTTCTATGACAAATCTCCCTTTGAATTCTACAAATATTTTTTAGACAATTTAGATTTGAGTGAATTGTTAGGCCGAAGAGACAAATCGCTACGCACTGCAGTGTCAAAAGAAAAACATAAAAAAAACGCATGTATCACCACGTGGCGCAACACTGATGTCGCCGAAATGAAACGATTCCTTGGAAGACTCATCTGGATGGGATTGTCATTTCCCATTCTTACAGTTGTACTGGTCAAGGAATGATCTTTATATGAGCAATATCAAAAAAGTAATATCAAGGAACTGTTTCCAGTTATTATGCAAAACGCTACACTTCAACGACAATTCCGTCACAACCGATGACCGTTTGCAGAATATTGCTCCACAAATTGAAAGATAAATTCAAGGTCGCCATCATACCAGATGAAAACGTTTCCATAGACGAAACTCTGGTACCTTTTCAAGGACGACTGAAATTCAAGCAGTATATTGCAAACAAGAAGCATAAGTTTGGAAACACACTGTTCAAACTTTGTCTGTAAGGTTGTTACACATATGACTTTAATGGGTACTGCGGAAAAGAACATGCCGGAGGCAGCAGCGTACCAGCAAATGTAGTTATGAAGCTCATGGACCCTCTGCTTGACAAAGCACGAACACTTGCCATAGACAACTATTATACCTCAGTCACACTGGCACATGAACTCCTACTTCAAAAAACCCATATGATTGGTATACTGCGCGCAAACCGCACGTATAATCCAAAAAATGTCATTTCGAAAAAATTGAAAGTCGGTGAAAATGTGGCTGAAGAAAGTATTATTGTTCAAACGAGAAGTACTGATGCTGAGCACCAAATTCGACGACGAAATGGTGACAATCCAGAGAGCACGCGGTGATGTTGTCAAGTCAAAGAATGTACTCGAATATAATAAATATAAGAGCTTGATTGACAGATCAGATCAAATGAAGGGCTATAATTCAGCATTACGCAAAGGAATGAAATGGTATAGAAAATTGTCTACGGAGCTCTTGACCGGTACAGCACTTATTAATGCCCATGTCGCTAATGAACGGACGACAAGAAATAATTCGGGGCCTTTTGGGGGATTATCTTGTCACACGAGCCCCCGGAAAATAAGTATAAGCTTTGTGACGTTGGACGTACAGGGAGAAGACGCTGTGTTATGTATTACGCAAAAGTAGCAAAAGAGGAAGGTAGGCAAGTTGCTCAGAGGAAAGCAACAAACACGACATTGAGATGCGGTGCCTGTGAAAAACCCTATTGCCTTGACTGCTTTTTTACCACGCATTCGGTGGAAGCATAAGTTGCGTACTCGATAAATAAGTTTTTTATAGCTAATATACTTTTTTTCAGTTTATGAAGAAAAATAAACAAAAATATCCAGGTGCAATGCATAAAATTTAGATTAATATTCTGGGTTATGTGATTCCAGGTTGGCCTCTCAGAGGCATAAGTCAAGCATGTTTTCTATACTATCTGGCCAGGCTCGAAACCCACCCGTGTATTTTGGATGGGCCCGTCAAACCGCCGTGGAGCTACGCAGCATTTTATAATGCAATAGCATGTGAGTCCAACTGGGACTCATACGGCCAAATGTAATATTTATGTGCGAGTCCATATTGGCATCTTACCGCACCTAACCTGTTAAAAAACCGGTTTTTCCTAAATATCTCCGGAACTACTTAGCATATTCAAAAAGTTAAAATACCATTAGATAGGAAAAAAAATTAATCGCAGTTTTTTCGAGAATTTTGCCATTTTCCAAATATTCTCAAAAAACTAGATTTTGGAAGCCGTCCACCCGATTTTTTTGAAATTTTGGTATTAGAGAGAAAATCAACTTTCTGATCGAAAAGCATTCTTGTAATTTTTTTTTGTAAAGTTAATCGTTTTCGAGTTATTTACAAAAAACCGATTTTTTGATGTGGAAGTATTGGTGCAATTTGCAGTGGTTTTTTTCATATCTTCTTTAAAACAGCAAAATGAAGCGATTAAAAACAAAAATTTCTGCCATCATTTTTTTTGCAATGAAAATCTAAAATGACTGGCCTACGAATAGTTTTAATAGTGTTTGATTAGGATTGGCTCTAGTATGTAATCGCGGAAGTCCAACAAATATACTTTCTGCAGTTCTCACTCTGTAGAATTGGGAAAGAAGTGATTATGTGATATAATTGTTAATCACCAAATTCTTAACCTGTTATTGAACCATTTGAAGGTTAACTAGAGTAATGTCAGTATTTAATCTAAACAGACAAAAGGTCAAAATACCACTAGATAAATATTAATATCAGTCGATTTCTGAACTAATCAGCAATTCCATAAATTCCAATTGCAAAGTATCCTCCGGGTTAATATTTTGCAGTAATCGTTTTTCTTCAAAAAAAAGGAAAAAACTTAAGCGAGCAGTTAACCAAGTGACAAATCTAAAATTAGCAAAAAAAAAAAAAACTAAAGTAGGTGAATATGGGGTCAACACTTTTTATATCCGGTTTGACTTTAAAAATAAATAACCTGTTTAATTTTACGGTAATCTTCTATTTTTGTTGTGTTACGTTTTAATGAAATTTTAATGTTAAAATGTAGGTCAAAAATTTAACCCAATAAAACAAACCTACGGGTTTGGCACATTTTTTTTATTTAAATTTTATTGAATCTTTAATACCAAACAAGTAAACAAGCTTCCGTAATTAAAATTGAAAATAATTACGAATCGATTTACAATAAAAATTCAATCACCCTGTAGCTTTATATTAGGGTAGTTTTTTGCTCAGACGAGCCCAACTTCAAAAACAATTTTTAAGAAAGTTGGAGCTTCATATCTCCATCTGAATATGCACGCGCCTTTATTCATAAACTCCTTATCAAATAATAATCCCCTCTAGACTAATAAAACTTAAACCAATAAATCCCTAAGGATACTAATTTTGAACTACACGCCAACTTGATAAACACCTTCTAAACAACAAACTTTGTGCTACTTTCCAACATTTCATGCATAAATTTTAATGAACGTGCATTAACATGCGATCAATGATTTAATTAGTAATGATGACGTTACTTTTAAACACGATCATCGCGAGTCATTTTTCTATTAATCCATTGCGATATTAAACGTTCTTTATAAAGTTAATTCCCCTAAATCCGTATAAAAAAAACAGTTTGAAAATAAGCTCTGATTGTATCAAAAACACTGAGAATAGGCGATAATGTCGTATAATGACAAAAAAACTTTTTTGCTTTTATACGAGATTAAATCTTGCTAAATTCGAAATAAACTGATGTTTTATTTCGGGTTAGAGTTAGAAAATGGCGAACTTCATTATGTTTTTAATTTTCAGAGTATTATATTTTAAAAGGCCTATTTATATTCAAGCTGATTCAATCAAAGATAAGGATCATCAGATTAATGCTGAAAAACTGAACCTGGATAAATATGAAAATGTAAACTTTTACAATATAATTAAAATACTTAGCTTTTTTGGGTTTTTGGTGTATTTTTCGTTGTATATTTTACATATATATTTATACGTTTAGATAACAATTACAGTTATCGTCTTTAAGAAATATTTGTGATTTTAGAATACATTTATGAAATATGAAAAATATGAAAACGCAAACATAATCCTGCTATGGGTACAAGGTGACAAAAAAACGGGAACTTTTTTAACGATCCAATAAAACCAAGAGTGATGAAAGAAAAACATTTTATTCATAATAATTAAACCTTGAAACCTGCTGTTGACATCCCTCGTTGCCCGCTGTAACTGAGATATTGTGAATTTCATCACGAATTCTCTGTTTTAACTCATCCAAAGTGCTTGGTCGAGTCGTGAACACTTTACTCTGGAGGTAGCCCCACAAGAAAAAAATCTGATGTGTGCAACACTTGACCTCACAATACAATAAATTGTTTTATTAAAAAAAATCGTAATACTTGGACAAAAACAATTAAATATGACGGCCAAGACACTTTATTTTAAATTTAAGTTATTATCCCTATAAAACTTGACGTACTAAAAAAAATGATCACGATCAAAAAAGTTGACCAGAGAAAGTAAATAATTATAATCACCCAGTATACATTTAGTTCTTAAACTGAAAACGTGTAAATATGTGCATAGAAGTACAATTTTTATAAACATATAATGTTTCTATTGATGGGGTTATCATTTTTACATTTATTCCATGGTTAACTTTCGTTGTTGGGAAAACAACAGTTGTTTATATAATTCCTAAACGACATAAACTCTACTTAGTAATTAAAAAAATAATTAGAATTCTGACATTTTAAAGTTTATTATAGCGTGTAAAAAGGCAAAAAAAAAAATTGCGAAAATTTTTGACCAAAGGGCCAAAAAATTTGTTTCCAAAAAATCATCTGATATGGTTAGAAATGACTCAAAACGATTAAAAATGCAAAAAAAAAATTGGAAATTTTTTTACGAAAAAGCCAAAAAAGTTTTTTTCCCCAAAAAATCATCTCAAATGGTGAGAAATGGCCCAAAATGTATAAAAATGAAAAAAAATCCGAAAATTTTTGACCCAAGAGCAAAAAAATGTTTTTCCAAAAATCGTCCCAAATGGTCAGAAATGGCCCAAAGCCTGAAAAAATGAAAAAAAAAATTCGAAAATTTTTGACCGAAAGGCCAAAATTTTTTTTTCCAAAAAAGTTTCAAATGGTCAGAAATGCCTTAACACGTCTAATACGATAAGATAAAAAACTTCGTACATTATGCGTCTTGAACCCGAGACGCCGGGACATCAACCAAACGCGCTGCTGCTGCGCTACCAGAGGAGTTCACGAACAAACGAAAAACTTGGTAGATATTCAATTCTAGGATGGTTCGCTTGGTTGCCTACATAAAGACGTGCCTGTTTGCTACGAATAGCCGTTCGTATTTATACACCTATAATAGTCGAAATCTGGATTTCCATTTTGACTGGATCTCAGATTTCGTTCAAAAGTTCATCATTCCGTCTACCGATGGATCCGAACCTGGGTATCAAATTACATACGATCGGATTATCTTTGTGGACGCTATCGCGCTGTACACAGACAGACAGAACTCAGCTATGCGAACATCTCTATTACACTCTTTGCGCTTGATGTACACATCGTTTTTGTTGCATGGCGGATTACTGTGAGAGCAAGGTTAAATGCATTTGCAGTGCTTCTGCTTTGTTTTGGCCGACTGTCGTACACGGCAGTTCATATAGGTACTCACAATTCAGTTCAGTGAAGACGATTAAGTGCCCATCTTCCATCATCAGACTTCAAAAGGGCCTCTGCGATGATCTTGGGCTTTCAAAGTCTGGCCATATGGTGGCTGTACACGTTTTTTTTTGCGTAATTCACTAAATAATCTTAAAACTGAGTGTATTCGATATCCCCTTTATTACACTGATCCACTTCGGGTCTAAGGATTTTGCACAGATTATCAGCGATGTTAATTCTGATAATTTCCTTCTTCCTTTTGCAGAATTATGCCAAACTGACACAGGTTATCCTTTACGCCGCTTTTCATCGGGGATTGATTAGATACACTATGATCTTTAAAGTGTCGCTCGAGAAAAAGGACATGCTGCTGTGCAATGCCTTGTCCATTGTTGCACAACGTTTGTACCGAGTTAATCAATTATTCGGAACGAAAATCCCTGGTTCCCAATCAGCATTACGATGAGGCCATCTGCGTTGTGCCTTTTTGGGACGTAGCGTTCTAGATCCTTCGGGGATTTCTTCAACCATTCTTCTACATTGAAGATACAAATATGATGCAGTTTACGCGTAACAAAATTTACTGAAAATTATATTAACCGCTTCTACTTTTACAGCCGCAATAAGTAAAAATTGAGATTTTACTCAGCGATGTTGCCGTTCTTATTTCTAATAAGTGAAAAATGTGGGTTTTCTCCAGCGACGTTGCCGTTTTGTATAGTAGTAACTTTTCTAATAAGTAAGGGATGTAGCGATGTGGCCGTTTTATAGTAGTGTTTTCTAATAATTATATAAATTAAACATTTTTTTAAATATACATGAAAAGATATTTGCTGGTATTGGATTTGAATAATAATAATAGCAATAAGTGAACAGTGTTGCGACGTTGCCTTTTTTAAAGTAGTAACTTTTCTAATGAGTGAAACGTGTTCCAGCCATATTGCTGTTTTTATAGTAGTCACTGTCTTACAAGGGCAAGATTCTGCTTTGCGTTAACGCTAGTGCAACCTCATAAAAAAATAAAATGAACAGAAAAAAATTGTGTGCTTTTGAATATATCCCAAAATTGGGTCCTTCATTTATATAACAACTTTAGAGGTGTTCGGGTATAAAGTTTTCAAAAATAGTTTAACCACTCTGTATATAAAAAGATTATTTTGCCAAAAAGAAACCCTATTGTAAAGTGTTTATATACAGAGTGTCCAGAAAATCTTCAGACAAACGAAGGCCGGAAACTCCGTAGATAATTTTCATCATTCCGTCTACGCATGGATCCGAACCTGGGTATCAAATTTCATGACAATCGGATTATCTTTGTGGACGCTATCGCGCTGGAACACATACAAACAGACAGACATACATTTTGAAACTTTTATGTTTGAACCTCTCTTTTTCCAACTTACGGTAAAGTATGGTAGCTCATTTTAAAGGAAATTTAATCCTCTTTAATAATACGCTGGGATCTATTTTCTATTTTGCGATAATTCACAAAAACTAATGTGCTGCACTCGAAATTTCGGCGACCGATTACAATATCTCCCAATACTTTCGTATTGTGAGGCAAAAATTACAAACGGAAAAATCTGACGAGTTAAGGGGGCCAGGGAACGTTACCGAATCTTAAGATCACACGGTTACCGAACAATTCTCGCACAACTTCCATTAATTGCGTAGGTAGCGGAGCGCGAAAATTTTACTTGTGTAATAAACGTTTGTCAAATCGCCATTGTTACTGCGATAGAAAAGATAATTAGTGGATTTTCTTTTAACATCTTGATAATGCGTCGTAATTTGCTAATGTTTTCAAAAGATTTCATTTATATATTTTATGTGGGATTGTTTTGTAACGAATCTTTTACGTTCTTCGTTCATTTAGTTGTAAAATATAAGAAAAAAGGGCTTTTGGTTATTAATGATTCATAAGTTGTGGTAGGCAACTTAATTTGCATTTTGGTGTAACTTAAGTTGCACATTTTCTTAGGGGTTTATACTTCCATATCTTTGAATTAATTTTCTGCACGTATTCTAGCGCAACGCGTCATCACCTGATAGAATGAGCGTCTTTTGAGATTACTGGATGAACCTTATGTTGATTAGGAACCCATGTTTGGGTTTCCACCTAAATTTTGTGAATGAACACTGGAATATTCAAAATTCATGAAGATAAATTTGTTAGAAGTAAAATTCAACTTTGGTATGGTTTACAACGTACAGCATTGTTATTACGACATACTGCACAATATTTGTGCAAAGATTACATCACCTTTGGTTTACATTTCCGTATTTCTTTAGATACCAGAGGTTATCAAAAATTTGTGTACAAAATTTTCGAACAGGTATTTATATCCTAATAATTTAGTAATTGAAGGCTATTACAACTAGTTTTCAGATATACTTTATATAATTCTAAATTTAAATATTTAATAAACATAGTTTGTATATCTTTTATTTTGACATTTTAGTGATTTTTTTATTGTATCCTCGGTTTAGTTATTCCGAGCATAATCAAAAAATAACTTGGCGTCCGAGATAATTTTTATTATTGTTACATTGCAGTTATTATATTGATGTTAAGTGGAAATAACTAAGCTGGAATTGTGGTAATTAAGCAAATCAAAAAAAGCATGAAACTGTCCTGCTTTAATCTACCGACTGAGACAACGGCATTATCTTTTATTGAGTGTTTTGGATCTCTGGTTAGTTTAATGATTTGTTTTGAGAACATTTACACCCATATATTTATTTATTATTTAGACCAGGGCATATAAACCACAATATTTATAGTTTGTAACTGATATTTGTCTAGGGTTGTAAAGCACATGTTGGGAGGTTAGTAGCAGGTGCACGCTTAAAAATGCTTTACTTAAGGGGCGAATCATTGGGATTTCTTACGTACCGATTCTTAATGTAAAAATATCACTAGCCTAATAAGTAATTGTGTCGGTACAGACCGCGACCAAAAGATATCTTTGTTTGTTACTTGGAAACTCTAGAGAAATGTATGGTTGTTACGGACGAATGCATATTTTTAAAATTAAGATGTCGTGCAATAATTAATATGAAACTGTTCCAACGTAAATTAATGTTTCTTGTTTTTACATTACTTTTGAAAAATGGAGGTTGCGGGAGTAAAGACAGTTAGGTTTGAAATCGGGGGAAGGCAGTTACAGTTAGTGTCAATCGAGCCAGATCGATTTTTGGTTAATTAGAAACTCCCATTGTAAACAGTTTGTCTTTAAAATATTTTATGCGTGTACATTTTCTTTTGAATTAGCTAACACTAATTTGTCTTTTCTTTCGAGTGTTAGTTGTAATGTGTTTTTCAAGTATTAATCTATAAATAACAGTGACAATATTTGAAGTTAAACTGCGTAGGTTAACGATTTGTGTCTGTGATCAATTAAAGGAATAGATGATATTCAAGTGTAAGTAGGTATTTTTATATAAAGGAAAGCTCGCAGCAAATCATTTACCAACCTACATAACATTAAATACCAAACATTGCCTTGCAAAGGTATCTTATTCGTACGCGGGCTCATTAAGCTAAAATCTGCTAAAATAAAAGACAGTAAAGGGCCTCTCACTCTGGTATTTGTGCGAATTAGCATTGTTGTTTATATTTATATTTGCGTAGAGGTGGGCTGGTGACATGATACCGCTGGTAATTAATTGTAAAAGGCAATTACCAGTGGGTACGCACTCCCGGGACCAGACCATTAAACACCTAGAATTTTATTTTTATTGTTTTTCTTGTTGTACAGATGAATGTGTAACCTGAGAAAAGAGCACTATATTTTTCTAACGCCCTCAAATGTATATATCGGTCCCGATGATGTGATCTATTTATAACTTAGCCTTGTAAGGCTTTGTTTTAATGAGTTTTTTGTGTCAGTTGTTAGGTAGAATTATTTGCCTCCGAGGTCTTTCTCTTTGTATGTGATTTATTGTAATTTGACGTATGTATTTTGTGCTTTGGTGGTCACTAAACAATTCGGTGCGTGTAAATTCCTTGTCCGTTTTATTTTGTCGTTGTCTTTACTTTATTATCACCTGCGCAATTTTACTGTTGTTGTATTTTATATGTACCGTAAGTTGCTTTATTCTTTTTTTTTATGATTGTGGACCTGTACAGGCTAAATTTGGCCTATCGTGCTAAAGCACTCAGGAACACTTAGGAGGATGGATAGAGGGATAATGAATTGCCAATAGATGCCTATGAACAGCTACCTTAAATTTTCTCATATCATAAGTGAGAGGAAAACAGGAACTAGGGAGATCATTCCAGAGTTTAGAAGCCGTGTAGAAAAATGTGGATTGTGCCCGTTTGGTACGACAAGTGGAGATTTGTGCTGCGTACTGATGATGTGAATGAGCGAACCGAGTGTTTCTCCCAAAGATAACCCGAGATGGTATCAAAGAATATAATTCAGAAGCACAATAGCCGTTGTAATAACGATAATACAAAGAAGAACTGAAACCATCCTTCTATGCTCAAGGGACTGTATGTGAGAAGTTAAGGACGGGTCATTTATAAGCCTAATCGCTCTCTTTTGAATACGATTTATGTGCTTATTTACTTAAAGACCGGCATGATTGGTTTTAAAGGACCACATGTTTGGTGTTACGATTTTTATTTTGATTATTTATGACCCAATTGTGAATTCGACTACATGTTGTTTTTTATTATTGTGTTTCTTTGTAACTATACTGCTTTTATTGATTTCCTTTTAATGTTATAATTTTGTACGTACTTTAACCTGACTGTTCCATATTTAACCCTTTCTTTGTTTTTTTTGTGTTATTTAATTCATTAATGTACTTGTGCAATTACTTATTTAGGAATAATGTGGGTTTTATTGGTGGTTCTTTCCCACAATAGTATATTAACGGGCTGAACCACCGCTGCGCAACGCTCGATGATTTTAATTTGAGTAGTTTCATTTTTTTCTTACCTGCCTCTGATGATGCAACACTTACCTCATCCGGCCTATCTAATTTAGATAGCACAACGTACCTACCACTAGACGGCCGCTTCGTTTGATCGTATTTGAGGTTTGCGAGTAATTAAATATCAGACTTGTAAATAAATTCTAATGTTTTAATTATTGCCAGGAAGGTCTAAGTAAGGCAGATAATTAATTTGAGTTATAGCGATTGTTTTGTTCTTGAATATCCATTATTGCAAAATAAATTCAAATTACGCTTTTCAAGATAGGGTACCCGGGGGACGTTACACTGCTTGTTGAAATTATCGTTTGCATCTCTAACCCGATTTCTTCAAATTAGTTTTCATGCTCATCGGAGTAAATGCCATAATTATTTATTTCAACCACGATAAAACAATAAAACAACTGTGCAGAATACATTTATTTATGAAACCACAGAACGTGGGACTATGACAAAGCTCCTACACTGTCGATTTATAGACAAAAAGATCTCAAAAACAATAGTTTCATATTTTGAGATTGGTTAAACCGGTTTTAAAGAAGGAAGATTTTTTCGGTGATGCTTTTGCTTTTACTTACACTTCTGGGTCAGCTATTTTTACAATTTGCTCCTTTTTGTATTTTAATACTAATTTCAGTCGTCATTAAATTTACTACATTAAGCGTTAGTGTGCCGGAACCTATTTGCATGTTCATTCAAAAGGTTTTATAGTTTAGAAGTAACGAATTATAAGACCTCGAGTAGACTTACAAAAACAAAAGGCTGTCGATCTTGAACCATATTAGTTGAAGTGTATGATTACAACACATTCAGACGCGACTTTACGCATGAGAAATTTTCTGTTTCTCACTCTATCGCACTTCGTCCGAATTTGAGTAGATTTTATTAAATCTTTTTAGTTTTACACTTACGAGCCCCACGTTGGACGCCATCCCACGTTCAGAATCACTTTATAAAGAATACACCGTAATTGAATCATGTGCTACGAAAACAATTATTCTATTAAACACCTCTAACAATTCACACTAATTTAAAGTAAACGCACTTGATTGCCAAACCAAATTACTACCATTTCACAAAGTCTCTCCCTCAGGCATTACCTTCTAAGAGCTCTTCATTATTTATTTATTTTAATTAGAGACGTGGTAGGAAAGAGTAAAAAGCTCGAGCTACAAACACATTTGCGGTATGCCTCGAATAGTAATCATCATTTTGTTTGAAGTGTAAATAAAGGTTGTAATCGTCTTTTAACACAAATGTTGCTCGAGTATAAATTTGCATCCAACCTGTGAGTTAGGTCAGAGTGTAATCAATACCGCTCAACTGTTGTAACTACGTTTTAAATTTTTGAATATGATATACATACAGCGAACAAAAATTATTAAAGACAAAGATAAAAGAAGACTTAGTTACGAGTATAAAATACATTATGTATGCAGAAACATGACGCAAGAAATCGACTTTTTAAATTACACAACGTTATCTTTTATTTATAAACATTAACCTTGTAATGTCCTAAAAAAAGGAAATTTCTACCAAAAATTGCTATAATGCTACTATAGAAGTGGAAGACACATGTCTAAATCCGGTTTGCTCAATGTATATAACGGGAAAAGGCTCAATGTGCATTTGTGTTGCCTTTTCACATATAAAGTACGTTTTATGCTTGAATACATCCGCCATTTTAAAATTTTTAAAAGTGAAAGCTCCACTTGTTACTATAGAAACGGCACCTCCATCAAATACTTTCCATTTCAAAGATAAAGTCAATGTCTGTTCGAATTTTGTGATTTCTTGCAAATAGGATCATTAGCACTAATGAGAAGTTAAATAATAAAATCTAAAAACCAATTTTTCAGTAAATGTACACACTTAGCGCAAAGGTATGAAACGTAATTACAAAGTTACATACTACAGACTGCAAACAATACACCTAAAATGCTTATAATTAGATGTAAACGTCTGCGAGCAAATAATTTTTTTATTTTCTCACATAACCCAATTAAAATAGTTAATTATACATTTAAGATAACACCCCAATCACGAGTACATAACTCTCACTATATAAAGGTACGATTAGATCGACATAAATTATAAATGTAATATTGTTAGATGTACAGCAGATTTAATCGAATAAATTAGCCTCATTATACATAATTATCACATTGTCGCCATTACACCCAATCGACACCTAATTATCATTACTTCATTGTTACACTCCTACGCGATAATTATATGTAGTTACTATTTTTTAGTTGCTAAGGTAGGCGCATGACGACTTAGTGGGTCGAATAGTATTAGATTCAATTCTCAATAGGCATAAAATACTTTCAAGTAAACGTGACTAACAAATCTAACCTGGACTGTTAAGGCTGGTGCACAAAACACCTAATTATGAGTATTTACTTGAGTGACGCATGCTTTTATAAAGTGACGAGCCTTTGTCACTGCGTCCAAAAAGTATTATCAGGAATAATTCTCAGTAGGTCTAAAATCTAAATGTAACGTTATTGATAAACGTGACCTATTCAATGACAGCCTTACCTCGAACATCACAATAGTAACAAGACTCGTACAAAATTTTTCTCAGTATGAGTACTTATTATATACGAAACGTGGTCGTTTAACAGAATCTAATACTTAATAATACTTTGCCTTTCTTGGAACACCACAATAGATTTAGTGCGAAAAACACTTTCTCATTACACCTAATTATGTGCATTTCTTATTTGTCGCTGGAAAGAAAAGTATTATTAGTCATAATTCTCAGTAGGTCTAAAATCTAAACGTAACGTTACCTATCCAATGATACTTAGCGTTACCTCAAACACCACAATAGTATGACTAGTACAAAAAACAACTTTTCTCATTACATCCAATTATAAGAACTTACTTAAGACGACGCCAATCGTAAATTTATAATGATTCGGTAATGAACCATAAAGTCTTGCCACTGAGTCGAATAGTATTAGGCATAATTCTCAGTAGGTCTAAAATCTAAACTAACACTAAATCAATTAAACGTGACTGTTCAACAGATCCAGCCAATGATACTTGAACTTATCTAGAACACTACAGTAGTGGTAAGACTAGTGCAAAAACAAGCAATTCTAATTACACCCGATTTTGAGTACTTAACATGACGCAAGATCGTTGCCAATCATGATTTCATAATGGTACTTTTATAAAGTTTTTGTCACAGGATCAAAATATATTAGTAGACATAATTCTCAATTCGTCCAAAATCTATCAATATTTCAACTACACGTGATTGTTAAATGTCTAACCTATAATGCGCAGCGTTACTTTAAACACCAAGTCTTTCTCATTACATGTACACATTACAACGCTAATCGCCAATCATGATTTTACATTTTATGAAGCACAAAGACCTTTTATTACTGGATCAAGTAGTATTATTAGACTATTCTCAATAAGTCTAAAATTAAATTTTAACATTATCTCAAGTAAATTTGTGTGTTCAATAGATCTAACCTACGATACTTAGCATTACCTCGAAAATCACAATGCTTAATGTATAACTTTAGCACCTCCAATCACGAGCACATAACTCTCACTATATAAAAATAAGGTTAGCTCGACAACAGTATCCTCAGTGGACCTAAATTCTAAATGCAATACTACTATTTCCTAGTTATTAACCTAGCCATACGACGACTCACTGGCATTGGGTCAAATAGTATTGTTGTAATTCTTGAAATTGAATGAACTAAAATAGATTTTTCAACAGATCTAATTTATGATACTTAGCGTTTTCATAAAACCACACCAGTGTTACAACTGTAGAAATTTACTTATGACAACATAGTTAACGGAGACGTTAATTATAAGTGTAACTATTTTATGATACTTTTATGAAGTGAAGATACGAATTTTGGTTACTGGGCCGAATACTATTATTAGACTCAATTCTCAATAGGTTTAAAATACTTATCAGTAAACGTGACTTTAACAAATCTAAGCAATGATATTTAGTCTTACCTTGAACACCACAATACTGTTAAGACTTGTGAGATAAGCACCTAATTATGAGTACTTACCTGAGTGACGCAATTCCGATGTTAATCATCATTTTATAAAGCGAAGAGACTGTCACTATGTCCAAAGGTATTATTAGGCATAATTTTCCGTCGGACTAACATCTAAATGTAACTATTGATAAACGTGACCTATCTAATGACACTTAGCCTTACTTAGAACATCACAGTAGTAATGACTCATGCCAAATTTGAGTGAGTACTTATTATATACTAAACGTGGCCGTTTAAAACACATCTAACCAACGATACTTAGCCTTACTTGGAACACCACAACAGATTTAAGACTCGTGCAAAAACACTTTCTCATTACACATAATTATGAGTACTTACTTGAGTCACGCGAAACGTTAATAACGATTTTATAAAACGAAGAGACTGTCACTGGGTCGAAAAGTATCAGTCATACTTCTCAGTACGTCTAAAATCTAAAAGTAACACTACTGATAAAAATGACCAATCCAATGATACTTAGCGTTACCTCGAACACCACCGTAATGACAAGAAACAACTTTTCTCATTATACCCAATTATAAGAACTTATTCAAGACGACCCTAATCGTCAATCGTGAATTTATAATGAAGCATAGTCTTGTCACTGGGTTGAATAGTATTAGGCACAATTCTCCGTAAGTCTAAAATCTAAACATAACACTATTTGAATCAAAACGTGACTGTTCACCAGATCCAACCAATAATTCTTAACCTTATCTAGAGCACTACAATAGTGTTAAAACTCGTGGAAAAACACCAAGCTATTCTCACTAAACACCCAATTTTGGGTACTTAACATGACGCAAAATCGTTGTTAATCATGATTTTATAATGATACTTTTATAAAATTTTTGTCACAGGGTCGAATAGTATTGCTATACAATTCTCAATAGGTCTAAAAACTAATATAACACTATTTCAACTGATGTGAAAATGTCTAAACTATGATACTCAGAGTTCATTCGAACTTGTATAAGATCACGATACTTTTATGACGCGAAAACATTTTGTCACTGGGTAGAATTCTCGAAAACCATAATACTGTTAAGGACTTATGCGAAAAACATTAAGTTTTTCTCATTAGACCGAATTATGAGTACTTAGTTACTTAACTTTACCTTCACGCCATTCCCTTGTGGGGTAGGCAAAACAATTTCATTCACAATCTTTCTCCATGCTTTCCTATCTCCGCATACCTCCCTAGCTTCCGCAAGGTTCATACATTGTCTCTGACATGCCTTTTTATTTTTAAAACTCCTTATCTTTCTTTCTTTATCATACATTCTACTACATTCAGCCAAGTTTTACGCGACCTACCAGGCCCAGCCTTTCCTCTAACCTCACCCACATATATTTGCTTCGTTAATCTTGCGTTGTTCATTCTCTCAATGTGACGAAACCAACGTAATGTACTACTTATATATCTATCCATCATCGTCTTTTCCTCCCCACACTCCGTCATTATGCATTCGTCCTTTATCTTGTCCCTTCTCGTTTTACCACATGTGCTTCTCAGGAATTTCATACTCACGGCATTTATTTTCCTTTCGTGCTTTTTTTGACATGCCCATGTCTAACTTCCATACAGTACTGATGGGACAAACACCCCATTATAGATTGCTCGTTTCGCAGCTAGGCTCATGCTTTCACTTCTCATTATCGTCCACATACTTCCAATCACTTTCCTTCCAGCACTGATCCTTCGTCCAATCTCGCCCTCCATTGTACCATCTGCAGTAAACATTCTACCCAGATATACCAGCTCGTCCACTTGCTCCACAATTTCATCTTGCAGGGTAAATACTCTACTCTCCTTTCCACCTTCCCGATTGAACACCACAATCTTAGTTTTGTTCACGTTTACCTTAAGGTCCATGCTCTCAAACACTGTATCAAACTTACTCAGAGCGGTTTGTAGCTCATCCGCACTGTCACTTAATAAGACTGTGTCACCTGCATACAACCACGGTGACATCACACAGCCTTGTCGCACTCCTTGCGCAATATAAAGTATTCACTCACACCTTCTCTCACCCTAACACCTGCCCGACTACCGTTGTATACAGCCCTTATTCCATTTATTAGACCTTTATTTACTCCATATTCATTTAATATTTCCCACAGCTTCTCCCTATTCACTCTGTCGTATGCTTTCGCCAGATCTACAAACACACTGTACAGCTTCCTTTTTACCCTTAAACATTTTTCGATCACATGCTGGAGAGTAACCATCTGGTCGACACATCCTCTCCCTGGCATGAAGCCACCCTGCATATCCCAAATCTTAATTTGTGTAGTTTCTCGTATTCTATCAATCAGAATTCTTCCAAATACTTTACCAGGCACGCTAAGCAAACTTATTCTTGCAATTACTCTCTTTCCCTTACCCTTATACAGATTTACAATGATCGTGCTCTTCCAATCCCTCGGCACTTTTCCACACATAAGGTATACATTGAATAGTTAACACAATCTTCGTATAAGCTTTGCACCCCCATACTTTAGCATTTCACCAGTGATTTCATCTACGCGGCCTGCTCCCTTGCCGTTTTTCAACCTTCCCACCGTTTTCTCTCCCTCATTTTTTCCAATATCCTTCTCAGTTTCTTTCACCATTCCTTGCTTTCCTCACTACTGTACAGCTTTCCGAAATATTCTTGCCAGCATTTCCTCACTTCACAAGCGTCCCATACTATCTCGTTGCTCGTATTCATCACTCCTGCAGCGTTCTGTTTTGGGCTACGTTTTGTATTTTTGACTCATTTCCAGAAGTTTTTTGTTTCCCTCAAAATCATTCTGCGTTTTCTCTCCTTCCACAGCCATCACTTCCTCTTTACTTAATCCCACTGCCTCCTTCGCTTCTTAATCTGTACACCTCATACAATCGCTTTTTCTCAATCTCATTTTTTGCAGCAATCACGGCCATGTACGCATCTTTCTTCTTACATACTGCCTTTTTTACCGACTTATTCCACCAAGCACATTTTTTCTACCTACAGTCGCCCTTCCACATACCCGCACGGCACAGTTGACAACACAGTTTTTCAAGTTTATCCATGCACTTTCAACGTCAGTGTCGTTTATTTGTTCGTTCCACACGGTTTCATTCACATTTAACTCTTTACACACAGCATCTGCGTATTTCATTCTCGCACCATTATCCACTAGTTGGTCTACCCTAATTCTGGACGTTCGCACTACGTTCGCTTTCCTTCTCCAATACTTACTTAAGATGGCACAAATCGTCAATCATGATTTTATATTTTTATGAAACAAAAAGATCTCTTAGTCACTGGTTGACCCGAACAGGTCTAAAATCTAAATGTATCATTATTTCAACTTGACTGTTTAACACATCTAACTAATGGCACTTAGCTTTATAAACCGAAAACCTTGTTATTAGGTCGAATGGTATTAGACATAATTCTAAGCAGGTCTAAATATAAAAATAATACTATTTCAACCAAACGTGATGGTTTAACATAACTAACCTATGATAGTTGGCCTTAACATGGGCAGAAAACACCAAGCTGTTCTCGTTATACATATAAGTTCTTATTCAAGATCACGTTAATCAATGTCAATCATCATTTTATACTTTTATGAAGCGATTTTGTGGTTTAATGCCTCACTCCCAAGATAAACAAGAAAATTTGATTTCATGTACTTCATAGCGTACGCCACTGGTTCACTATTTCGATCCGTGAAGATGAGGAAAACATCAACGCAAACAAAAATTCCAAACACGATTTTTTTTAAATCCCTTCGTTTCAGAGATACATAAAAAGAAAACTCAAAATGAAGTGTGATGATCAAATACGTATAATACTCGTAATATGTATCTCTGAAACGAATTATTATTTTATTTATTTAATTTTTCTATCAAAATCAACTAAACCCTAACAAAATTAGTATTACTGAATAGGTAATTTTAATACCTTTCAAACGAGATGTCACTTGCCATAAGGTACTATTTAAAATAATTGGTCACTGTGGCCCTGTGACGTCATATATAACTATTACGTCACTTGTCATGACTAGTTGAGAAGCTTATATCCGTTTATATTCACCCTCCAAATTTCATTAGTTTAAGTAAAACCGTTCAAAAGATACAAGGGGGAGGGGACTGTTGACTAGCACTATATATATATATATATATATATATATATATATATATATATATATATTGTAATTAATTGTAATTAGCTCTAGTTATAGTTTATTTCACTTCATTAGTAGATGACGTAGCATAATTTGCTTCTTATACGTTAATTCTACCAACTTTGTATTATTGTCTTCAATTACAGATAAAAATTTATATGCGCTATTAGTGCCTAAATTTGAAATAGATATTGCTATATATAGTATAACACTTCAAGTAAGCACCTAACTGCAAATTATCCGAATTATAAGTGGCAAATTTCGCATAATTGGTAGTGTGTGTGTGGGTGTCTGTGCGTGTGCGTGCGTGCGCGTGTGCGCGCGCGTGGGTGCATGCGTGCGGGTGCGTGCGCGCGCGCGTGTGTGCGTGTATGCGTGTGCGTGCGCCTGCCCGCGCGTGTGTGAGTGTGTGTGTGTGTGTGTGTGTGTTGTGTGTGTGTTGTGTGTGTGTTGTGTGTGTGTTGTGTGTGTGTTGTGTGTGTGTTGTGTGTGTGTGTGTGTGTGTGTGTGTGTGTGTGTGTGTGTTGTGAGTGCGTTGTGAGTGCGTTGTGAGTGCGTTGTGTGCAGTGTATGTGGGTGCGTGCGGTGTGTCCGGTGTATGCGATGTGTGCGTGCGTGCATGCGTGTGCGCGCGCGCGTGTGTGTGTGTGTGGGTGTGTGCGCGTGAATGTGTGCGTGTACGCGTGCTCCCGCGCGTGCGTGCGTGTGTGTGGGTGAGTGCGTGCGTGTGTGTGTGTGTGTGTGTGTGTGTGTGTGTGTGTGTGTGTGTTTATAATTATGTAAGTATAATTAGCTTTAGTTATAGTTTGCTTCTTTACGTGTGTATTGTACATTCATCGTGTAATTAACTTCTAATCAGAATTTAGATGCAGCACCGTAATTAGTACAAAAAAATCATATTGTTTTAATGTATACAAGGCGTATTTTTAAAGTAAGTACTGTTTTGAAATAAAAAGAAAATAAGTAGACTTTTCTTAAGAATTTTATTTTTACATGAAAGCCTGTATTTTAATTTACTTTCCCACTTATTGTATCGGCCAGCTTTTGAATACAATCCTCGTAGAAATGTGCCGCCTGCTTAGATAACCACTGCATCACGGCTGATTCGATCAGTTGTTGAGTTTGATTCGCCACGTGTGGACGGGCATTGTCATTCAGCAAAACGATTCCCTTACTCAGCATGCCAAGCCTTTTGTTTTGAGTTACATGGCGCAGTTTTCTTAGGGTTTCAGAACTTATTGTGTCACCACGAGGCAAAAAATCCACAACCAACACCCCCTTCCCGTCCCAAAAAACAGTAGATATGATTTTCCGGGCTGAAGCGTTTGCTTGAACTTCACTTGTTTGGGTTGTGTTGAATGTCGCCATTCCATGGATTGCTGCTTGATTTTGGTGTAACGTGAGCAACCCATGTTTCATTGCCTGTAGACTCACTGTACCGCTTTAAGAAAGTCAAAAAACTGGTTAAATGTTTGCTGTTATGCACCTCAGTCAGCATTTTCGGTACCCAACGTGAGCTTAGATAATTTAAACGCTCTGTCACAATTTCATAAAGCGCACTTCTTGCAAGGAAACTCTTTAGATAACGACAGCGTCGGATCTCTCTCACGCTTTCATCAACGTTCTGCACCTAGTTGTCAATGATGATTGAAAGTCGCCAACTTCGTTCCTCATCATGCACATTCGTACCATCCTATCACTCATGTTTTCTCCATAAACTTCACTGATCTGACGATGGATTTCAGCCACTTTTACGTCTTTAGCACTAATAAAACGAATTACAGCGCGCATTTGACAGTCGGCGGGATTCTCAATCGGAGGAGACATTTCAAGTACTCACAACAAATGTAAATACGGTCGAATGATTTTGTAATGGCGTCTGTGGCTTGCCAATAGATAGCAGTACATAGCGCGGATTTCAGCGAATTTCAAAACGGTACTTACTTTAAAAATAGGCCTCGTATTATATTATACTTCAGGTACACACCTAAAACTTCAAATTGCTAAAATTATAAGTGGGAAGTTTCATTTAATTAGTAGTTGAAGTTGCATAATTTGCACATCTATATTTTTAATTAAACGTAATTAGATCTAGCCATAGTTTTCTAATTAATAAAAAATAAATGTAGCGTCGTAATTACCAAACTCGTATTATCTTTTTTACAATGTTTGCGCTTCACATATAAATTTGAAATTAATTTGTAGCTAATTTCTATTTTATTGTGCAATTAGCCCCCAGTTTAATACTAATACAACTATAATTTAGTTCCAAAAGGTAATAAATGAAAATTTTCACTTCATTCGTACGTAGACGACGTAACACAATTTGCACACTGCACATATTTTTTAAATTTTCACCTAATTGTATTTATTTTATCAATTTCATATAATTGGATTTAATTACGTATATTTACAATAGGCCCCTAATTTGAATTAGATATAGCAATGTATCATATTACACTTCAAGTAAGCACCTAACTTCAAATTACTACAATTATAAGTGGCAAGTTTCACTTAGTTAGAAGCGGGCGTTGCATAATTTGCAAAGATATATATATATATATATATATATATATATATATATAGGGTGTCCCAACCGTTTCGGAGTGGAAGATTATGCCTACTGTTAATTTAATAACAAATCTTATAACAGATTATTGTAGAAAACAACGAGGAGCATTTTGTAAAAATATTTTTGTATATACAGGATGTCCCATTTTCGATTACTACACTAAACTTGTGTTTTTTTAATGAAACACCCTATATATTTTTATATACTTGAATTCTCTGTTAAATGATTAGCAAAATGATTTAAGGTACTATGGGTCTACGACTAACGGTTCCTAAGTTATTGACATTTCTATGTAAAAAATTAGTCCATTAAATAGGCTCCTGTTCCGCCATCTTGAAAGACATCGGAGTGAAATTTTGGGATTTGTTTCCAATCTGTCTAGTTTTAACTTCTACATTCAGATTGCAGACTCTTTTCTTTGCATATACAGGGTGGTACATTTTGCTCAATGTTATTTTTCTCATTTTTTTTAAATGACACACCCTGCCTTTTATTACAGATTTGAATAGCATTTTTACGGGCTTTCAATAAATACACACTTTTTACTACCTATTCCTAAGTGTTGACTAATTTTTTTATATAGAAATATGTCAATAACTTAGGATCCGTTAGTCGTAGACCCATAGTACCTTACATCATTTTGCTCAGCATTTAACAGAGAATTCAAATATATAAAATTATATAGGGTGTTCCATTAAAAAAAAAACAAGTTTAGTGTAGTACTCAAAAATGGACACCCTGTATATGCAAAAAAATTTTACAAGATGCTCTTCGTTGACTACAATAATCTGTTTAAGATTTTGTATTAAATCAACAGTATAGGCGTAATCTTCCACTCCCAAATCGTTGGGACACTCTGAATATATATATATATATATATATATATATATATATATATATATATATATATATATATATATATATATATATCTGTGTATATATCAAACTTTGTACGTGACTGTGTACTATAAATTTATTGCGTAATTCACTTCTATTAAGAAATAGATGCAGCGCCGTAATTGCATGAAAACACCGTAACTATTATAGTTTGACAATTTTTCTAAGTCTCCTATAAATTTTAAATTAGTTGGTACCTAGTTTGTTAAATAAAAATGTAGCTTATTTGCACTTAATTCGCATTGTATACGTATTCGGTAATTAGTAATTGGTGTAACATTAACATTAATTATTTTGTAATTGTTACAATTCGTCTAATTAATTGATTTCTAACTAATTGCACTAATTAGCACATAATTAGTAACAGATGTAATATACTTTTATGTAATTATCACTATGACTGTTAGACATATATGTATATTCCTTTGAAAATAAGGTCAGTAAGTAAATTGTACAACATTGCAGCAGGTTATTTGTAATTAGTACATAGGATACAGCAAAATGAAAATAAAATCGGTTTTAAAAGGTAATAAATGAGAATTTTCACATTATTAGTAGATGGGTAGACTATCACAATTTGCTTCTTACATATATTTTATTTAATTTGCACGTAATAGTATTAATTTTACCAATCTTGTATAATTGGCTTTAATTACAGATAAATTTATATGTGCACTTTGTCCCTAATTTGAAATAGATATAGTAGATATAGCAATATTACACTTCAAGTAAGCACCTAACTTCAAATTAGTACAATTATAATTGGCAAGTTTCATTTAATTACAGCTGGCATTACATAATTTGCACTGATTCACAGGGTTGCTCATGCGTCAAAGTGCGATATCTCAGTAAACATAAATTTTAGAAAGAAATGTTTCATGTAAAAGTTTTTGGATGCGTATTTTAAAATTATTTTCAAATGTACAGGGTGCGTCATAAAAGTGTGGTAGTACCAAGTTGTTTTTTTTAAACGGTACTACCTATTTTTTTGCCATTTTTGGATTTATCGTCAAATTTTAAGGTTAGTTTATATAAAGAGTCTTATATCAAAAACTTACCATTTTCGTGTTATTCGGGAAAATTCGAAAATTTTGATAGCTGAAAGGTCTCACGGAAATCGGTGTTGTACCCTAACTGCTGCGAATTTCGGAATCCGTCTTATGAGGCTCTAAGAGGAACTAATAAGCTACGTTTACAAAAGTTTACAAAACCCCCGAAATATGACTTCCATGACTTCAATCTTCAATAACTTCGTTATTTTAAATGGAATGCCCCAATTTTCTCGACGGCATCGTGTTTAAAATCCAAAAATCTACAACTTTTGTTAATATTACCCTATCCCTAAACCCAGCCGTTTTTACCTTCTAAATATTTCAACATCCGCACCGGTGACGTCACCATACGCAAATATTACCCGTTGTCATGGAAACAACAACAAATGCTTTATTGATGTCTGTGTTTTCTTTCGAAAATATTATAAATGTCGTAGGTATTTGTGAGTTACAATTAGTTTAATATTGTGCGTTCGTTATTTCGTTAGTATTTTCCTTTACATAATTCTTTAAGGCTTTTTTTTCATTTGGTGAGTAGTTACGCAGATATTTCGCATATTTCATTCTTATATCGTATTAGTGTTTGTAGTTTATTTAATAAGTATGAATTTCGAAAGGACGGGATTGGTTGACATGATCTTTGGTATGGGATCTGCTGATCAAAATTGTTTACTAACTCAGAGGATGTATACCGTTAGCAAAATTTTAAAGAGGAACAGGTTTCATGACTACAGCATATCTTTCCATCAAGAACTATTGGGGCCTGACTGGGAAATTAGAAGGACATTTTGCCAGTGGGAGTTGGAAATGGAAAGGACAACACCTATTTTTTTCCGAAAAGTATTATTCTCCGACGAATCAACTTTTACTCAAGAGTGATAGTTCAAACCGTCGTAATTTTCATTATTACGCAACGGAAAACCCAAAAATAGTAAGATGAGTTAACATGCAGCGGCAGTGGATCGTAAATGTTTGGGTTGGTATTATTGGCGATTTTATAATTGAGCTACATTTCTTTAACGGACATTTGAATGGTGTGGAATATTTGCATTTTTTGCAAAATGACTTGCTCCAACTTTTACAAGACATTCCTCTAGTTTTAAGGAACAATATGTGGTAACAGCATGACGGTGCTCCAGCGCACTTTGGTGCCAGAGAGGACAAATAAAGAATTTGAAAGTAGAGGGATAGACCGCGGCGGACTCGTTTTTCGGCCATCAAGATCGCCAGACTCAACAAAAATAAATTTTTATTATGGGGACAGATAAAAAACGTTGTATACCAAGCTGGTCCGACTACTGCAGAAGATATGAAACAACGCATAATTCATGCGTTTAGAAATACCATAAGTATTGAAATGTTACGAGAAGTAAATAGGTTTTTTCTGGAAAGACTGCAAATGTGTTATGATCGAAACGGAGGACACTTTGAGAATTTATTGTAAATACAAATAATGTTGTGAAAATAAATAATAATAATTTGTTATAAATAATATAAAAATAATAATACAGTCATTGATACTCATGAAAAACGTCAAAATGACATTGGACGTCACCGGGCAACGCGTAACATTCGCGTATGGTGACGTCACCGGTGCCAACGTTGACATAAATATTTAGAAGCTAAAAAGGAGAAATTTTCGAAATCTTAAATACGGCTGGGTTTAGGGATAGGGTAACGTTAACAAAAGTTGTAGAAAACACGACGCCGTCGAGAAAACTGGGGCATTCCATTCGAAATAACGAAGTTGTTTAAGATTGGAAAACTTTTTTTAAGTAAATAAGTCGAAACGTAGCTTATTAGGTCCTCTTAAAGCCTCATAAGACGCATTCTGAAATTCGCAGCAGTTAGGGTACAACACCGATTTCCGTTAGACCTTGCAGCAATCAAAATTTTCGAATTTTTTTGATATGACTCTTTACATAAATTAACCTTAAAATTTGACGATAAATCCAAAAATGGCAAAAAAATTAGGTGGTACCATTTAAAAAAACATAAGTTGGTACTACCACACTTTTATGACGCACCTCTTAATGGCCAAAAACTTTTATATATATATATATATATATATATATATATATATATATATATATATATATATATGCAGGGTGGCCCACTTAAGCACGATTGCTCCATAACTCCCTTATTATTACAAATACGAAAAAATGTCTTATATAAAAGTTGTCCACAGTCATAAACTACACGTTTTAAAATTATTTTCAGAAATGCCGGACTTCCGGTTATACCGGAAACTCATGCCAACTGGGATATTTTAAATAGAACAACCTATATATTATTACATTTTTGAATTCCTCGTTGAATTTAAAGGTCACTTTAATAACCATACTATGGGTCTACGTCGCATTGCTTCTGAGTTATTTGACATTTTGTAGAAAAAATGACGTTTGCAGTGCCTCCGAAAACTTTCAATATCTCGAAGACGGATACCGTTAGAGAGATGTGGCTTTCGTTTTTTACTTTCGAAAAGGGTATCGCATCATTCTCATTCATTGCCAAAAATCTTGCTTTTAGAAGTCAATAATTTCTATCGCTCCGAAAATAATTTTTTTCAAACATGGTTTTTTAAATGGAACCACCCATATTTTCTTACATCGGCGGATAGGAAATTAAATTTCCTTTCCATTGATGTAACATTATCAATATTTTGGAGTGATAGTTTTTGAGATATTCACATTTTTATCTAATTTCAGTTCTTATTGCGCATTGCCGCGATGCTTTGGAAAACGTTTGTCAATTGTTTTAAACAACTGATAAGAAACGTCCGTTTCTCGAGCTTCTGTTGTGCTTTGCTGTCTTGTGTATCAGTTTAAGTGTTACTACAAGACATTTCCATTAAAATGTTGTTGTCCGACGCAGAGTTGATCGACATGACTTACATTCTTGGAGAATGCCAAAGAAATGCGTTATTGGCGTCAAGGATTTATGCGGTACGGTATCCTGAACGAAGACTTCCCCGAGAAACAGCCTTTCAAAAGTTGTTGCAACGTCTTGCTTTTAGAATTGAATCATTTCTATCGCTCCGAAAATAACTTTTTTCAAAAATGGATAACTTGATTTTTTAATGCACAAGAAATAAACAATAAATACTCAAGAATTGAGAACACAAAACTCAAAAGAAATACACAAGTAATACATAAGGAATGAACAATAAATGCATAAGGATTGCACAAGTAATACAAAATAATTACTTAAGGCTTACACAAGAAATAGAGAAGAAATGCACAAGAAATACACAATAAATACATAAGGAACGATCAATAAATACATAAGGACAATTACTTAACGATTACAGAAGATATACAAAAGGAATGCACAAGAAATACAGGTTATCCGGTTGACACGTTCCCTCGTTTGATACTGCACGCGTCCGGTGTTTGTAAAACGTTGTAACAATCTTTGAAAGGCTGTTTCTCGGGGAAGTCTTTGTTCAGGATACCGTACCGCATAACTCCTTGACGCCAATAACGCATTTCTTTGGAATTCTCCAAGAATGAAAGTCATGTCGACCAACTCTGCGCCGGACAACAACAGTTTAATGGAAATGTCTTGTAGAAACACTTAAACTGATACACAAGACAGCAAAGCACAACAGAAGCTCGAGAAACTGACGTTTCCTATCAGTTGTTTAAAACAATTGACAAACGTTTTCCAAAGCACCGCGGCAATGCGCAGTAAAAACTGAAATTAGATAAAAATGTGAATATCTCGAAAACTATCACTCCAAAATATCGATAATGTTACATCAATGGAAAGGAAATTTAATTTCTTATCCGCTGATGTAACAAAATATGGGTGGTTCCATTTAAAAAAATCAAGTTATCCATGTTTGAAAAAAGTTATTTTCGGAGCGATAGAAATTATTGAATTCTAAAAGCAAGATTTTTGGCAATGAATGAGAATGATGCGGTACTCTTTTGGGAAGTAAAAAACGAAAGCCACATCTCTCTACCGGTATCCGTCTTCCAGATATTGAATGTTTTCGGAGGCACTGCAAACGTCATTTTTTCTACAAAATGTCAAATAACTCAGAAGCAATGTGACGTAGACCCATAGTATGGTTATTAAAGTGACCTTTAAATTCAACGAGGAATTCAAAAATGTAATAATATATAGATTGTTCTATTTAAAATAACGAAATTGGCATGAGTTTCCGGTATAACCGGAACTCCGCCATTTCCGAAAATAATTTTAAAACGTGTAGTTTATGACTGTGGGCAACTTTTATATAAGACATTTTTTCGTATTTATAATAGTAAGGGAGTTATGGAGCAATCCCGCTTAAGTGGGCCACCCTTATATATATATATATATATATATATATATATATATATATATACCTATATGTAATTAATCGTAATTAACTCTAGTTATAGCTCGAGTCACAGTCTTTTTCATTACAAAACTTTCTACCTGACTGTGTATTGTATATTTATTGTATAATTCTAAGAAAAACCATATTCCCCTTTTTTTTTACAATTTTTCTACTTGATCAATTTTAACTAAATTGCACCTAATTGTACTAAATAAAAAATGTACTTAGCTAATTTGCACTTAATTATATACGTACTGTGTTAGGTGCAACAATAACGTTATAGCGCTCTAATTATAACAAAACTTAAGTTAGTGTGTGTAGCAAAATTAGCATATATAAATTCTGCCAATATGTCTAATTGACTGAATTATAATTACTTGTGAAATTACACACAATTAGTAATAGATGATAATTAACTGTATTGCCTGTTAAATGAAGATTAAACTCGTTTAATAATCATACACCTAATTGTATAACTTTGCAGCAAGTTTACCTAGATTAGCACTCAGGATACAGCAAAATTTAAGAAGATTCGCTTCATCATAAATTCTTAATTAATAATCGACTACCCATCTCACTTAATGTTTTTTCCTGCATTCGTACCTAATTATGCAATGTACTTTTATAGTGAAGTTTACGCCTCATTTAAGATATATCTAAATAAACTGTATGGTAATTAGAAACAAAAATGCAGACTAAGTTAATAGTGTTAATAACCACGTAATAATGCAAAAACGTTATCAAGTTATATTCAGTATGATTTATGCTACCTTACTCAACGTCGATTACGTTTTTCTTATAAATTCATGGCTAATTGCAATTAGATGTAACTACAATAGAGTTTTACGTTAATTAGGAATTTAATTAAAAGAAAAAAATGGATCCTACCCACTTCTTAATTAGAAGGTAATTAGTCTTAAATACAATCAGTAGTCAGTCTACTTAATTATTTCATAATACAATGCAGACACATGATATTAATTTTGTAATAAAAAAACGTTTTCCTTTTAGTCAAGTAGTCCTTACCTACCTTTTTCCATTTTTTAACCTTACTTGTCTAATTAAAGATTAATATAAATTAAAAATAGCACCTAATTAAATTCCTGTAAGTGTAAAATAAAAAAGAATTACGCCCATTGAATTAATTCGAAATTCCTTTTCCGAATTTAGTTTGGAATTATTATAGATCGTTGTCCTTGCATTCGCTTTTAATAAACCATGAGTATGAGACGATCCATTATCATATTTCTAGGAGTTTTTTTTAATTTAGTACTTCAAAGTCAAAAAGTCAATAATGTGTAAAGTACGTTACACAATAATAAATATTTCCCTTATACGCCTTGAACAGGGTGTTGGATAATGTCAATTATTAATGTATTATCAGTTAAGGAAATGTTTATGTAACGTTATCTCATATTTATTAATAAACTACAAACTTGTCAACTATTCTTATCATAACAGGAATTTTAATTATTTACAAAGAAATCATTAAAAACGTGCCTTAGGAATAATATACTTCCCTTTCACTCCATTTCTGGAATTTATATATGAAAAACGCAATATAAAATTTTGCATATTTCGAGCCGTGAAGAATTAATCGATAGTTTTCCCTTAAACATATTTTTTTTTGAAAAATAAATATAGGTCAAACGGATTTAATCCAAACTGACATCTAAAATCGAATTGAAACCTTAAAAAAGCAGCCCCCTCTTTCACAATAAATCTCCCAAAAAAAATCCTAATTGCACACCAATGAACTGTAACAGTTGTCCAATGCAATTATTAACCCTACCTTGACATAAACATAAGAAAAACGCATACAAAAATGCATTGGGTTACAATGACGCCATCTTGTAGGTTGTACACCTGTCCACATATTTTTAGGAAATTACCAAAAAATATGTATTAAATAACAAATTATCATTGAAAAATTAAAAAAAAAATTAAACACAATCACTGATACTTAGTAAATTGTACAAATTTTAGTTAAGGTTAATATAATAAAAAAGTTAGGTAGAAAAATCAAGGTAAAGACCTTACCTCCGTATTCATATTTTTCGGTGGTCGATGTACTCACGAAGCTTAAACTAAAAATAAAAACACTAATCACTCTTAAAATTAACATTGTTCTAGGGTTTATGCTTTATAAATTCGCGATTTAACACTTTTTTTACTTATTATAACACGGGTTTTTTCATAGCGATGATAAAATAATGTCCTTTATGGACGGCAGTAGTCGAATTCGTTTGATCTCGTATTTACTTTCGAACGGTGACGATGCTGCACGATTAGTAATCCCCACCCACTATTCGTTATTCACCGCTAAATTTAAAATTTCATTAACCCTTACCGGCACAATTTTAATTGAATTATAGTGACAAGCATGTACAAATTCTGTATAATTGAAAGTAGCTGCTTGTCAGTTAACACAATATTAAAAATTCATACCTTATGTTAAAATTATACAATATAAGCAAAATTAAAATGAATTACGTTAAACCAGCGATTCTCAAACTTGTTTTCCTTGTACCACTATTTTGCCTTCCTTTCTTTGTTACAACATTTTTCAATAAGAAGGTGTTTTATAGAAATATATAATTAACTTGGAAGAAAACAGTACTTTATCAAACTACGGTACATTTGCCAGTTTGTTACATAGAAACGGTCCTTAATTTTTATATAATTATTTAATTTCAAAATACAAACCTTCGAGATTATCATTCATAATTAAAATCCTTATCTTTTGGGTTTGTAATCGTGTATTTACATTTATCTTTACACAAATTTTAAGAAAGAGACAGATTGATTAGAATAACTAGCATTATTATCATTTGACTATTTCATTTTACATAGTTTTAGTGGAGTCATATTACACTACGAATAACAAACAAATTATAATCGATAGAGTAAGTACACTGTGCTAGGATGGGCATTAAGGTATTCATCTACACTATAAAAGCAATTGTGTAAAAACATCTTTTGGGTTCTATTTTGAATTTTTGTATAGGTAACGACTTAATTTCATGGTTGCCTATTGTATAGTTGTACATTTGATGAATTATCTTCTGATACGTTTATTATTAGCCTTGGTTTTTGTTTTTAGTCCAAACTGCAAACATACATGAACATAATTTTAAAGGTACCAGTTTGCATATCAAATTTTTGAAGTGTAAACTCAATTTGTTTTTAATAAATAAACACATGGATTAAAATTGTGTTATAACTTTTATTACCAACGAGAAAACAAACTAAATAGATATTTATAGATATGAAAGTGAAAAATATTACCTTTGGATTTGTCCACAGCTCGTGTATGACTATGAAATAAACATTAACATTTTGAAACTATGGAAAAAGTCAAATTTTTGATGAAATGAATTACAGTAAGTGAATAGCCTGTAATATAATCATTTTCTATACTTTTCTTGAAAACTTTTAGTTAACATAACTACATGGACCTTTTTCTTGATTTTTTCTTAGCGAACTGGGTATCAACTTCGGAAAAATCTGTTTTTAGTGTTATGTCTTTTTCAGAACACATTAAAACCAAAGAGTTCATCTTGCTGTTCAGTAAAGTTGCTCTTCCAGGATTTTTAACTCTTGAAAGAATTTAAAAACTTCTTTCAGCACTGCTGTTTGTCCCTGCCAACGCCAGGAACAAGTTAATAACAGTTGAAATATTGGGGAATGTGCAAGCTAGGTTTTTCTTTGATGTACAAATACATTGCTGTTACGTTTTTGAACTTTTCAAGCTCAACGTACATTTTAAAATGAATACACTCATTTAAAAAGTCTGATGTAACATCTTCTTAGTATACTGTGTAAAGTTTTCTAGCGGCTCATTTAATCTCTGATGCTTCCCAAGACGGATTTAATAATAATGGCAACACTTGAAATCTTGATGATAATACTTTATAGGCGTTTTTCCTGGCTGCTAAGTTAGCTATTAGCGTTGATTGAGGAATCGTTTAAGATACGCAACGGTACGGTAATATCCGTAGACAAAGTGGGGTCTCAACTAGAGACGGCGCTTGTAGTAATGTGGATCTCAAATGTTGAGTCGCTTGTTAACTCTCGCCGTGAAAGTGTCTATGTACTCTTAATTGGCAAGCGTGTTTGGCGTCAGGTTTCTCCTACAAACTTTGATTATTTGTGTTTTTGCAAAGCGTGTCATTTTTCAAATAAAATATGCTTGATGCTTGATAGTTTGTTATTAACCCGTGAAAATGACTGCAGTAAATCACATATGTGTTTATAATAACTGTTTTAAAAACCAAAGAGGTAATAAACATGTGAGTTTTTTTAAATTTCCAATCAAAGACATCTTTCGAACAGAAGAATGGAAGAATAATTGTGGTAACAGCACAATTGCGTTAATGGACGTGGTTGACTTAAAAAATAAAGTAATTTGTGAAGAACATTTTTTGCCAAAAGACATTAGGATAAGCAATCGGCGCAAGTTGTTATCCAAAAACAGCAGTTCCTTGTAAATATATTGAAAAAGGTAAGTAATCATATACGAATTAACATTTTTCGTCTATTTTTAATAATACCTAGATATTTCTTAAAAAATAAATAAATAATAGTCTCTAACTATGAATAAGTTTTATTAAAATTAAAAGAGAAAAATAATTTAGATACTGATGATTAGTTAATTAATCTCAGTATTAAGAAAATCACAGGTGGCTCTCCAACTTAAAAATAACCATTACATAAGAGGTCTTACAAAGTGAAAATATGATGTAATTACGCCCCACGCATTTTTATAGTCACACTTGATAATATGGTTGATTGAGGAAAATTTTTTAGGCAATGATAATATTTAGTTCAGTACCAAAAGTAGTGTTGTGTATTTAGGAGCTAGTGTCTACGTTTTAACAAAACCTTTGCTCTTAAAAAATATTTTAGTTTGTAATTGTTTAGTCTTTGGGAATGTTTCAGTTGATAATTTTCCAGATAAAAACCAATATTCCTGTGGACCATCGGGTAGTTCGCAGCCTATTGAGAAGTACACCAGAAAACGGCTATTTTGCAGTTCAAATGAAGATGATTTAGATATCAACGATCTATGCGCGCTAAAAGATTTACCAAGAACTTCAAGTGTTTGTAGCCCAAACAGTTCGTCCAAAGTAAGTGATAGAATTGTACAAATGGAATCCCCTGGCAAAACAATGTTCGGCATTGGCATCTAAACTCCGACGTCTCAAAAGTAAAGTAAGGGCTAAACAATCTCAAACATATAGACTAAAAATGAAAAAGTCTGTAAGTACTGGTTAGATGCTTAATAATTTGTTTGTTGGGAAAAGTAAATATTTACAAGTATTCGTTGGCATGCAGCTCTTTCATAAGAGAAACGTCAAATGGACCAAGGCTCAACAGCAAATAAGCCTCTCATTATATTATAAATCTCCCTATAAATTCATGTTAAATAACCTTAAATTTACTTTACCTGCAATCAGAACCATTCAGAGTTGGTTGAAAGTGATCAATTTAAGAACTGGATGCGGTAATACTACATTAATTGAGAAGCTGTTTTTGAAAGGAAAGAGCATGGAGGATAAAGAGAAAATGTGTGTTGTTCTTTTTGACGAAATTACATTAAAGAAACGGTTGGAATTTAACCAATCGGAAGACTTTGTCGATGGCTACCATGACCTAGGATTTCTGGGAAGGAATAACAAATTAGCTAACACGGCTTTAATATTTTACCTTCGGGGATTACTTTACAATTGGAAAATTCCATTTTGCTGCTTTGTTTCTGCTGGACCTGTGGACAGTAACTCGTTGCTGCAAATTATTCCTGTGGTAATAAAAAAATTAAAAGAATTAACTTTTAATCCAATGGCTCTGGTATGCTATCAGGGATCGAACAATCGTCGCGCTTTTAATTTGTTAGGTGCCACTATGCAAGAACCTGTAGTCACCATAGGAGGTCAAAAAATTTATACTATATTCGATGCTCCCCATTTACTGAAAAAGCTAAGAAATAATTTTATGAATACGAAGGTTAAATTTATTGTTGGAAATAGTCGTGTGGATTGGACTGACGTAGTTGAAACATACAAGATTGATGAAAGAAGTCTTACAACCAGAACCATGGTTAAAATTACATCTTGCATATTACCCCAACAAATTTTGAAAAGATGCGTATAAAATATGCAGCCCAAATATTTTCTCATATAGTTTCACCAGCAATTAAAACAGCAGCATCAACCAAACAGTTTATTTCTCCAACGTCATTACAAACCGCTGACTTTGTGGATACTATTAACAATATTTTCGATTCCTTAAATATTGCCGTTTTTGAGGATTTCAGTGGACTATAAAATCATTTCTTTTATTATGGAAGGATGTACAAGAACAGGGCGTGAAATACCTTTTAACGGGCTTTCTAAATCAGGATCCCCTCGAAAAATTTTTTTCTGTTGTTAGAAACAAAGGGGGTTATAATCCTACTCCTTCAGTTCGTCAGTGCCGTATAGTAATTCAGCAGAATATGAACATTAGGCTTCAAATGGCTACAGATACCGGAAATTGTCAAGCTGATGAAATTCATGACATTCTGAATTTAGAAACTGAAGAAAATTCTAATACTCCTGCAGACGCACCAGTTAACATGGAAGTAGATGAAAGTGTACGTACACAAGAAGCTACATCCGACGATCTTGAGATATTAACAGCTCCTGTGCCGCAAGAAGCTACTTTAGAAGCATGTTCTAATGTATATGTTGCTGGTTATCTAGCATGGAGCGTGGAAAAAAAATTTAAGTGCGAAGTGTGTTCAGCTAATTTAACTAAAGGTGATTGTGATTTAATAAATGAGAATGAGTTTTTCATACTTAACAAAGATTATTCTTGGGGACATAATATAAAATATTTAAACAGACCGTCAGATAAATTTTCAGGAATTATATCACGTCTTTTACGTGCATTTAATATATCTTTCGAGAAACATAAATGTAACATGCAAGTTAGTACAAATATAGAGCGTATCGTGTGTATCTCACAAACAACATGTTCTACATTTGTTCATACGAATGAACATATTCAGAAATTTAAAATGGGAAAGTGAAAAACATAGAGAACCACCAAATAAAAGTGTAAAACCTCACCGAAAAATTAGAATTTTGTCATGATTCAATAAGTGTGATTTGTTACGGCGGTGAATATATACCATATTAGATTATCTATTATTAAATAACATACTTCCGGTACTTCAATCAGGTTTTAGACATTATCATAGTACTGCTACAGCTCTCGCCAATATAACTGATAATATAGCTCACTCAATTGATCGTGGGAAGGCAGCAATCTTAATCTCGCTCGATTATTCGAAGGCGTTCGACGTCGTAAATCATAAATTGTTATATGCCAAGTTACGATATTATGGTTTAAATGACATAGCAGTGAAACTATTTCGTTCTTTTCTAAGCAATAGAACTCAAAGTGCCTGTATCGGAAGTGACATATCTTCTACAATAATGGTTCCATCCGGAGTACCACAGGGGTCAATCTTAGGACCAATTTTATACTTGGTGTATGTATCTGACTTGCATAAGTCGGTGAAATCATGTGAACTTCATGCGTATGCTGATGACTCTCAATTAATATTAAATTTCGATCCAAATGACCATTCCAGTGTTTCCAATAAAATTAATTGCGATATCGAAGCCGTAGTAAAATTTAGTGATAAACACCAGTTAACATTAAATAATAATAAAACAGTAATGTGATTGTTTTGTGCTAAAACTAAATATTCATGATTAACAGGAAACATGAAAATCATTTCAAACGGTGTTTCCTTACCTTTTGAGGAGAAAATTAAAAACTTTGGTTTAGTTTTAGATCGTAAATTAAATTTTAGTGATCATGTAAGTTACGTGATCAAAAGGGCCTATATGAAACTACGATTACTATTTACTAATAAGTCAATAATTAATTTTAAGTTTAGAAAATAATTATGTGAAGTATTAATTTCTCCCATTTATGGATATTGTTTAACTGTTTATTACCCATTTCTAAATTACATGAACAGAAACAGGCTCCAACATCTACAAAAAACAGTCCTTCATATCTGCAAATTCATTGGTAGAAATGAAATTCACTCTAAAAACATCAGATATGTAAATAATTTTACCATATCTGCACATCGTACAACATTGTTCGAATGTGGTTTTACGTATAATGCGACAAAACTGTATAACGCCCTGGATATAGTTTTTAAAAATTACCCCTTAAATATTTTTAAAAATTCGTGGTACGATTTGACTGTTAGCAATTTATATTTTTGCTTTATATTGTACATTTATAAATAATCATTGGATACACAGGTAGCTATTTATTTGGTATGAATTTATTTTCATATATTGGAAATAAAAATATTATTTCAAAGAATAATAATAGCTAGGGAAACAATACCGTTTATAGTATGTAAAGTTTTTATTTATCTATGAGTATGTAGACGGATGGCGCCGACCCGACAATGACAATCAGTCTCGTCATGACTCGTGCAGTCGAGTAATCAGTTCAGAACATTTGCAACGATGTAGTTAGTTTACAATTCAAAAGCTTGTTGGTGGTGGGGAGCAGGAGTTCCATTAGAAAAAGACAGCATGTTGGGAACGAAATTTAACATTACACTTGCGTGTCTTAAAATTTTTTAGTCAATGCTATTAGTGAGTCCATAATCTTTAGAAACGCGTTAATTTTGCAAGCATTTCTAGCAGCTAGACCACCTTCAATGCCACAGATTTCATCTGCAAAAACTTCTCTCTTTCTTATCTGTGTGTAAGTAGGAGATTCACATCCCGCAATGGACAACGCTGGCTGTTTGCAGGAATCAAAGTCGTCCCTTTTTACCTGCAAATAACCCTCCAACGTTGTTAGTTGTTTTATTGGTGTATCAAGGTTGATTGTTACACTTTGCAAGTAACTTGAACATTTGTCTACTCTTTCCAAAATATCGTTCCATAAAACCAAAAGAAAAGTGTTTTCAAAGTCATGGAACTTTGATTCAAGGCTGGATGCTGCCAATCTACAAGCAGGTCTTCGGCTAAATATTTTAAAGATACCTTAATATCTTTATGACCTTTTGCCAACGCTTTAACTGCATCTACTCTTGCAGACCATCTGGTCTCTGACAGTGACTTTACCACAGGTGTGTGGTGTTTAGCCAAGTGATTTTTTAAAATATTCCATCTGTAAACACTGTATGAGAAGTAGTTGTACAACTCTTGTACAAATCCGAAAAATACTACCGTAGCGGTATATCACTCTGGGGCACCAGAATCAATAAGATTCAATGAGTGTGCAGCACACGGGACGTACTCGGCTAAAGAGCTATGCTGTTTTATTCGAGATTGAAGGCTTGAGTAGGCACTAGACATATTACTTGCATTATCGTAGCTCTGTTCTCGACAATTCAAGATTTTAAGGTCAGCATTTTTTAAACATCCTATAACAGCGTCTTCTAAGCCAGATGATCTATGTGATATTCCAGGAAGAAGGTTGATTAGCCGTTCAACAGGCCCTGCTTCATTGTGAGGGACGTAACGTAAGACTACTGCTAACTGATCAATATGAGCACAGTCTGGTGTTGAATCTACAATGAGGCTGAAATACCTAGCCTCTTTTAATTCTTTAGTTATAGTTTTAAACACGCAGTTACTCATTATTTCTATGAATTTGTTACAAGTTTTAGACGAAAGTAAGAAGTATGTGCACTACCCTTATTACCATACTTTGCAATATGCTGGGTAAGAAATGAGTGATATTTACTATTAACTCTAGACACCCCAGATAGAAACCGTTTGAAGTTGAACCAAAACGTTCGTTGTCTCCTTGAAAGGGTAACCCTCTAACCGACAAAAATTTGACAACTGAGACAATTCTAGCCAATACGCTTCTCTTGTAATTAACTTCTTCTTCATACTGAGTAAACAGAAGTTTATCAACTTGCATAACACTTTTTTTCTGGTTATGTAAGTAAGAACGCTTTTCCTGTGAGCTTGAGACTGTTCGTGTTGTTTAAGGAGTTCAATGCTATGTTTCCAATCATTAAACCCAGTGGAAAGATTAGTTTTTACTGTCATCGATTGAAATAAGCAACATGGAACACAAAATACTTTCCCAGTTGCTTGTGAGTAAAAAGTTGATCTCTTAAAACCGTGCCTCCATTAGAAAGTGTGCTCTTAAATATTTTTACTGACAAAGTTCTTTTCGACTCATTAAATAAGCGCTCATATTTGGAGAAGTTTGCCGTAATATTTTGTGTTTGGCAGTTCTTAAGAACATTTTCAACGACTTCATTCAATGTAACATCCCAGGTACCTGGGTCATCTATTGAAAATGATTGAGGTAAAGGTAAACCTATCTCGATCTCTGAGGTTACTTCAGAAGGCTGGGAAACTTCAGTCTCATGTTCACCTCGGCTTTTATTAGTAGTAGTTGTGCCCTCTTCTTGTATACTGAATGAATTGTCATCATCACCGACACCACTTTCAGTACAAGGTTTGGTGCTTATTAAATTAACTGATTTAAAAAAAAGACCCGATTTTGGGAACCTTTCGCAAAGCTTCTAGTTCATCATTTCGTTTTTTCGCAACCCGTTTTCTATATTCACTTTAACTTTTTACTCATGATTAAAAGATTTTATATGGAAAATATTAAAAGCAAACTAAAAAAATATCAGAACCGTCACAGATTTGTCAAACGTTATTTGCAAAAAAAAAAAAATATTTATAAACACTTTTACCTGGAATAAAATCACAAAAATGTAGGCATCAAACTTTATTTATCAATACTAATAATGTTTTCTTTTTTTATAGAAACAAATAAAGTAAGATGCCTAAATAAACACTCATTACACTACATTTCTGGTAGTTACACACTAATAAAATTTTCAACACTAAATAAAATAAACTAAAATTATTTTTTATTTTTAATTTAAACCGCACAACAATTTCACTCTTACAAAATCTTTGTAACACTGACTTGCTAATAAATAAAGATAAAATGCAAGCTTCGTAAGAGATGGTGGGTGCTGCATTCCAATGATAGGGAAAGAATTGTATACAACGCCGTTGGTACCGCCAGATGTCCGTGGGAGAGAATCTCATATTTGTGTCAGCTAACATAAAACACAGCTCAGCTTTCGAATCCAATGTTTCAAACACGCTTAGATAATGAAAGTCTTGCCTTTCCTACGGTATAGATATTAAGTAATTATTAAAATATTGTGCAAACATATACAATTATTATGTAGGTAAGAAGTTATTGATGTACCATACACACACACACACACACACACACACACACACACACACACACACACACACTATATATATATATATATATATATATATATATATATATATATACAGCGTGTTCAGCGAGGAATGGGACAGTGCAATATCTCGAGAGCGGATGAAGATTTTTAAATTATGAAAATATTTTTGTAAATATCTTCCAAGGGCGCACATTTGTTGGCACAAAGATTTGAATCAATGCCCATCACCGCCAGGTGGCGCTATCTCACTTCAATTTTTTAAATGCAATGCCCTATTTTTTATTTCATTTTTGGATGCTATGACATATTTGTGATGACTTTTATTAAGACTCCTACCTGCCTATCTTTTGTAGTTTCTGAGAAAAAAATAATCCTTGGAATTTTAGCACAAAAACGTAATTTCAGGAAGTGCTCATAACATTTGAGTGATACAGACAAAATAGCAAATTTTATACCAAATGAAAGATAAAAGATTGTTCTTCCACAAAAATAATGCAGATAACGCCGAAATAATGCGATACGCTGTACTCTAAATTGTAAGGGGGACCAACTTATCACAGTCGTTGATTAAGAATCATGTGAAACATTTATCATGCCATGAAAACAAACGCGTAATGAAGTGTCTGTCAAGTTTCTGTCAGTTTACAGTTTCAGTTTTGAAAATCATCTGTGCATCTTTAAATTCCATAATTATGTTTACGTTTTCTATCGAAGAATATTTTGATATGGTAATAATTTATGGTGAATGTAGAAAAAATGCAAGGGCTGCACAAGTATTGTATGCTGCCAGGTTTCCCGATCGACGCCATCCCGGAAAAAATACATTTGTTCGTGTAGCAAATATTTTGAGGGGAACCGGTCATTTTCCTCACAGTAAGTGCGAGAATCGCACAAATACAGCAAAAGATGAAGCACACACCGTCGGTGTATTAGCATGTGTAGCTTATAATCGTGTGGTCTGATGAAAGTAATTTTTCAAACAATGGAATCGTTAATCGCCACAATTCCCATTACTGGTTGTCAGAAAATCCTCATTGGGTAAGAGCAACCAATCTCCAAGTGAGATGGAACATAAATGTATGGTGCGGAATGATAGATGACAAATTGATTGGCCCATATTTTTTTAATGGTACCTTAACAGGCCAACGCTATTTGGATTTTCTTGAAAATCAACTGTCTCCTTTGCTTGAAGATGTAAATGTACACCTGCGGCAAGTGATGTACTTTCAACAGGATGGCGCACTGGCGCACAATAGCGCAATAGTGAGAAATTATCTAAGTAGAGTGTTTCCGCAACGATGGATAGGTACGAATGGTCCCATTATGTGGCCAGCTCGTTCTCCTGACCTTAGTCCCTTAGACTACTTTCTTTGGGGACATTTAAAGAGTGTAGTGTATGAAACACCTTCTAGAGATGTAGAGGAGTTACAAAACAAAATTAGAATTGCTTGTGCAAACATACCACGAGAAACTTTAAGAGCGGCAACTAGTGTTACATTAATTAGGCGTTATCAAACGTGTGTAGAAAATGATGGAGAAACATTTGAACATTTAATTTAATTTGTATGCTTTCAATTAATAAAATTCCAAAAATTATTTTTTTTCTCAGAAACTACAAAAGATAGGTTGGTAGGAGTCTTAATAAAAGTCATCACAAATATGTCATAGAATCCAAAAATGAAATAAAAAACAGGGCATTGCATTTAAAAAATTGAAGTGAGATAGCGCCACCTGGCGGTGATGGGCATTGTTTCAAATCTTTGTGCCAACAAATGTGCGCCCTTGGAAGATATTTACAAAAATATTTTCATAATTTAAAAAGCTTCATCCGCTCTCGAGATATTGCACTGTCCCATTTCTCGCTGAACACGCTGTATAATATATATATATATATATATATATATATATATATATATATATATATATATAATTTACTAATTTGTACTGATTCAAGTAGGTGGTTAAAATTATATAAACAGATAAATAATCTTTAACGTTAGAAAATGTTAATGTTAGTGAAAATAAAAACTACAACATTACATTATTTACATTCACGTATATTTTTTCTGTAGGACAAATATTATTTGAGATATTTCAGTTTTAGAGAGATGCAATTTTTGCATCTCGTCACTGAATAGGTGTTTTTAATAATCGATTTCAAGGTGTTACAAGAATGAAATAAACTAAACAAACCACAGCCGATAGCACAAAACCTTCAAAAGACGAAATGTAGAAAAATAAACGGCGAATCGATTGGTAACAACCTTATCTGTCTATTACTAAAACTTACCTCTACAGATTGTTTTGAAAACACAAATTTTTCCGTCTGTGAGCTAAGAAAATTGTAACTTCGCAAAACTCTAGAAATATTCATGCTTTGTAAGACGTTTTCTGATTAAATAAAAGTGTATAAGTAATGTATTATATATGAAAAAGAAAGTTTAGAATCTCATCTTCGCGATGGTATATATAATCCCTGCCCACCCACGACAAGCAGGTGCTCGCAGACAGCGCCCCCTGCGCTCCACTATATGCCACGCTACAGCAATACAATGTTAGACAGTTGCTTGTAGCCATCTCTTGTGGGGCCTACTCAAGTTTGTTGTGTCGTTCCCGTTTTTTTACCGTTGTTCTGGTTCTGGAAATAATAATAATAAAAAATTATCCGAAAATTTTTTGCCCCCTAGAAATTGCCCGGACAATTGCCCAATCTGCCCATTGGTAAATCGGGGCCTGTTGATTTATTAGGGCACTTTTATAAGAGAAATTTATTAAAAACGAACATAATTTTCTAGCTTCATTTGTTTTTGATATATTTGCATGCCGCCCGTGTGCGTAATTTTCCCGCCTACTAACTTCTGATTAATCATAATTTCTTTGAAGTAATTTATCTTAAATAAAACAGAGGAAATTATTATATTTATTAATACAGTCTTATTATGAAAAATTTAAATAAACGCTAATTATGATTTCCTTGCTTTTTTTCTGACCTAATCACCAAAGTATTATAATTAGATTTTTTAAATGTAGTTTTTCAAATTTTGTTTTTTTTCTTTTTAGATTTTAGTTACTTTGAAATATCAGACCAAAATTTTTTTTGTTGTATATTCTAAAGCATAATATAATAAGATCAAAATTGATCAGAGCATTCTACTTATGTCATCGATACATTGCATTCAAGTTTGACTGAACTGCTATTGTTATGTACGAAGGTCAAGTACTACTTAAAGTAGATATGCCCATTGAACTTGTAAAACCATAGTGTCCCATTTTTTGTTGCCCCAACTGTACTGTAGAAAATCCTGATTTGAAGTGCCTACACTGTCCCTTGCTGCCGTATATTGGGAAATGCTCTGTACCATCATATCGTGTATCCGCTACAGATATTGGAATTACAGCCTTTTTTTGGCGCAGCTTTCTCTAGAGATGCCCGTTTGCGCTTGCCTTTTCGTTTTTAGACGAGATTTACATTTCTTAGTTTCTCATCGAAACAAAAGTCATGCATTTACTACAGCCAGATCAATCATATATCCAAATATCCTGAGATACCATATTTTAGATTTCAACGGCACTCGATACAATTCTATCCGCATTACAGCTAAATCTACGTCTCCCATGTGCTCGTCATACTCCTGAATAATTATAGGACATGACACGTCAACTTTTTTTTCTCTAACGAATTCCAACGTTTTACAGTACCCAATGGTTCGATGGAAAGATATGAGGTTGCTAAAATTACAACTTCGTCGTACCAATAATCCACACTTTCTCTGGCTTCTTTTTGAAGATCACGATCAGTTTTGAAAGGGCAATTCTTTATTCTGTTTTTCCTCACTGTGCCTAAGGAATTAATCCCAAGTGCTTGTTTCTGATAGACAATAAGTTCAAAAGAGCAAAAAATATCGAAAAATGCTTTTTATTATGTTGCTCGTGCGACTTATTATTTTTACCTCTAAACCTTACATTTTTACCGGCCAAAATTTAACAATATGAATTATAATTTTTAATGCGGATACCAATCTATCTTTTTCCTGATTTATCAATTTATCATTTAGCGAATTAGTAGTGGTTTCAAATTTAAATCAATCAAAGATTTTGTGTTACAAATACGACTTTTTGATTTTTCAAGACGCTCTATAGCTTGAGACAAATGTCTCCAATCGTTATACTCTTCAACAAGGGTACTAAGAAAGGTTTTAAATATTTTGCAAGGAAAACAAAATACGCAATCTTTTAGTTTAGAATAGGCTTGCCAAACTCTTGGAATTATTTCCCGTTACTTAATCTTTTTTTATAATATGCAGATGAGCAACCTCTGCAATCTTTATCCAAGGGAAAGTTTACATCTGTTTCTGTAAGTTGTGTTATGCCTAATTCTACCAAACTTAATTTAGCTTTGTCGTATATTACGGAAGGCCAATGACCAGGATCCTTATAAATATCGTCTTTATGCTTACTATTTCTAACGAACACTGGTATTCTGACTTGTTTTTGATCACAGGATAAACTGTTTCAGGGCTTGTCTCTTCGGTTAAATCAACTTCCTTCAGAATTCCTGTGCCTCGTCTATCTCGTCATTGTGATCTCGTGATGTAATCTCTGTTGCCTCTTCAGACTTTTCTGAGATTAAAAATTTTCTCAGTAAGCCACTTGCCTTTTTGACCAACTCTTCTTTTTTGGGCTTCCTTTTCTTACTGTATCTTGAGCTCCAGAAAGCTTTTTCCGATTATCACACTGTAACAAACCTTTTTATGTATGTTTAAAATTTATGTTCATATTGCCAACTTAAGTGAATTTCGTGTAGCGTTAGTTGCATACCTTATTGGCGTAAAAATGTCTATATAGTTTTAATAAATTATTTCAAAAATGACACGTCTGCACATCCCTTCTGCGCTTCGAATCACTTTCGGTCATTGCGCACGGTTACTTTGAGCGTCCGTGATTCATTGCTTGAACTACGTGTTTAAGTAGCAGCCGTTTTCGCTTTGTTTAGTTTTGTTATTAAGAGTGCCACATTTATATGGAGAGTTATTAAAATTATTATACTGAAATTTGAGGCAATTTTACTTATACTCTTACCACTTATTTTTACTTTGGGTTTAATTTTATTTTAACGTTAACGTTGCAAGATGATGCAATAGCCTTTGCTGCTGCGAGGTGGGATTTCAATTGTCAAATTTTACTTTAAACCATATAAAATCAATTCAGTTTGGAGGTTTATGAAGAAATTTCTATATATTTGGAATTACCAGCATATCAATCTGATGTTTACTTCAACTTCCATCAAAATTGAGCAATAAAATTTAAAGTGATGAATCGACAACATTTCCTTATCTGCTGAAGTTCCAGTGACACCCTAAATGTAAAAGAAATTACTCCAGGTATTTCATATTGTTAATTAATTCACATTTTAGTTTAAGGCAGTTAATTAAGAATCACTAACATTAGTTTTTAAGAGATCATTCTTATAATCAAATTAAGTATCGTAATAAAACTCCTTGTTGTCATAATTGTTTAGTTGTTATTTTCATGAGTTTTTTGTGACTTTTCTATTTTTAAGGTTTATTTGTTCCTTAAAGGAAATTGGCGTCCGAGATTACATTACTTATTTTCAGGTTTGAAGCAACACCTTTTTTTTTTGTAAAGCGCAAATATTTGAGCAATTCTATTTTTGTTAAGAAGCAAATCAAGTGTTATTGAACCTAGACCTATTAATCTACCGATGAGCAAAGTGGCATAAAATCTTCTAGTTATCCATTATTTTCCACAGCTAATTATATCTCGGGGCTAAAAGTATTAACCATTAAGTGGGTGAATTATTTATACGACACCCGTTAAGATTACAATACATGTATTTACAATAAAATGAAAAAAAGGTGTAAACACACTTATCGTTATGTAAGAGTTAAAACGTTTGGATACATTTCGATAAAAGTAAATCTTTGTTATACAATACTCTGCTGTTTCGACACGTTGATTTGGGCTTAATATTTTGCAAAAGAGCGATTCAATTTTAATTTTTCCAATTGATAATCAAAGTTTATACCTATCGCGCTTTTTCCAATTAACGTTATTAACAATCACAGAGTTTTTTTACTACAAAGGGTGACGTTACACAATATAAAGTAGCTGTGTACAGTAAAAACAGAAAGTATTTTTTGTTGTGGGACATATAATGAAAAAAGTAACTGATGAATTTTATACCTACAGTGGGGTCAAATTGATTACATGTATTTAAATGTATAGAGATAACATGGAAATACTAAGAATATGATCAATTTCAACCAGACAAAAATATATCCAGCCAGATTTTTAAAATAGTAAGCTTCTTGACCTTCAAATGGTTTTAATACGGAAGTTGGCTACAAAGCTATTATGTCTAAAAATTCAATAGAAAACATGTCATTTTCTACAATTCATGCCTAGCAATTCAAATTCACCGTCATCGGATATATCTCGAACTATCGAAACATATCTATAGTTTGTTTTCTGTCGCGAACCCCCTAATACTTTTACCAACAAGAATTTTCCCTTCTCGACTTAATTTTCATTTGGTTGATAATACTCTACCTCTTCCTGGTTATCCTCCAGTGGTTCGTTATAGGAATTATCATTGATAAGTGATTCAGGCACACTAGACTGGCTGTCGGAGTCTTAATCGGCAGGTGCAGACACACTCTTTCCAGGCTCTACTACAAGCTTTGGCTTTTTATATTTCTTCCGGTGAGCGTAGCTGCAAATCTTTGCTGCTGTAAATATTCAATTAATACGTTGTTGACGGCATGTTCATTTTGCTCTGTGGCGTTGGCTGAGGGAATTTTTCGTAAAACAGACTCCGGATCTAATGGTGCTATACCAGTGGATTTGAAAGACGCTATCAAATATTTTTTATAGCACCATTAGCGTTTTTCTTATCTATCTCCAATAGTGTTGAATTCACTAAATGTGGAAAATCTTTTTTATCTATGGATTGCGAAAGCTTATTGGCTGCTTTCCACCTGGTTAAAACGGCCCTAAGCTATTTTGAAAGGACGAAGAAATCCGAGATCTAATGGTTGGCCAATGTGTGTTGAGTTCTTTGGAAGACAAATAAATAAAATATTATTTTCAGCACATAATTTTCATACGTCGTTAGTAAAATGAGAGGATAATTTGTCGCCGATTAGAACTTTGCAGCCTTCAGTCTCTTTGCATGAGGCAAAAAGCTAGAAACAAACCAATCACCAACAGTTTGGGCATCCATCCATCCATGGTGTGTCCGGTTGAAACGAGAACCAGCTGCGTAACATTTATCATTACAACATGGTGGTCTATTTGGACCCGTTTCTGTCCATTACAGCCACATTTTCTCAGATTTATAGGTCACATGTGGTGGTAGCAGCACACCCGATGCGAAAGCGCACATCACAATAGAGGTTGAGCTTTTGGTGAAGTTGCAGACGCGTTCCGAGTATTAGTTCCCCTACGAAACAGTATTTTCTTCTGCCCTGGATCATCCTGTAAGTTAGTCTCATCGTAGTTAAAAATATGAGACACCGGAACATCTTGTAGGATCAATTTGAAATTTTTAAAACAATCTACAATAACATGCCGTGGGACATCGGCACGGGATCGTTTTATGTTCGCTGCTAATTTATGGAACACTTCATTTTTATATCTGCGTAGGAGAGAATATGCCCTGGTAGATTATCTCTGAACCTTTCTACAATGCGGCCCTGACTATCTAGGTAGTTTTTTGTAAATTGCCTAACTTCTAAGTTAGCGAGAACCCCCATTCTCAACAAATCGAAATTGCTTTAATAAAGGATTTTTCTTTATTTACAGAAAATACAGATTGGCCACCATGTCGACCATGTAATCGGTTGTTCAGAGTCCCAAATGGAATTTTGAACTCTTTTGCAGCTTTTTTGTAAACTCCATCCCTGTTCCACAACGTTTTCAAGGGTAATTTCCAAGATTTCATTTGAATAGTTTTTATAAGCTCTTGCTCCAAGTTTTTTTTATACGCACGTACCATCTTTACATCCCTAAAAGCAAAAAAACTGGGCATGAGCGACAAAACCTGATGATCAAATTGGCCCCACACCTATGGTCGATCTCACCCAGCACTGTCGATCACCTCACCGTCGTTTTCCATTCATATAATATTTGACGCCAATATCGTTTTAATGGACCGTAGAAATCAACGTCTGAGCACTGAAGGAGCTGTGTTACATTGGTTGGCAGATAGTAAAACTTTATGTTGCATTTTTCGCGATCCGATAAAACTAACTCCGTAAAGTTGCTGGATAAGTTATCTCCAATAAGAACTTTGGACCCTGGCTGTTTTTTCTAAGCTGGCAGAAAAATTGTTTTGAACCAGTCTTCGAATCGCATCGAACCACCCACTCTTTCTTCTACCATAACGGCTTCGTACTGGACCGACTTCCATCCATGTGGTCTGTAAATTTTCGGACTTACAAACTACATGTGGATAACAGGTTTGTTTCATCATTGTTGAATATGTTTGCTGACTCAATGCCCTAAGTAGCTTCTATTCAAATTAATAAAGAATTTCGCAATTATTGTTACTGAAACAGCTTAACCGCTCTTCTTTGAATACGTCAATGATATCGAGATTGTATTGGGGAGCACAAATTCAGAGGTGAGAATTACAAAAAGATCAATCCATTCACGATACTATTCTAGAATCCGCGCCGGTACGTCATCCGAGTATAATTTAGAATTTTTGGAATTCTTCTTGGACATATCAGCTGTTAATACGGCCCATAAACGCTGTTGCAATATACAAAATTTGATAATAAGTGATTGTCAAAGCATTATTTTTATTCATAAAATAACGTTTACTGAAAATAAGTTTTAAGTTAGAACGAGCTATTTTGTTACAAGATTGAACCTTAATTTGGTGTCCATTAGTAGTTCAAGAATTTTTTCAATACCACAATTAGTTATAATTTTTTCTTCTTTTTGGTTAATAATTGTAATTGTTATCGTACATTGAAAACAAAATGTAGAAGGTTTAATATGATTTTTAATTTTAATTACATACGTTTAATTAGTATGGTGCTGTGATAACTTTACATATCCCATAGGTAAACTATTTACTTCAAGGTCTAAGTAAAAACACAGCAAAAAAAACTAGACATACCAAAAGCTAAAATTAAGACGTACTGTTAGCCTTCGTCCGTTATAGGGTGTTCTGATTTGTCATCTTCAAGGCAGTTTGATAATATTTATTTATTAAGGATCTAGTTATTCTTTACTAAAATAAGATTCTGTATTTTGCTTTATACATGTATGAAACTGTTATATTAATAGAAGGATTGTTTTTGTTTTCATATTTCATAAGTTTGTTTTATTCCCATTTACTGAGGATGCTAACTGTAATTGTTATGGAAATATATAAATTTGGAGATTTAAAAACCCAAAACATAAGTATTTTTATTATTTGTAATAATCGTGAAAATTTACATTTTATCATAATTATTTGCTTCCTCATTGTCTTGTGCATAAAAAGTGTAATTGTAATCTTAATGGCAAGTGGTGGTTTAATTATTCAGGAAATGTGACAGTATATATTGTAAATAAATGCGGTACAAAATTGAGCCTTGTGGAACACCATAGTCAAGCATAGTAGGCAAAGATCATTTACGATTTAAAATTAATTGTTGTGATCTATCTGTAAGATAGCTTCTCCGCTAAACCTAAAATAATTCTAGAAACTTAATAACGTTTCCTGATCCGTTGTGTAAAAGCCTTGAGAAAAATTTAATGACGTTAGCAAAGTTAATTCATTTTTATCAACTGTATATTAACTACAGTAGTGGTATGTACTTAGTAAACTAATGCACAGGTAATTCTGTTTTAAGACTTTTCTTATTTTTTCGCCATTTTTAGTGCTTTTTGCAGATATTCGGGCTTTGTAGTAAAACTTTAAGATTCCTTACCATAATTGAACAATATTAGCTGTTTTGGCAGTATAACTTCAAAAGGTATTACGGTGTTATTAATCAGCAACCAAACTTCTTAATGGTTTCTTGTCACAAGTTATTGCTTTCTTACAAGGGTACACTGCGCAAGGACTAAAGAATTTTATAAAAAAAAATTACTAAGTTTCGTCATGCTTTTTAGTCAAACTTAGAGACTTTCTTTTCAGGTCGAATTTTGTTGTTGCCTTTTACTTTTTCCGATATCTGTTTAATTACTATTCGTTGATATTATTTCCTAGTGTCAGCCTGGTCCGGGACGTAAGTTCAACCGCGTTGTAGTCAATTACAAAAAAAGGCTTAAAATTTTTTAAATCTGTTTCACTAATTGGCAGCATACTACCTCATATTTTGACCTCTATCGATTAACGGCTGTCAAAATTTTTAATGGTTAATCTCTGGCAATATTAATGTCATTAAAAAGCATTTTTCGAAAACATCTCGAATGTGCATTACATTGATCTCACCACATAACCTATTTCTTAAAAATTGAAGTCAAATAGCAATGCCCGTTTCTGCAATTACAGGTTCAACCTTTTTAAAACTGTTGATAGAATACGTATTACCGATATGTACCTCCTATTTTTCTATTGATCGAGTGATTTTTATTGGGTCAAGGGTGAACGCGGTTTTTAACTGACTTTGAAAGCACTGTTTGTGAAGATTTTACATATCTATTTCACAGGTCACTAAGCACGACCTATCTCACACAAATTGAGGTTAAAGGTCCGTGTTCGTGATTACAGGATGATAGTTTAACTTTTTTCAATTATCGCTAATTGATAACGTACCACCGAAAGATGTGCAACTCCTGTTGCGTTTTTACGTTCATTTACCGATGTGACATTATGCACTATCTCAGATGTTATTTATATTACTCCGTAAACCCCGCACAATTCTATAAAAACTTTATTGGGATCAAAACATTTATGTCGTCAGATTTTAATGCAACCGCTATTTAAACTATTGGTTTGTTGCGGCCTCTTGTTTCTTATTCCGCAACTTCACCATCACCAAAAACTACTCGGATCTAGATATACAGGTGATAAACGTTTATGGCAAACTTGAATACAACTGCTTTTCAATATTTTGAGTTATTGCACACCAAAGAAAATTGTATTTACCCCTCTCACACCTTACTCTTCAGATTCGTCACACCAAAAAGCACTACACACACGCACGCCCACACGTACACGCACACGTACACGGACACGCACACAGACACGCACGCCTACACGCACACGCACATACAGGCATGCACACCACACACACACACACACACACACACACACACACACACACACACACACACACACACAAACACACACACACACACACACACACACACACACACACACACACACACACACACACACACACACACACACACACACACACACACACACACGCACACACACACCACACACACACACACACACACACACACACACACACACACACACACACACACACACACACACACACACACACACACACACAAACATACACACACGCACCCACACACGCGCACTGAAAATAGTCTGGATCGCTTTAAAAATACCGGAAACGTGTAAAATCGTCGATTTGATTTTCGAATATATGAAGAATTTTGTAACACACCTCTTTATAACGATTTACCGTCAATAATGTCAAAGGGGTTCAGAGATGAATCAGGAAACGGTTTTATTTTTATAAGTAACTTCCTTAATCGGCTCAAACACGATTGGTATTAGAAAAAGATGCAACCTCATCAGTTAGCGAAAGATTGGAAGATACAATAATTAACTTATGTAAATACGTATGGTTGTTGTTCTTGGAATGTATTGGAAATAAACAATGCTTTTAATAAAGTACCTACCTGAAACATTTACCTCCATTTTCGCAATAGTAGCAACTAGTTTTCTACTGTGAAACAAGACTTATAAAGCAGCTTCCAACTTTGATACCAAGCTCCTCTATTGTTCAGTCAGCATCGCTAAGCTTGACGCTTGGTAGCCAAAAGCCAAAAACGATTTATACAACGTTCACATTCAAATACAATGCTTACAATAACAAAATTTTTATAATAGCACAAGTTAGTAGTGTTTTGTGTTTATTTCTAAATCCCTTAATAAACAACCAAATAAATGATTTTCCTGGAAGAAATCGAATAGTAAAATACCCTTATCATTTTGATTATATATATTTAAGGGTGTTGTAAACAATTTTTAACAACAAATTGTATAGCTAATCCACTTTTCAAGTAATATTATTTATCATATAGGTTTATTCTACTTGAACACATTTGACGATACATCACAGAGAAAACATTCAAATGTATTTCCGGGTATTTAAAACTATTTCGTAAACGGCAAAATTAATCTTATCAACTTAAATACTAAGTACTGCATACAATGAGTGACTTATAAACTAGAATTAGTCTTACATATCAATTAATTAAATAAAGAATCGGTTATTTAACGACAGTGAACGCTTATAAAATTTTATTAAGTACATTTTGTAATCTACTGGTGAAATAAATGTGTTGTAATTTCTAATCTTTAACATGTAAGAGCATTGTATGTTGTAAAAGTGCATTAATAGTACACAGGGTGCTTTACGCTTAAACAAAATTACCCTGTAATAGTAATCGAACAAGTAACTGTAAATTTTGGCAGGTATAATTTAAATCACCCTGTATAGATACAGCGATGTCGGAATTTCAAGCTTTTCATTTCAGTTTTTAAAGCACAATCAGCATCTCTCTAAGCCCCCCAAAAAAAATTCCAACGTCGCTGTATACATAATAATTAAGTAACAATTCTAAACTTCATTATAAACAAACTCAACATGCAACATTCTCTTTGAGATATAATAAGATATATTATTAGATTATTTTGACCCCATATTTTATAACTACTATAATTTGGCGTCCATTTTAGGAGTTTAAGCAAAAAAAAATTGTCCAATAAACCCTTATTTTTACAAAACAATTTATTGTGCTAAAGCACCCTCATCCTTCAATCATTAATTTTATTCAAAAAAATGTTACGAAAAATCGTCAAAATCTCAGTAATAGTGTATTTCCCTCCCCCACCCCCTCCCCCATGATTACGCCAAACCCGGTAGCTTGAAAACCAATTAATAGGAGTAACCTAACCTAACCAAAAAAAAAACCATTGTAAAATAAATAAAAAACGAAGGTTTGTCTAACAATTTTTAACAATCGACATTTTAACTGCCTCCCTTAGACTTCCTCCTCGTTTCTTGAACAGCAGCAACAAGACTCTTAACAGCTTCTTCATGGCCTTCAAAACTATCAGCTTTCCTTAACGGCAAAGGTGCGGGAGCGGATAATTTTGGACACATATGATGACGTCGTTTCGGAGGAAAAGTCTCCCAGCTTCTCTGTTTTTGTGCCATCGTCATATTCTTACTTCTTCTATTAACGACAACGATAAGTGTTTTATCGGGTCCTTCAAAGCTTGATCGGCGACTATTAACAGAACCTGTCGATAACGAATCAGCTGAATCGTGTCGTGAATAAAACACGTTATCTTCACCATCACTAAAAGGATAAACTTTTGGCTTCCGCGGCTTTTGAGGCACTCTTTTATTTTTACATTTAGGCGAGCTTGGACTCGATCGACTTTCAGTATGCACTAATGCTTTCACATTTTGGCCAGATGTTTCTGAAATGTGTTGATACTCAGACTCAGAACGAGCTTTTCGTGCCTCAATTGGTACTTTAGTGCACGTATTAATCTTGTCACAACTTTTACCCATTTTTTTATAGTTCATACGCGATTTTGGCGGAGTTTTTATAAACGAATTCATGCGCGGAGGAGTTTTACTCGCTTTAATATCCTCTTTAGATTTCCAGTCACTTTCAGTATCTGACTTCGAATGCATACTTTGTGGTGTTTGAGCAGATTGCCGACGGCATAGTATATCGTGAATTTTCTCTCTAATTTGCGATTCAAATTTATCCATACTAGATTGAGTTCCATAATATTGTGGCGGAATGTACTGATTCTAAAAATACAAACGGTTAATTCAAGCAAGCGTAAATATAAGGCGCCCAAGCGATTGTAGATTACCAAAACATACTTACAGAAGCAAACTCTTTTTTAATTTTTTGCGGCGTTGCTATCGGTTTCGGGGTTGCAACAAGCGGTTTATCACTTTGTCCAGCTGACTTACTCCTCTCCCTTTCTTGTATATTTGGCCTGACCTTTTCCAATAATTGAGTTAAAACGCGACTACGTGAGCGAGGGAGTTTATTTAATTGAGAACTTGATTGTTGAATTAGCCCTACATTCTCAAGCAGAGCTTGGAGTTGTTGCGCTTGTTCGCTCAACTTTTCACCAGATGTTTGTGCTGATGGTTCGGCAGGTTGTAAATTTTTAACGTACGGTTCTAATTGTGCCGCAACATTTCTTAAATGTTTTAGTTCATTACGTAAAGTCATAACATCCGCACGTTGGCAACTGAACACTTCTTGCTCGACGCGCAGCCTCCAAAGTTGTTCTTCCCAGGACACTTCAAAAATTGTTGCCATACGGTCTAGCTGTTGTTGTTGACGCTCCAATTGCTGATCAAGAAGAGCACAATCACGTGTTAACACCTCGTAACGTGCAAATAATGGTGGAGTTTGAGCTTTCCGTAAAGCTAAAATATCTTTATGTAATTCACTTATACGGTCCTTAACTACGATAAATTGCTGGTTTAATTCTCTAATTTGCGATTCAAAAGAACGACAGTGCGCAGAGAACGTTCCATCGCTATCTAATAATTTACTCTTCAGAACATTCTGTTGACGTTTTGTTGGAGGAGGGGCACTTTCGTATACCTGAGAAGCTAATTAATGAAAAGTTAGTTAATTAGTTTTAAAGAGTAGAAAACAAACCTGCTAATTCAGCGATATGTTGATTAACTGCTGCTTTACCCACCCATGGCTCTAAGCATTGAGCAAATTCGCTTCTGTAGTTTGTTTTGATCGAAGACGATTGCAATGACCTAAAAATTGACTATGAAAGGCCACTTACTTGAAATATACCGTAAAAATTATCATTTATAAATGAGGTTGTCTGTCTAGCAGTTTCGCAAGCCAGCAGTAGTAGCTTGTTAGAAAAATCACAAATAACATAACATAAATATCTGCTATTACCAAGGAGTATTACTCCTTGCTATTACTTAAAAAGTTATAATTTATGATCATTACTATGGGTACTGGCTCATTTGGCGGCATTGCAATGTTTGGGCTGAGATAGGGCTGCTAAATACGTTTCTACTTAAACTAAACAATTTATATGCGATCCAAGGTATAATCAGGTTAGACACTAGTAAACTGGGGGATATTTAGTTCTACGTGTGATTGTGTGAATATGATTCATATTGAAACTATGGTAAGGGATTCGATTAAGATGTACTCAAGTATGGGGTCTGTATTTCATAGAGAGACTAACATAATGATTTGTTTCGCAATTAAAGTTGAGTGTTCATATAATTGATAAGTGAATCTTCGCGAAAAGGTTGATATCCCACTTAAGAGATTTATAGTATAGACGAATAAACTAAGGTACGGGTTCACAGCTAGACTAAGACGTAAAATTCATATCAAAGTTAAGGTAAGGGTTCGCTTCCGTAATAAAGCAAAAGCATTGTCTATATGTATAAATAATGGTAAAAGGTTTATATCTCACATTTTCTAAAAAGGTTGGCTCATGTATAAGTACAAAGTTTGTAGACTAACCATAATAAAGAATACTATTATAGCTAAAGCAAGTGCAGTAATCTGTTCCTATTACCCGGTGCTGTTGCCTATAACCTGTTTAGCTATTCCAATTAAGTCTTAGTAGAAAAACAAACCACATCTACACTATGCAAAAAACTATAATAATTTCCAGAAAACTGTAATGGTTTAAGTTCAATTAATTGTAACGTAAATTACCCGCTTCCGTCTTATCTGAGAAACAAACGGCGGTTGTCCTATACTTTACAAGAAACTAAAATACACTGTGTTTAAGTAAAACTTAATCCGTTACATGAATAAACAGTAACGTTAGTAATAAAAACTGTTTTATCGCTCCAGAAAGTTGGCAGACAAAGAAAATCTTAAAGAAGAATTGGAGAAAGTGAAGATCACATTAATCAGAAATGGGTTGAAACATCACGATATAAAAGGAAATATGCAACCATCAAAACGAACAGTCGAAAAGAAAGCGAACCACCACTATCCAACGCCTATTTACCATACATCAAAGGAACCACGGACAAAATTCACAGGGTTTTGCAGAAACACAACATAAAGACTATTCTCAAGCCTCACCAGAAAGTATCGAACATTTTACGAAATCCCAAAGATTGCATCGATTTAGAAAACCAAGGATTATACGAAATTCCATGTGGAGACTGCGAAATAACGTACATTGGACAAACAAACAGAAAAATTAGCGCAAGGAAAAAAGAACACAGAAACGCAGTAAAGAAAAATCAAACTACAACATGTAAACGCCACTGGACACACAATCAATTTCCACAAGACCAAATCACTAGCCAACTTAGAACATTTTACATCCAGAATAATCAGGGAGGCAATCGAAATCGAAAAGAATCCCAAGAACATGAATACACGAGACGACACACTCAGGATACCAGCAGTGTAGAGAACATTATTGGAACAAAAACAAATATCAACCAAAAACACCGGAGGCCAGTACAGTTCGGGCAACAAGGAGTACAAGCCGAAAGTTATAGACCTGAAGATGACAGAAACTAAAAGTAATAAGCGGTTCAACACCCAAGAAACAAAGGATATATATATATATATATATATATATATATATATATATATATATATGTAGTAGGTATTTGATATAGTCCCTACACATTTTATTCTTACCTTCCAACATACATATACGTATCTAGGTATAGAAAGTTATGCAATCGTTTTTTTCTTCACTATCGATAAATGTACTTATTAAGCTCATTTTACGTTTGGCCAAGTTTGTGTGTGTGTGTGCGTGCGTGCGTGCGTGCGTGTGCCGTGCGTGCGTGTGAGTGTTGTGTGTGAGTGTGAGTATGTGTGTGTGAGCGTGTGAGTGTTTGAGTGTGAGTGTGTGAGTGTGTGTGTGTGTGTGTGTGTGTGTGAGTGTGAGTGTGTGAGTGTGTGTGTGTGTGTGTGTGTGTGTGAGTGTGAGAGTGTGAGAGTGTGTGTGTGTGTGTGTGTGAGTGTGTGAGTGTGTGAGTGTGTGAGTGTGTGAGTGTGTGTGTGTGTGTGTGTGAGTGTGTGAGTGTGTGAGTGTGTGTGTGTGTGTGTGAGAGTGTGAGTGTGAGTGTGTGAGTGTATATATATATATATATATATATATATATATATATATATATATGTGTGTAGTAGGTATTTGATATAGTCCCTACACATTTTATTCTTACCTTCCAACATACATATACGTATCTAGGTATAGAAAGTTATGCAATCGTTTTTTTCTTCACTATCGATAAATGTACTTATTAAGCTCATTTTACGTTTGGCCAAGTTTGTGTGTGTGTACGTGCGTGCGTGCGTGTGCCGTGCGTGCGTGTGAGTGTTGTGTGTGTGTGTGTGTGAGCGTGTGTTTGAGTGTGTGAGTGTGAGTGTGTGAGTGTTTTTTTTATTGATCTTTATTAACGGCATGCTCCATTACATTTTATATATGTAATACTACATGCAATATCTCTTACAAAATAAACAATTTTGGGAACAATTTATAAGTAAATATGTATATTTAAATTATATTGTTAATTTAAACTATAAACTCAATTATAATTATTACTATTTTTCTGCTTCGTGTTAAATTTAATAATTTAAATAAACATTCACAATTAAACTAATAATATGTATTGTAATAGATACATCAAACTTTTATTAATTATTAATAATATTAGTTCATTAAAATTTGTGTTCAATGCTTTTTTAAAATTTGAATTTGAATTAATTATGTTACTCTCAAATAGTATTATGAAATCATAATATCTCATTTAAATTATTTATAAAATATCAAAATTAATTTTATTCAAAAAAGTTGAAAATAAATATAAAAAGTTGTGTGTCAAGTCTCTATGATTTATTGGCCAGTCACCACCTTTTAACAATATATTGTATTTTAAATTTTTTCTTAATGCTTCTAAAATTTTACAATTATATATTAAATGATCTATAGTTTGATCTTCTTCATTGTTACATACACATTTAGGATTATCTAATATTTTATATTTAAATAAATAGCTTTTTAATTTTCCATGGCCAGTTACAAATGTAGTGAAATTTGAATTTAGAGAAATTTTTAATTTTAATCTATCATGAATTGATGGAAAGAATTTTTTAGTCTCTGAACCTTTTAAAGAATTTTGCCATAATTGTTGCCATTTATCTAAACTTGATTTTTCTATTTCAGTAATTATTGTAGTTTTTGGAATTTTATCATAGATAATACAATTTTCATGTAAATTAGTTGCGTCCTTTGCTAAACTGTCTGCTAATTCGTTAAATTTTAATCCTGTATGTGCTTTTATCCATTTAAATTTTACTTTCCATTTATTATCTTGTAAAATTTTTATAACTTTTCTAATTTGATCAATTATATTATAATGTATATCAAAGTTTCTTATACAATCCAATGTAATTTTACTATCAGTGTATATTATAACTGATTTTTCACATTCTAGAATTTCCAAATTAAGCATTTTTTCCAAAGATTTTAGAATTGCTAAACTTTCCGCTTGATTATTTGAACATTTATCATGCAGTTTATATTTAAAAGTGTGTAATAATTGTTTATATTTACTTATTACTATAGAACAACCAACTTTTTCATTAAATTTACTACCATCAGTAAAAATTTCAAAAATGTAATCTAAATTGTTATCAACAATATCTATAATTGGTAATTTTCCAGGATGTATCCATTTCTCAATTGGTGTTAAACTATCAAAATTTATATCAGTTAAATTATGAGTAGTGTTATAAATGTTTGCTAATTCTATTAATTTAATGGTAATGGGTGTTAAACCTGTTAAAACACATGATGCAGGATAAGAAATTGTTCTATACCCCTTAGCTATTTTGATATTAATAATTCGGTGAACTCTTTCTAAATTATTTCTGTTCTTTTTCTTTTTTAAACCATTAAGCCAAATAGGAATACCACATGATAATAGTGGTAAAATAGCACCCTTATAAATGGTTTTTAAAATATTACTACCTAAACCCCATTTAATTTTGGCAGATTTTGATATAATATTAATAAATCTTGAACATTTTGAAGAAATATAAGAAATATGTTTATTAAACGTAAATTTTGAGTCTATAAAAATTCCTAAGTACTTCATTTCAGTTACTTGTTCTAATACATTGTGCTTTAAATATATGTTAATTTTTATATTTTTAACAGATCTTCTTTTAGATATTAATATAACTTTAGATTTCTTTTCATTAAAAAGAATTTTGTTATTTTTTGCCCAAATTAACACTTCTTTTAAATTAATATTTGTTAAATTTTCTGTTTCAATGACACTGTTTCCTTTTGTAATAATAATAAGATCATCAGCAAAAGCAATCACTTTTGTATCTTTTTGTAATTTTAAATTAAGAACTGAATTATAAAAAATATTCCAAAAACCAGGAGCACAACATGAACCTTGTGGACATCCTTTATTTATAATTTTTTCTTTTGAAACGTAATTTAATTGAATTGTAGCTTTTCTTGAACTGAAATAATCTTTACTAAGGTTATATAAATTTCTTGGACATTTAAAATTTATTAAGGTATTTAAAATAGAAGGCCACCAAGCAGCATCAAAGGCTCCTTTAACATCTAAACTTGTTATAATAATATCTTTATTTCTACTTAGATTTGACTCTATATCATCTTTTAAAGCAATTAAGGCATTTATAGTACTTGATTGAGGTTTAAATCCAAATTGGTTTAAATTTAATAGTTTGTTGGAATATAAATAAAACATAATTCTATTAATCAGAAGTTTTTCTAGAACTTTACCGGCAATATTAAGTAAACTTATTGGTCTAAATTTTGATAAATCTTCATCATTTTCTTTTCCTGGCTTAATAATTGGTATAATAATAGATTTTTTCCAAATTGTTGGAAATATTGCTCTTTTTAAACATTCATTATAAATGGTTGTGAGAAAATTTGGAAATGTATAAAATAATCTAAATGTAATTTTACTGTTCATTCCATCTTCACCTGGAGCCTTATTGTTATTTAACTTTATAATTACTCTTTCAATTTCTTGTTTTGTAAATTTTGTATCATTATTAGTTTCTAAATCTTTAACTATTCTTAGTCTAATTTCTGTATGACAATTAGTATCAGTTTCCATGTTATCAGTTGGAATAATATTATTCATTAGATATTCAATTGTTTCATTTAGATCTTGAGTGTAATTACCATCATTTTTCTTTAGCGTACTTAATACAGAAACATTTTTAACTTTATTAGAAGCTAGTTTATAAACTAAATTCCAGGGATTAGAAGAATTTGTTAAATTACAAATATTTTTCCAGGATTTAAATTTATTACTATTTATTTTTAACATATACTATTTTCTTTCTTCTAAATAAATGTTTCTTCTTTCTTGTCTAAGAGTTTCATTATTTTTGGTCCTTTGAAATCTTCGTCTAAGAGCGTTTACTTTTTTACGCAAGATAGTTAATTCCATACTCCACCAAGGTACAGTTTTGGAAACGTTTTTATTTTGGATTTTGAAAATTTAAAAGATTGTTTACAAGTATAAATTAAGGTTTGTTGAAATAAATTCATAAATCTGTTTAAATTAAGTGTAGATTTAACTAACTTAGATAATTCTAAATCTAGATTATTTAAACTCGTTTCTAAATTATTACAATGCAATGTCTTTATAAAGTTGTTTCTTAAATTTTGGTCAAATTTTTCATAATTATCATTTGAAGTTATAAATTTTGCTATATGAAATCTTTTAAGTGAATTACGATTTTGATGACAATTTATTTTAAAATTTATAATGCTATGATCAGAGCCACTTTCATATTCATTACACCTCCAATCTTTAATTAATGAACTAATTTTATTATTAGTAAAGGTTAAATCTATTCTACTACTACCTCTACAATTTAAAAATGTAGGAGTATCATCTAAGGTGTTAACTATATATAAATCTTTTAAAATTAAAAAGTCTTCTAATTTCCTACCTCTCGAATTTGTGATAACATCGTTCCAATAAGTTGATCTAGCATTACCATCAATACAAAATATACAACCAAATTAATAAAATTTATAATTTTTTCCATTTTTTCTAAATCCTTATTAATGTCTTGATTAATGTCGAAATACATACTAACAATAAAAATTTTTAAAGTAAAATACCTAATTTCAATAACAATACAATCTTCATCAGATAGTTGATTAATTAAAATAGCATCAATCATTTTATTATTAATTAATATTGCAGTTCGTTTTCTTTTTCCAAAATTATATACACTAATGTTATTTAAAATTCCAGTAATTTTGTTATTCAATATATAAGGTTCTTGTAGAAATATTATATCAATTACATTTTCCAATATTAAATTCATAATATTATGAGTTACATTTCTTGAATGACTAACATTTAATTGCATGCAAGATAGTTTAGTTATTTTATTTCCTTCAAAATTGTTACTGGTAACTTTCCTATTTCTATTATTTTGTTCTAAAAACATTAATAATCTATTAACTGTGTATATCTATTAACAGCTGTCAAATAGCATGGGCAATCTTTACTTAAAGAGGAATGTTTAATTTCTAATTCTGAATTCTTGGTATATTTATTTTGGTTAATGCAATTTATGCATTTGTGTTCTTCAATAGAGCTTGTACAATCTTGAAGTTTGTGATCTCCACAACAAAGAGGGCATGTTAAATCACCATTACAAATTTTTGCATCATGATTATATCTTGAGCATTTAAAACATCTTCTAATTGAAATGAAATCATTTATATTACAAATGTTCCACATCATCTTTAATTTTTTATTAATAAGAATATTTCTAACTCCTGACTGAACCTCAATTACCAAATTTCTGTGACGTTTTTTATCAAAAAATATAAATTTTGGTGAAATATCCTCCGATTTCAGATTTAAATCACTGTTTTGATTAATATTAGACACATTATCTAAATTTACTTCCTCTGGTATATTATAAACAACCATCTTTGGTAAAATTAATTTTGGTGTATAAGCTTCAAGTTCATTATTACATCTTTCGTCTATAGATCTTTTTATAATTTCAATTTCTTCTTTAGATTGTGACTCTATTATAATTTTTCCATCTCTAGTTGATTTTAAAGAGTTAATTCCTACCTTCATATCAACTGGATTTATTTTACTCTTTATAACAGTTTTTACACATTCGGCAGATTGGTTAGATTTCGACTTTACAATAACTTTGAATTTTGGTTTTTCTTGCTTCATTGTATCAACCTTCACAATATCAGCAAATGATTTTTTTATTACATTCACATTGTCAATTTTGGCATTTGATTTTGAAACTTCATTTTCTAAATTTTATTATCTTTAATTTTTCTTTCAATAAGTTAATAATGTTATTGTAAGATTTTCTCAAAGTACAAACCGATTCCAAAATATTTTGCCTCAAATCCTTTCGTAAATTTCCACTTTTTTCGGTGACACTAATTATAACTTGTAAAGCTTCTTCAATATTTGATTCTTCGGATATATTAACATCATCCGACATTTTAATATGAAATTTAAACTAGAAAAATCTTATAATCACTGCTATTTCTAATTTAAAATACTTTATACTATTTTTTTTTTAATTAAATATATAGAGAAAATTTTTCGACAGGTTCTCGACAAATTAATATCTCTCGTGTCGAGTGTGTGAGTGTGAGTGTGTGAGTGTGTGAGTGTGTGTGTGTGTGAGAGTGTGAGAGTGTGTGAGTGTGGGAGTGTGTGAGTGTGTGAGTGTGTGAGTGTGTGAGTGTGTGAGTGTGTGGTGTGTGAGTGTGTGAGTGTGAGTGTGAGTGTGTGAGTGTGTGAGTGTGTGAGTGTGTGTGTGTGTGTGTGTGTGTGTGTGAGTGTGTGAGTGTGTGGTGTGTGGTGTGTGGTGTGTGTGTGAGTGTGGTGTGTGGTGTGTGGTGTGTGTGTGTGTGTGTGTGTGTGTGTGTGTGAGTGTGAGTGTGTGAGTGTGTGTAGTGTGTGAGTGTGTGTGTGTGTGAGTGTGTGATGTGTGTGAGTGTGTGTGTGTGTGTGTGTGTGTGTGTGTGTGTGTGAGTGTGTGAGTGTGAGTGTGTGAGTGTGTGAGTGTGAGTGTGTGAGTGTGTGAGTGTGTGAGTGTGTGAGTGTGTGAGTGTGAGTGTGTGAGTGTGTGTGAGTGTGTGAGTGTGAGTGTAGTGTGTGAGTGTGGAGTGTGTGAGGTGTGAGCGTGAGTGTGAGTGTGTGTGTGTGTTTGAGTGTGTGAGTGTGTGAGTGTGTGTGAGTGTGTGAGTGTGTGTGTGTGTGTGAGTGTGAGTGTGTGAGTGTGTGAGTGTGAGTGAGTGTGTGAGTGTGTGTGTGTGTGTGTGTGTGTGTGTGTGTGTGTGTGTGTGTGTGTGTGTGTGTGTGTGTGTGTGTGTGTGTGTGTGTGTGTGTGTGTGTGTGTGTGTGTATTTGTGGGGTGCGTGTGTTTAGTTTTACATACCTTTTCTGAATAAAGTTTCTTAATATAAAGCCAAATCAGTTTAAATATTAAATATGATTGAAAAGGCTTAAACTGTATTATTGATATGTTTATAGAAGCGGACGACTTCGGAATTTTTCTATGTATTTCTATCTGTCATGAAGTTTTAAACATCTGTTGGACATAGAGTATTGTTTTGTTTTACAATGTAGCCTATTTTCGTAATGAATTTATTATAAAGGAGGCTGCATAAGTATTATAAAATATCTGGTGGAACACTGGCATACTAGCTTCAATTTACAAAATGGAATGGAATGGAAAAGGAATGAAATAATTTGAATAACGTAAGAACAAAAACAATAAAATATGTCAAACAGACGTTTAAAACTTAATGACAGAGGTTAATGAACATCTAGATGATAACTTAAAAGATTAAAGGATATGGAATAATTACATTCCAACCTACATATACATATATAAGTATAGAAGGTTATGCAACCGACTTTTTTTACTATCGCTAAATTGACTTATTAGCTCATTTGACAACTTTTGGCAAGATCGGCCATGATGTCTGTATGGTAGTATCGACGATAATTCCAGAACGAAAATACCAACGTACTTAAACTTTTGTATTTAAGCTTGTTTTCATTTGCCTTAGAGCTGATTAGATTTTCGAGAACCCAGCGGCGGTTAGGGGGGTTTATTAGGGACATTTTTTGTTTTTTATCAAATATTTCTAAAACAGCTGCATATTTCAAGGATATAAGAACACCTAGATATAGACCTTAAACATCTCGATTAGTCATGTTCTACGTAATTATTAGAGGTAAAAATTCCTAAGCGAGTCAATTTTATAAGAAAAGTGTAGACGTATTTTTAAAGAAAATTTAATTTTACATACATTTTTTTATAAAGGTTTTTAATGTAAAGCGAAATAAATGTAAAATTAAAGAAATATGATTAATAACTTCAGAACGAAAAGACCTACGTACTTAAAGTTTTGTATTGAAGCTTGTTTTCATTTCGCTTGGAGCTGATTAGGTTTTGGGAGAAATCCAACTGAGGAGGTGGGGAGGGGGTTATTGGGGCAGTTATTTCTTTTTCAATATCTGAATAAAGATTAACTTTATAAGAAAGTGTGTAGACATATTTTAGATTGTGACTCTATTATAATTTTTCCATCTCTAGTTGATTTTAAAGAGTTAATCCCTACCTTCATATCAACTGGATTTATTTTACTCTTTATAACAGTTTTTACACATTCGGCAGATTGGTTAGATTTCGACTTTACAATAACTTTGAATTTTGGTTTTTCTTGCTTCATTGTATCAACCTTCACAATATCAGCAAATGATTTTTTTATTACATTCACATTGTCAATTTTGGCATTTGATTTTGAAACTTCATTTTCTAAATTTTTATTATCTTTAATTTTTTCTTTCAATAAGTTAATAATGTTATTGTAAGATTTTCTCAAAGTACAAACCGATTCCAAAATATTTTGCCTCAAATCCTTTCGTAAATTTCCACTTTTTTCGGTGACACTAATTATAACTTGTAAAGCTTCTTCAATATTTGATTCTTCGGATATATTAACATCATCCGACATTTTAATATGAAATTTAAACTAGAAAAATCTTATAATCACTGCTATTTCTAATTTAAAATACTTTATACTATTTTTTTTTTAATTAAATATATAGAGAAAATTTTTTGACAGGTTCTTGACAAATTAATATCTCTCGTGTCGAGTGTGAGTGTGGTGTGTGAGTGTGGATGTGTGTGTGTGAGTGTGAGTGTGTGAGTGTGGAGTGTGAGTGTGAGTGTGAGTGTGTGAGTGTGTGTGTGAGTGTGTGTGTGAGTGTTGTGAGTGTGTGAGTGTGTGAGTGTGTGAGTGTGTGAGTGTGAGTGTGTGAGTGTGTGAGTGTGAGTGTGAGTGTGTGAGTGTGTGAGTGTGTGAGTGTGTGAGAGTGTGAGTGTGTGAGTGTGTGAGTGTGTGTGAGTGTGTGTGTGTGTGATGTGTGAGTGTGGTGTGTGTGTGTGTGTGTGTGTGTGTGTGTGTGTGTGTTTGTGTGTGAGTGTGTGAGTGTGTGAGTGTGTGAGTGTGTGAGTGTGTGAGTGTGTGAGTGTGTGAGTGTGTGGTTGTGTGTGTGTGTGTGTGTGTGTGTGTGTGTGTGTGAGTGTGTGAGTGTGTGAGTGTGTGTGTGGTGTGTGATTGTGTGAGTGTGTGAGTGTGTGAGTGTGTGAGTGTGTGGTGTGTGAGTGTGTGAGTGTGTGAGTGTGTGAGTGTGTGAGTGTGTGAGTGTGTGAGTGTGTGGAGTGTGTGAGTGTGTGAGAGTGTTAGTGTGTGAGTGTGTGAGTGTGTGAGTGTGTGAGCGTGTGAGTGTGTGTGTGTGTGAGTGTGTGAGTGTGTGAGTGTGTGAGTGTCTGAGTATATGAGTGTGTGTATGTGTGTGTGTGTGTATGTGTGTGTGAGTGTGTGAGTGTGTGAGTGTGTGAGTGTGTGAGTGTGTGAGTGTGTGAGTGTGTGTGTGAGTGTGAGTATGTGTGTGTGTGTGTGTGTGGGTGTGTTCGTGTGTGTGTGTGTGTGTGTGTGTGTGTGTGTGTGTGTGTATGTGTGTGTATGTGTGTGCGTGTATTTGTGGGTGCGTGCGTGTGTTTAGTTTTACATACCTTTTCTGAATAAAGTTTCTTAATATAAAGCCAAATCAGTTTAAATATTAAATATGATTGAAAAGGCTTAAACTGTATTATTGATATGTTTATAGAAGCGGACGACTTCGGAATTTTTCTATGTATTTCTATCTGTCATGAAGTTTTAAACATCTGTTGGACATAGAGTATTGTTTTTGTTTTTACAATGTAGCCTATTTTCGTAATGAATTTATTATAAAGGAGGCTGCATAAGTATTATAAAATATCTGGTGTGGAACACTGGCATACTAGCTTCCAATTTACAAAATGGAATGGAATGGAAAAGGAATGAAATAATTTGAATAACGTAAGAACAAAAACAATAAAATATGTCAAACAGACGTTTAAAACTTAATGTCAGACAGAGGTTAATGAACATCTAGATGATAACTTAAAAGATTAAAGGATATGGAATAATTACATTCCAACCTACATATACATATATAAGTATAGAAGGTTATGCAACCGACTTTTTTTACTATCGCTAAATTGACTTATTAGCTCATTTGACAACTTTTGGCAAGATCGGCCATGATGTCTGTATGGTAGTATCGACGATAATTCCAGAACGAAAATACCAACGTACTTAAACTTTTGTATTTAAGCTTGTTTTCATTTGCCTTAGAGCTGATTAGATTTTCGAGAACCCAGCGGCGGTTAGGGGGGTTTATTAGGGACATTTTTTGTTTTTTATCAAATATTTCTAAAACAGCTGCATATTTCAAGGATATAAGAACACCTAGATATAGACCTTAAACATCTCGATTAGTCATGTTCTACGTAATTATTAGAGGTAAAAAATTCCTAAGCGAGTCAATTTTATAAGAAAAAGTGTAGACGTATTTTTTAAAGAAAATTTAATTTTACATACATTTTTTTATAAAGGTTTTTAATGTAAAGCGAAATAAATGTAAAAATTAAAGAAATATGATTAATAACTTCAGAACGAAAAGACCTACGTACTTAAAGTTTTGTATTGAAGCTTGTTTTCATTTCGCTTGGAGCTGATTAGGTTTTGGGAGAAATCCAACTGAGGAGGTGGGGGAGGGGGGTTATTGGGGGCAGTTATTTCTTTTTTCAATATCTGAATAAAGATTAACTTTATAAGAAAGTGTGTAGACATATTTTTTAAAGAAAATTTAATTTTACATAACTTTTCTTTATAAAATTTCTTAATAAGTCTAAAATCAATGAAATAAGATATAAAATGCTTAAATTGCATTATAGGTATTTTATAGAAGTGGGTTTTTTTGGAATTTTATTTAAAGTTAGCATCTATATGTCTATTAACGTCTATCTGACATGAAGTTTTAAACGTCCATCTGACATATATTGTTTTTTTTTACAATGTTTATTTTCGTTATGAACGTACTAAAAAATTGGTTGCATAATTCTCCTGAGATAGTATATTAAAAAATAAGTTTTATAAGACAGCTCTTGCAGCAGTAATCCAAGCTTAAAAACGAGTGGCGTAGCCACGTGTTTTTTGAAGAATGAGTACTTCAAAGTCTTATGAAACAATTTTTTTATGCTATTTTTTGTAGTTTGCTCTCTTTATACCGATTTTAAACAAAAAAATTTAGAGATTTTTGTGGCGGTTGGCAATTTAAAAGTAAAAGTTTGACCTAGTCGTTTTTTACTTTATCCAAATTCTGTCAGAACACACGAAAATGGAATATAATGAAGACAATCTTGCATGTACGCCCTCTGAAATACGTGAAATTGCCAAAAACACGGTCGCGAAATTTGCTCACATCAAAGTTTTCCTTTGGACGCATCCTGTTTTTGACTCATTTTGGAAGAGTGATATGCATGGCATACTTCCGGATCAAGGGTGGCCAAATTATAGATTTTCGTAAAATGTTCCGTGAATTAATGGCTATAATGACATCGGAAATGATGACGTCGCGTTTCTTAATATGTCTATTAAAGAATCAAAATGGAAACAAATTACAAGATTTTTTTTCATTTATGGACCGAGTTCTAGACACAATGTCAGTCGTCTGCAAGTCTAAAAATAGTGAGTTTTAGTAACAAAATTAAAAGATAGTGACCTAATTCATAATAGTGACCTACCGCGAGCCCTGTTAACTGGAAAAGATAGGAAAAAAGAATTATCATGCCCAAAATGATATACACCGTGGCACCAAAAAGTTATAGTAATGTTAAGGCCTCCTAACCGTCCTTTGTGACGCCCTCTAAGAGATACAACCAAATCGTTCACCAATTTGAATTTCTCATCCCAAGAAACCCATGTATACCAAATTTCGTGATATTAGCTCGATTTAGTCGAGAGATATTAAACTAAATGTGATTTATTTGTTCAACTTTGACACCTTGTAGCTTAGTTATCATCAACTTTTGGATTAAGGTAAGTTTAGTTAAATTGACTTATTTTAAGTATTTAAATTGATTTTTTAAATCTTTTGAGTATCTTACCATTTTTGGGTAAATGCATTATATTAACATTTTTAATAATTGATTTTGTTATATATAGTACGCTCAGAAAGTAACGGTTAATTCATTATTTTCGAAATCGTTAATTTGTGGTCAAAATTCTGCGACACGTCGATTTTTTATTTTGATTCCGGACTTTACGCTGTATCGCACATGTAGATGGCGCTGCACACTTTCCGGCTATGACGTCAAAGTTCATATTTTTAAATGGCAACCCTGTATGTTCTTCGCAGAAATCGATGCAACTCTTTCTCCTGAGTTCAAAAATGCCCTATTTATTGGGATTATTTGAAACAGTATGCGCGGTATTAATTATTAAATGTGGCATAATTCGAAAAGTGATTTAGGTATTTAAAATATAAAAACTCTTGGGGCTTTTTAAATGTTTATTTGTTAATTATTTACAAAAGAAATTAAAACTAATATGTTTTTACTGTAATTTATCTTAATTTTGACTGTATCGACTGAGGGAACTCTATTTTAAAATCATGCAAACCCCTCCTTACTGAGGAGTTTGGCATTTTCTTTAAAAGATCATTTCTAGAAACAAATGTCTCGTCAGGGAGCTTAGGAAAAGCGAAGTGTGCCCTCTTTTTTCTTAAAAAAGCTATTTATCAGAATTAAGGTGAAGAATTTTTCCTACGTAAAAAACTTCCTTTTCTTCCTTGCCGAGGGAACCTTAAAAGACCCCAATACCCAATCACCTGCTGATTGGTTTGTTACTTCTTGTAAAAAATTCTCTTCTTCATCCTACTCTTCTTCTTCAAAGGAAGAAAGTCTGCCTTGTTCTGATCGAGGATGTTCTTCTTCGTTTCATTCTATCGCTTTAGACATTCGCTATCGTACTGATGATCGGCTACAACTTTCTCGTTTAATGTTATTCCTGCTTTTTGAAATTATTTTTTTATCACACCAAGGTCGATTCTCGACCATATTTTGCCTATAAGCTCGGAGAATTTTTTCTTCGGTATTTTTTACCTGTATTCATCCTTTGCCATTTTACTAATTCCTCATCCCACATGGACTTTAATGGCTTGAACACGTCCAAGTCTAGCGGTTGTAGAATGTGGCTGGTGTGCTCAGGTAACTTCAGAATGGCAACATTGACTGATTTGGCACATGCTACGAGCTCTGCTGTTAGATAAGTTGCATGTACATCATAAATAACGAGCACAGGTCGATGTGCTCCGATGTTTGCAATTCGCTCGAAGTAGTTTCTAAAATCGTCTGCTTCTATCCAACCTTTGTTTGTAGCAGCGTAAGAAGTTCCGGGGTAAACAACTTCAGTCCTTTAAACATTATCAGTGGGGGTAACTTTTGGCCACTCGCACTTACTGCCATGAGCACCGTTGTATTTTCCCTACCTGGTCCACTTATAGTTCTTGTGCTGGGAACACCCTACCACTTTCATTTTTGATGGATCGTGTAAAAATACGGATATTTCCACATTTTGAGGTTTCTTTATAGATAAGTAGTGCCTCTTTTTAAAACCGATAAACCAATCAGGGCCTGGCCTACCATCTTTAAATTACGTATTCAGATTGTTTTTCTGAACAAACTCTTGAACAATATCTAAAACCTCCTTCCTCGATAAACCAAAGCCCCATTTTTCCATCGTTGTTAACGCATCTACTAACTGCACTTCATACATTTCGGGGATGCTAGTTGAACGGCCTTGTCCCTTACCTTTTACATCTCTTCCCCCTTGTATATGGCCCCATAAAATACTCAAAGGTATGTTGTTTTCAATAGCAGCCCTTTTCGCGTCTTATTACCGTTAAGAACGTCGTCTACATCTTGATCTCACCTTTCGGGTGAGTACGTGGACCCCCTTGTAGACTGTCTTTTATAGTTATGTACCATCAGTAAAAGAAAAAAGTAAACTTAAGCCTACTTATCGACGAATGATAGCGAAAGCAAAACTTTGGGGCAAGTGCATGTACAGCAGTGCACTTGCCCCGCATCGTAAAAATTCAGGGACAAGTGCGCCACCCATAACCATTTCCCCCGTAACCATAAAAGTAAGAAAAATCTCATGTAACATTCTTTTTAATGACTGAATAAACAGATATTAATGTGAATCTTTCTATTAACAACAACGATACGATAAGATTCAAATGGATAAAAAGTTACTTACCTACTAGCTCACTGGACGCAAACAGTACACTTGCAATCATTGTCTATTACACGTTTATTTCAAAGCAATGCTGCCAACGTCAATTTTAACTGTGTCATTAGTTACACGTACAACGTAATTCAATCATTTTAAACATTCGTTTTCTCTAAGACTTTGCAGTAACGCACTTGCCCCAATAGCGCACTTACCCCAACTCACCTTACACTTTAAAATTAAAGTTTAGGAGTGAAATATAAAAATAATAAAGTTATAATTAGTTCAGATTAGAGTGTAAACATGTGATTAGTGCAAAGAAGTAAAATTCGCTTGAGAGATATCAGATAAAACTTTAAAAACTTTTCGTAAATAATATTTACGATACCGTAAAGGCGTTTTTCCGGTACCGCGGAGGTTAACAAACAACAAAATTGAATAAAGACCTGGCCAGATTGAAATAGAGCAAAATCTATACACATGTATATAAACACAACGGGGTAAAATTATATACAACGAGTTATGTGCAGTAAGGTAAAATAAATTATAAAAGGAAATAAACCATCGTGAATTAAACAAACCTAGTGGTGAAGCGTTATGATACCCGGTTATTGAGGCATAATTATCCAATGAATGTAAACAAATTCAAGAATAAAATAAGGGACAGAGCAACATCAATAGGTAACGAAAGAGACTTCGAAAATACTAGAAGGGAAAGTAACTCGAGATAGAAAATTTTGAAGAATCAATAAAAACACCAGAGAAAAACTTAAACAAAGAAAAAACAACACAAAAAGAAGTAGTAATTATGGACATGGATAACATAAAAGCAATAGAAGACTTCGGAAAAAATTAAGAAGAGAAATGAGAGATGGTTTTAATCAAGATAAAATAATGGGAGTTCAAGAAGAATTAAAACGAAACGAAGAAGAATGGAATAGAGAAAGGTAAGAAATGAAAATAAGAATCTTAGCTTTATAAAAGATTGTTGAAGTTAAATCAGAGCGGGAAATAGATGAAAATGTAGAAAATATGATAAAAACGGAATTAGGGATTAATACAACAATTACAGAGGCGAATAAAACAGGGAAAATGCGGAAAAACAAGCAATAGTAACCAGTGTCAACGTGGGAAAAAAGAAGGAAATAATGGTGAATAAAATAGACTTCAAGGTAAGAGAATATACCTTGAAAACGATCTGACCAGTAATGGGATAGATATACAAAGAAAAATAAGAAACTATGCAAAAGAAGAAGTGAATGTAGTAAGTAAAGTAAAAATAGGATACCAGAAAATAACTATTGATGGAAATGTGCATGAATAGGAACACGGAACGCAAATACTCTTCTAGTATCGGGAAAAACGACAGAATTAGTAAATGAATTAAAAATGTATAGAATTGATAGTGCAGCAGTTCAAGAAATTAGATGGGAAGGAACATGAGAAATAAAAAAGAAAGATTATTTGATGCTATATGCAGGCGCAGTAAAACAAGGAAGTAATGGAATAGGATTTATAGTTAATGGAAGTATAAAAGATGAAATATTAAATTTTCAAGCAATAAACGTAAAAATATCATATCTACAAAATAAAATAAAATCCAGCAAATTTAACAATAATAAACAGCTATGCACCAATAGACGTTGCAAAGGAACAATTTCATAATTATTTAGAAGACATATATGACGAAGTAGACAGGCATGATATCTAGATGTTTATAGGAGATTTTAATGCCAAAATTGGTAAAGAAACATGTTACACAGTGAGGTAGCAGGGCAGGACACCCTACACGATAACACAGGCAACAACGGGGAGAGACTATGTAATTTCACAGCCAAATTTAGTAATTAGTAGCACCAAGTTCAAACAGAAACTTATCCATAAGACGACGGCAAATACCGGGTACAGAGGGAATCAAATAGATCACGTGTTCATTTCTAGAAAAGATGCAGTGTCCTTAAACGGCGTAAGATCGTGTTCAGGCACTAGTTTACATACAGATCACTTTTTAGGTGTAGCAAAATTAAGAGTGAGGAAAGAAAACAAAGTAAGAATGGAGAAACAGAAAAAATGGATGATACCGAAGCTACACTGCGAAGGTACGAGAAGAAATAAACATCACTACCCCCAACTACTATCAAGAGATGTTAACAAAACAGGGATATATATTAAAGAAAACATAATACAAGTAGCAGAAGTAGAAATAGGTTATAGAAGCCAGAATGGCATGACCATTGTGAAAAGGCAACGAGAAGAAAGAGAAATGCAAGATTAAAATGGCTACAAACAGGCGAAGAAGAGGATGAAAAGACATAAGATAAAAAGAAACGAAGCAACTAAATGATGTGAAGAAACGAAAGAATAATGGCTGAATAAGAAAATGGACGAAATAGAAGAAAACAGACCAAAGGTATAAACAAACATGTGATATAAAACCAAGAGATATAAAAGATGAAAATGTAACAACGTTTCATGAAGAACAGGAAATAAAAAATTATGGTAACAATACTTTAAAAAATTGATGATACCCAAGCTACACGGCGAAGGTACAAGAATAAATAAACCAAACTACCCCAACTACTATCAAGAGATGTTAACAAAACAGGGATATATATTAAAGAAAACATAATACAAGTAGCAGAAGTAGAAATAGGTTATAGAATCCAGAATGGCATGACCATTGTGAAAAGGCAACGAGAAGAAAGAGAAGTGCAAGATTAAAATGGCTACAAACAGGCGAAGAAGAGGATGAGAAGACATAAGATGAAAAGAAACGAAGCAACTAAATTATGTAAAGAAACGAACGAATAATGGCTGAATAAAAAAATGGATGAAATAGAAGAAAACAGAACAAAAGTATAAACAAACATATGGTATCAAACCAAGAGATATAAAAGATGAAAATGGAACAGCGTTTCATGAAGAACAGGGAATAAAAGAATTATGGTAACAATACTTTAAAAAATTTTTGACAGAAAATAACGAGGGAATGCAACAAGAACCTGAAAAAGACGAAAATGAAAAAACACCAGAACCTACTCTAGAAGAAATAAAAGAAACTATAACAAAAATGAAAAATAGAGTTATCGGGTTGCGATAAGATAAATGGAGAACTCATAAAATACGGGGAAGAACATCTGAACATCAAAATACATTTAATTATCAGAAACATCTGCAGAGGAAATACGATGCCAGAAGAATGGAATGAGGGAGTAGTAACATTATTACATAAAAAGGAGACCATGAAAAATGTTGTAACTGTAAAGGAATAACTCTTTTAAATTCAACTTATAAGATTTTGTCCACAAGCACGATTAAAATAATATGCTGAAAATGAAATAGGAAACTACCAATTCGGTTTACGCTAAAGAAAAGGAACGACAGAAACCATCCATATTATGAAACAAATTATTGAAAATGGGTATGAATTTAATGTAAGATTATTATTTGTTGATTTTAAGAATGCTTTTGACGAGTGCTTTTCAAAGATATGCAAAATCTGGGAATCCCAAGTAAACTAATATCGGAAACACTGAATACTTTCATGCTAACTTAGGTGTTAAACAAGGAGATGATTTATCAGTTAGACTCTTTAATTTAACCTTAGAAAGCATAATAAGAAGCATTGGACACACAGGAGATATTATAACAACAGAGGCACAAATGATTACATACGCAGATGACTTGGTTATAACACGTAGCAAAAACAAGTTAGATGAATTGGTAAAAAGACTGGACCGAGAAACAGTAAAAAGAGGACTACGTATAAGTGAAATCAAGACTAAATACATGATATGTCGAAAGGAACTCCAGTCAAGAAAGATCGTAGAGATTGGGTAATATAAATTTGAAGAAGTTAAAACCTTTAGATACTTAGGTGTACAAATTAACAACAATGATACACAAGAAGATATTCAACATAAATTACAGATAGGACACAAATTATATTACAGTAAGCAATTACTAAAAAATAAACATATCAGTGCAGTTACTAAACTTAAAATATAGAAAACAATAATAGATGCAGTAATGATATACGTGTGTGAGACATTGAATTCAATAAAAAGGAACGAAAATAAACGAAGAGTGGTAGAAAGAAAATTTCTAGGAGTAATTCTTGGCCCAATACGTACAGAAACTGGTGAACACAGAGGAAAAATGCAGTTTGAATGATGATTGAAAAAATGAAAGGAGAAGACATAGCGAAAAAAATTGAAGCAACCAGAATCAGTTGGTTACGACATATAGAATGACGTGGAGATGATAATATTCTGAAGAGAACACCTGCAGAGCAATTTATACTGTTCTCAAATAGACCACATCGTTGTATCCGCACCCATAGCTCATTATTTCGATCGTGAGTGCTTTAGGCACCACAATAACATCAGATCACATTCCCCTACTGGCCAAAACTTCTTTTTGTCCAGTCCCCCTTCAATGCACAGTCATAGAAGATTTTTCAAAAGCAGACTGGAATGTGTTCTCCGAACACATCTCCAACAACCTTCCCACACCTAATCTTCAAACAACCCAAGATCTCGAGAGAGCCATTAGAGACCTAACTTCCGTTATTGCGGAAGCGGTCGATAACTGTCTCATTAAAAAACATCAACATTTCTCGAAAACCGCTCCCACGGCACATTGTGAACTGGATCAAAAAGAAAAGACGAATCTATCGTCAATTCTTGCGATCCAGGGACCCGTCTCTCAAGACCGAATACAATCGCCTTAACGCCTTAATCAGGCGAGAAGCCAATAAACACTCTGAAGACTCCTGGACCAAAGCCACCTTCCAGCTTGATTATAGAAATGGTAAACTCTTCTGGCAACAGTTTGATAAACTGACCAGAAGAAAAGTAAACCCCAAATCCCACCTAACAACCTAATCTCATCGGACCAAAGAAAGCCCGATTTATTTGGTCGTTACCTCCAATCCATTTTCCGATCCCCAATTTGATAACCAATTCAAGGCACTCCTTGAGAGTCGCCTTGAAGATTTCCGTACCCTTAACATTCCCGAAACCCTACTCGATAACGAGAGTCCTATCACGCCCGATCAGGTCAGCTCATATTTCAAAAAAGGTAAAAATTCTGCCCCAGGTCATGACGGCCCACGCTGATTTTACCCCCCCCCCTACTCATACAGACCAATCTCCCTCCTGAGCTGCCTCGGAAAATGCTTTGAAGCAGATACTAGCCAGGCGACTCAGGGACCACCTAGAATATAACGACCTCTTTCCCAACAGCCAATTCGGTTTCCGCCCTAACCAAACGTGTCGCGATCCCTTGTTGAAGCTGCTTACAGAGACCACCAAAGCATTCAATCACAAGCAATGCAATCTGGCTGTATTTCTGGACATTAAGCAAGCATTTGACAGGGTTTGGAACGCCGGTCTACTGCAAAAGATCCGAAACCTTAACATACCCGACCCCTTCACCAAACTCCTACTCTCGTACCTGACCAATCGGTCAGTTCGGGTCAAAGTAGAGAAAACCTGCGATCCTTTTTAACCTACAGCAGGCGTTCCGCAAGGTTCTCCATTAGCCCCTATCCTGTACACCATCTCTGCATCCGACATTCCCGAAGTTACCCAACCCGGAGTAGTGGTTGCGCAGTTCGCGGATGACACCGCCTTCTGGGCGGTTAATCGGAACAGCGCAACAACCTCCCGCCTAATATCCAAAACCCTACGGAACTTCTCTAACTAGGCGAACCAGTGGAGAGTCTCCGTCAATCCCACCAAAACCCAAACAATCCTTTTCCGACATCCTCATTACGTAGAGAATAAATTCCCCAATCTTGCCTCCAGAAACGTCACCCTCACCCTTAACCAAGAAAGGCTCACACTCCAAGATGAAATCACCTACCTAGGAATCCTCTTCACTAGAACCCTCAATTGACTCCCCGATGTGAAAAGAACACTAAACAGGATTAGAAACCGCGAAAACCTACTGGGCGCCCTTAGGGGTAGAATCAGAGGTTGTCACTTCAAAACACTTCTACATACATATAAAACATACATCCGCCCTGTTATGGATTTCCGAGCTCCTATATACACAAACATTAACCCCAATCACCTTTCCTCAATCGCCTACTGTGAACGCCGAATTTTTAGACGGATACACAGGTTACCCCTCAGGTACCCTAATGACCTCACCCTACACCACGCCAATATACCCCCAATCACAAACCGTATCCAAAAACTCCAGGAAAACTTCGCCTATAAAAGAATTTTCGGCAACACTATCCCAACCAAAGAAATTTTTACCACTCCCTACAACTACCGCTTTCCCAAATTACCTCGGATAAAAACCAAATTAAAATTCAAATATCCTCCCGCAATCCTCACATATCTCCTCGACGACCTCCCCGAGGAGGTAGAAGAATCTCTCTATAATACCCCATATGCCCTCCGCATTCCCCCGTCTATTCGATGACGACCCAGCATGACACCGACCAACGATCTAATTAATCACACTGTACACCACACCACACTAAGCCACACGCACATTTAAACCCAACCACACACTATTGAAATAAATTTAAACACTTTTTTTTTTCTTTTTTTATTCCCAAAAATTACCACACCTCATGATTGTACACACATACAATAACACAAAACAGCGTAACACCATCAACAAGGGAATGACCAGGGCTGAAGAGGAGAAGGACTCCTGAACAGTCTACAGTAAGATATATATATATATATATATATATATATATATATATATATATATATATATATATATATATATATATATATATATATATATATATATATATATATATATATATATATAATATAACTGCTCAAAATATTAAAGGAACGCTTTTGGATAACCCTGTAATTTTTGGCTTGCTGTTATTAACAAATGAAAATTATATTTTCATAATTGATTTGCATTTTATTTTAGTGATTTGATAAAAAATAAACTGATTATGCTCATTTATTCGAGATAAGTTTAATATTCCACAGCAAGTACAGAAAATAAGGTGATTATGAAAGTATTCACATTTAGGTTTTATGTTTATAGAGCTTCACCTGGCAACGGCATGACAGGTTGTAGTTGTTGAATTGATTATCTGTCAAAATGAGAGATCTTAGAGAGATAGAAGTCGCTCGTGCTATAGCTTTAATTGAAAATGGTGTAAAAATTCTACAAGTAGCAAGAACTTTTAATCGCAGTCCATCAGTTATCAAACATGTGTATGATCGCTATAGAGAGAGTGGACAATATAAAAGACGAACCGGACAAGGTCGAAAGCGAAAAACTACACAAATTCAAGACCGATATTTAGTACTTTCTTCTTTACGAAACCGAATAGCGACAGCAAAAGACCTTCAAAGTACACTTAGGATGGCTCATCAGGTAACCATTTCTAACCAAACTGTTAGAAACAGGTTACGGGAAGCAGATTTAAAACCAAGGAGACCGGTACGAAAACATGTTTTAACTCGATATCATAAAACTTTACTCGTGATCATTTGAGGTGGCAACTTAGACAATGGAGACCAGTACTTTTTACAGCCGAATCAAGATTTCGTCTCACTCGTTGTGATGGCCGGGTGCGTGTGTATAGACGTCCCAATGAACGATACTCCGCTGTTGCTGTACAAGAAGTATCCAGATTTGGAGATGGTTCGGTAATGGTCTGGGGTGGAATAAGTTTGGAAGAAAAACCGATTTTGTGGTGACACCAGGAAGTCTTACAGCTGCAAGATATATTGATATCATTCTGCCAGATCACGTTATTCCTGCAGCATATGGTATAGGTCCTGATCTTCTTTTCATGCAGGATAATGCAAGGCCTCATACTGCTGCGATTACTATAGATTTTCTTAACGAGCATGAAATTCGTAAAATGGATTGGCCAGCGATAAGTACAGACGTATTCGACGTCGTCCAAATCCACCTCAAACCCTTCAGCAAGTAACGGAAGCCCTGGTCGAAGAGTGGGACAGTATACCACAGGAAGACATTCGAAGGCTCGTGAGAAGTATGCCAAGAAGATGCCAAGAAGTAATTCGTGCTGATGGAGGGCACACGTGATACTAAAACACATTGGTTTTCAGATAGCGTAACATTGCCATTAAAAAATCTTTTCTTTTCATTTTGTTATTCGCACATTTTTTTAAATTGTTAATCTTAGTTTACGAATAAAGGATTAGTTGAAAGTTCTATTAATCGATTTATTAGAAAAAAATATGTGTCTTTCAGAATATAAATGTTTATATGTATATAACTATCACTTAATAAGTTACAGGGGTACAGAAAACTGTTCCTTTAATTTTTTTGAGCAGTGTATATATAAGCTAAAATAAGTAATTACTAACCACAAGCATGAGCATACCAACAAAAAAAAAACTTCCCAAAAAGGAATACTTTAAGGTAAGAAAATATTCTTTTTTAATGTTTTCATTTACAGAAATAACAAATACAAAATGTTCTAAACCTAAACAAATTGAAATTCGTTTAACACATAAGCAAATGAAGGCAAGTAATTAAACATTTGGATCAAATTGCGTTTCTGCAGACCAGTTGGCGAAATTTCGATTATGAATTGCTTCAGTTGCTACCGTACTTTTATTATAATTAAAAGTATTCAGTGAGGTTGCCACTGAAGTCCTGTAATTGGTATTACTGTATACTACAAGTCGATTATTCTTAGTTAGTGTTCCTAATTGTGCTTCATATAAAGCGTCGCTCATGATTTTTTCCACGTAGATGGCTATAGTTGATGGAAACTATGAATTTATTATGTGTGACTTTGGAGTAAATGGAAGAATTTCGGACGGAGGGGTTATAGAAACCACAAAATTTCCCGAAAAACTTATAAACAATACGCTGAAGTTACCTACAGAAGAGAAAACTAGTACAAGTGCAGAAGCGTTGCCCTATGTATTTATAGGGGACGAAACATTTGCACTTGAACCAATTTTTTAAAACCATTCAGTCATTGTGATTTAAATGACGAAAGAAGAATTTTTAAGTATAGTTTGTCACGCGCACGACGTATTGTAGAAAATGTGTTTGGAATACTACCTGCAAGATTTAGAATTTTCAGAAGTGCAATAAATCTACAATTGCACAATATCGACACTGTTGTGATGTGTTTCTGTATTCTGCATAATTTTTAAGGCACATATGTTCCTATACATACATTTGTTAATCAGATATAACGGAAGAATCCTCTTATTCTTTTGTCAATTTGCAACATGGACATAATAGGAATACTTCAGATGATGCGAAACCAGTAAGGGGGAAATTCTCAAGATATTTCAACGCCGAAGGAGCAGTTTCGTGGCAAAATGAATTTACACAACATTAGTATGTTTGTAACAACATTTTAGTTTACTCTAGTCAATGAATACAAATTGTGACCAATAATTAAATAAAGATATACTTAGTATTTTTCTTCAAATTTATTAGTAGAAAGTGATTTATTTTACCTGTGCATTTTGAGATTGGTCATTCTCTTCACTGTTATCCTCTTCAATATTGGACATCGCAGGTCTAGGTGTTTCCTGATCCGTTAAAAACGTGAGTAAGCCGTAGTACCACAGATGAGGAACATATATATCTTACTCACCCATACCCGAATGCTTAGAACCATTCACATTTCTTAATTCTTTTCTAAACGAACTACGTAAATTATTAATTTTCTTCACGATAGTGTCTTCAGTAAATAAAGCATCAATTTCGCGCATTTTTTTAATTAAAATTTCATACGAAGCTGCTTTTTTTTGCTTGTCCATATATTCTTTGGACTTGACTTTCCAAAGGCATGGTTGAGCTCTATACATTTCAATGAATTCAGTTAAAAATACTTCCTTTTTGTTTTCCGCAGACATGGTTCTACTATTAACGAAATTCAAGCTCAAACTGAAGTAATTGACCTGTTTTGCATCCACACGATCAGTTTACGCAAGTATGTGCTGGCAAATTTAAAGCAAAGACAGAAATCCGTCCGTCCAAATATTTTGCCTGGGCAGTCGGCCTGAATCGCTCACACACTCACAGGTTAGTCTGTACAGGCGCTAACTGTGCAGGCCGCCGGACAGGTGGTCGGTGTAATGGCCCTACCCTTTAAGGGCAAAATAAATTAATATATGCTCTGTCATGTTCCTGTGTTTTGGATAGACACCCTAATGACATTGTCTACTACGAAACTCTTAGAAAACAGCTGTTGCAAACATTTTTAGGTTTGCGACACTATATCGATAATTCTCGAAATCCAAAGTAGGTACAAAACAACATTTGGTACCATATTTTTCCCTCATTTTTTAACTAAATATTCCCGCCAAAGAAGGTTACTTTCAATTGGCTCACATGTCGCCTTGTTTACACTAGTGAAATTTCTAAATTGACAATTTTAATTGTCAGTTGCACTTGTGTTTACCTTTTTGTATTTTATTCTTGCTTTTTTGTGTGTTTTATGTCTGTTTACCTAAATTTCACTAAACAAATCAGTTCTTTTAAGAACGAAATTCGGTATTTTCTTATTAAGTACCAATTTTTCTACGCCAAGCACAAGCAAGATGAGTGTATCTCCAGTAAAAAAAAAACGTACACGCTTGAATTTGGGTCATTTATCGGTGCCGGACAAGATGTGCTTCTTAAACATGTATAAGCAAATTTTGTCTTATACTGAAAATAACCACCATTGTCAAGAAAATTGCAGATACAGCAGGTGAGGAAATTTGACCTAAATTGTCTTTTTTAAAAAATACATTTTAGGAGTAGCAAGATCTACTGTTTACCGCACACTGAAAGAATATAGAGACACTGGAGCTGTTACCCTTTATACAAGTTCTGGAGGACGGCCACATGTTGTAGCGTACGATGAGACAACTAAGAAATGTGTAAAGTAATACACAACTTCTTTCACAACAATGAACTTCCAGCATTGGATAAAATTTTAAAAGAAGTACGGTGTCGTCCTGATTTATCACAGATGTGTCGTTCTTCATTGTTTAAATTAATGAAATAGGTCGATTTAAATCTTGTAACCAATAATGAGCTTTGTATGACAAATATTTAAGACTGAATTGTACATAGTATTTTTTCACCGTAAAGCACATTTCTTTTTGTATTCTATTTTACTAAGTGTGTAATTTATAGTAAACTGTAAATTTGTAACTTTAGTGAATGGTCTATCGCTATCAAAGGTAAGTAAAATGGTACCGTCAATTGGGGTGACTTGAGATAAAAATCTCGATAAATAACTGGCAATGCTGTTACAAATGGCAAGAAGCAACCGCTTCGTATTGGTGACGACTACCGATCTGTTTAGTGCAGTATGAACAGCTGGAAGGTGTGTTTCTCTCTGCCAGACAAATTTTAGATTTTGTGAAATTAAAAAAAAATTTGTTCGAAAAACTTTATCTACAGCTTGTGTACCAAGCATTGCTGGTTGTTATAATTTGATATAGTCATAAGGCATTCTATTACGATTGTGGCGACAGTCACTAATGTATGGTAAGTATATTTTGACATTTCAATTTTTGCAATAAACCCAAATGACACCCTACAAGTGGGTGAGTTGAGACAGTGTCTCAAGTCGCCCGCAGTTATTATAAAGGCCATTTCTTAAACACTATTAAGTTTTGATTTATGTTCAGAATAACCATGGGAAAATACAAAAGAACTGTTGGCAGCAGAAGTTATGTAGACTTTGATCCCGAAAATCTACGATTAGCCATTGAGGAAAGGAGAAAGAATGGAACACCCTACCGAAGACTTTCTCAAAAATATGGAATATCTGCAGCGACTATTCAGAGAAAACTAAACGATCTCCATATGCGAAACCCTGGCGGTCAAACCATACTTTCGTCGCAGGAAGAGGAAAGGATTGTTGAAAATATTGTGATTGCTTATCGCTGGGGATTTCCCATTACAAGGAATGACTTGAAAACCTTAGTAAAGTCATATCTAGATAGACAGGGTGTGCTAAAATTTGCAAAGGAAAATTGGCCAGGTAAAGACTGGGTATATGCTTTTTAAATAGACATAGATGGATTTTAAGCAGTAGGTGTGAAAACATCAAAAGAGCAACAGTAAACTCATATTTTGACGAGCTCGAACAGTCTCGAGGGGATCGAACCCCATCTGATAGTGAACTATGACGAGACTAATATTACATATGACCTTGGAAAATTGCACGACGTGGATCGAAACATATCCATCGAATTATAGAGTCGTCGAAAGCTAGTCACACAGTAATGTTTGCTGGCAGCGCCGCAAGAGATTTATTGCCTGTTTATATAGTATATAAGGCAGAGCATCTATATTCCACTTGGACAACAGGAGGGCCACCCGGAGCACGATACAGCAGGAGTAAGTCCGGTTGGTTCAATGAAACATTGTTTGCAGATTGGTTCTTAAACGTTGCATTAAAGTATTTTAAAAACTTTCCGGAGAAACAACCAAAGGCCCTCATTGGAGATAATCTTGCTAGCCACCTAAGCATAAATGTTATTCAGATCGGTCTACAATACAATATGAAATTCATTTTGTTTCTCCTGAACGCGACTCATGTCTGTCAATCATTAGATGTCGCTTATTTTGTGGAAGCTTTAAGAACAGGGGGACTGTCCCGAAGGATGTTTTTTCCGAGGCTGATAAAGCAGTCTATTCAAAAACTTGATGAAAATGGCAAAACCCGCCAGAATCTTCAGGCTGGTTTTAGGGGAAGTGGAATTTATCCGATTGGCCGAAATATGGTCTTGAAAAGACTTCCATCCGATGGGAACGTTACACCTGCTCAACCAGACAATGCTATAATCGATAATGCCTTTGAAATATTTTTGAAGAATGTTCACAGCAAAGAAACTGAGTCGAAATTTCGAAAAGTCCCAAAACAAAAGTTGAATGTCAGCGCGGGTACCAGCGTAACAAACATGGAAGAAACAGAGGAAGTTCAAGGCCAAGAAAACCAAGAAGAACCGACAGCATCAACCGCAAAAGGTCCACAATCCGAAAAGAAACGAAAAATAAGTCTTTCAGACTCCGATACTTACTCTACTCAAGAGAGCTCAGATACACCATAAGACTTCAGCGAGAATTATGCCCAAGAAGAATCTATCGATTTAAATAATCTTCAAATAGGAGAATTCATTCTCGCGGAGTTTTCCTACAGCGCTCAAGCAAATAAAACCGTCGGCCACGAGTGGTATTTAAGACTATTCAACGAAAAAATTGACAAGTCATAAATCCATTAGTATTAATTTAGAACAAGTTGCAGGTTATATAGTGGTTTCGATGGTAGTTGGAGTCTGCATTACTTTGACGAACAAAATAAACGTCAAAGTTTATGTCAATTTGACATTTTACGGAAGGCAATTACATTTCACAGGAAAAGGAAAAAATTGTCGGGAACATTCCGCTAGCGGAATTGTCGCACAATTGTGCTGATTGGTCCAAATATAAAAAAAATACTAAATTGTAATTGGTTGATAGTTAACATGGAGAGGGTGAGTTGAATAGCCTTAAAAATTCAGAATTTTTACCAGTTTTGGTTACCATAGATAAATGGTTACTACATTTAGTGATATTTTATTTTGTAAATGAGTATTTTGAGTTTACTCCTAGTTAAAAAAATTAAGTTAATAGTTTTAAAAAAATTAAAACATTGTACACATTTGAATTTATTTATTGGTGTTTTTCCCTGCATTTTCTCTATCTAATTGATAGTTGTGCTTTGGATAATAGCATTTTCCACAATCATTAAATGATACCAGAGTATGTAATAGGGGAAGAGAGTCAACCTTATGGATAAACTCGTAGGGTGTAATGTGTGTTACCTATGGGTCAATATCATTATTTCATCTTTACCTTCTATTGTAGAAAGAACAAACTGAATTTTTATTTAATGAAAGAAAAAGATGTAAGACAATCATTAAATGGTAAATGACACTGCCTGCTCTTCAACAGGTTTCCTTTACCTATGATGCAAAATATAGTACTTACATTTAAGAAGTCTAAAGGTGCTTTAAAACGATTGACTAACTTTAGCTTACTATTTCAAATAGGCATTGCTTCTCTTTTCTATTACATACTTTTTGATAATGATTTGTTTTGCTCTCTATTTTTAGTGAGCAAAATGGGCGTTTGAACTCTAACGAACAAATTTGTTGATCAGGTACTATGCTTACCGTTGCTATGAAAATCATACTATACCTGTTTTGACCTTTTGCCATAACTGCACAGTAGTCACACCATACCAGCTAGGGTATTAAATGTCGTGTAACATTTAAAACATGTACATATACTACTGTTACATACTATAATAAAATTATTGGCCAAGACTCTTGGTCATTACCTTACTCAGTTTTTACGTATTTTTGACAGAATGTGTAGGTCACTGTCACATGCAAGATGGCATTGGTGTATCTTCAATAATTGTAATAAACCTGTCAGTACAAGTTACAAGAGCCAGTTATTGAACCGCTGATTATTGAAAAAAAAAATTATGTTTAGCACTCTTGAGCAAAGGCACTTGTGCTCGCTCACGTTTAAATCTAGAGCTCAAGCGTAAATAGTACCTTTGCTCACTTGTACTAGAAAAAAATTACTATTTTTTCCATTGCAGTGATTAACATGTGAAAAGTGATTTCGACCAAAGCCAAAGTATTAAAAATTCATGCATAAGAAACTTACAAAATGGAAAAAAAAGGTCAACAATCAAATAAAACAAATTCTACCTTTATAAACTTAACAAACATAAAAACATTTACATACACTAAAAACACATTTTACATTGTATAAAACTTGCAAGTCTTAATTTACCTAACAGGCTGACTAAGCTGTCCAACAGAAGCTAGCCTTTCAATTAAGGCTGGACAAAGCTCTAAAAACTGATATTTGTTGGCAGCTGATGTAAAAGTTGTACATAAAATTAAATGAAGTTGTAAAACAGGCATAACAGTACCTAAAATTCAATTACAATTTGTATTCTTGCATAAAATACACAAATACCTAATAATAATAATTGACTTCGATAAATTCTTTCTTTGCTTTCAAACTGACGTTGCACTTCCATAATCATAGCTGCATGAGTTTTTGCTATTGCTTCTTGCATACCCTGGCAGAAGGAATTAATAGTATGCTTTTCACTATCCATATTACGACTTAATTCATCCATTAAACCTTTCAATGCAATTATACCATCCCTCACGGAGCTCTAAAATTGAGAAAACTTAAAAAACAAACTCCGTTTGTGAAAAAGTACTTGTAAATCCATAATTGCATTTTGCCCCCGTTCTAAGCGTTTAGTTGCTTGAGTGTAGGCAGTCTCAATATCAAGGCATTGGGCTCGAACTTCGTTTGGTGTATCTCTAAAGCAATTTACACAAAGCATCGAATGTTGGAGGGGTGAATACATTATATACTGTTCACCATGTTGAGGACACTAAAACTTTTGTAATAAATCTATAATATTGTTCATGTAAAATACAAACCCGTTTTGGTTCGCGAGAGCATTTGGACATATGCACAACATCATGTGCAGAAAACATTTTAGCTCTGTGTGTATTATCTCGGCAGTTCGAACATAATGATTGACCTGCAAATGTTTAAAGTCAAGATAATGTAAATAGTTAGGAGGTAAGAATGAAGTGACTGAAACTAAACAAACCTAGCAAAATAAAATAAAAATGTCAAAACGATTGATAGCAAGCTTGTTCACCGCAAGTATTGCAGTAAAACATGTTGGATCGGTCCCGTTTGTCACAATTTGAGCAGGGCGGATTTTCACTGTTAGCAATTTCAATCAACTGGCGCATTAAGGAATCGGGTGGTGGTAATGCTGTACCATCCTTCAGCAATGTATATTGTCTAAAAAAATATGTACGAATCTTATAATGATTTCATTGTTATTACCCGCAGATAGGGCAGGTTAATCGACGATCTTGCTCTCTTCCTTTCAAGCAACGAGCACAGAATGTATGATAGCAGTTGAGAATGCATGGCTCTATAAAGTAATCATGACAAATAGGACACAGTAACGGATTTTTTGCGAAATCCATATCTATTTGGGGACCTGGAGGTTCCATTTCAAAACTGCAGCTATTAAAACTTTGAGGTTAATTATTTTTTTTAATGTTAATTAAAGATTTACCTTGCAAAGTAAATAATCACGAAAAATCTATATTCACCCTAAGCTAAAATTAAAAAAAAGTACTTGGAAAGGATTAAATCTTAGGGATTTTTTGTACTTTTTCGTCCCCCACCCAAGCAATAATGCGCTTGCGTTAAAATTTGTCCTTAATTTTAAATATTTCAGTGGCGTAACTGAAAGGATACGTTAAATGTATCATTTCCGAAGAGTAGCATCTATTTCCTGTGCTTTACGAATTGAACTCAGCCCGACCTTCTGGCAACTAAATAGAGTAAAAAAATGGAAATTAAATATACGGTAACCTAATTATTTAATTTCCATTTTTTTACTTTGATCATGCGCAATGCATAAAGTTCATTTGTGGAGCACAGAAAATAGGCGCTAGTGTTCCGAAGTAGATGTAATAGCCTTCATTATGAAATAATGTGAATAGTATATATTAATTACATATAAATGTTATGTTTAGTTTTAGCTTATTAAGGTCAATTTACGAGAAGTTTGCATTTTTGTTTCAGTTAAATTTTGACCTTAACATTAAACATTTCAGTAACGTAACTGAAGTTAGGGTGCTATTGCTAACTATATTCATTTCTCTAAGGCCGAAGTAGTAAAAAATGTGAATACTATATATTATTTCATACTGTACTGTAATTTGGGTTTTACGGTAGAGTGTAGTCGATAGTAAAACACATTTTTACGGTGGGGTTAGGATTTTTACGGAACTCAATTCATAGGTAGCTATATAAGAAATAGTTATTTACAGTTGAGTGCGTTAATAGTGGATTTTACAGTGCGACAGCTTCTTTTGAGAAACGAGCCCGCAGGACCAGTTTCTTATTAGCTGGAGCACTGTATCTTTATCGCACGAGACTTGTATTAAACTTTTTGGCCGACAACAAATGCGAAAATGAAACATAAATATAATAAAGACGTCTATTTAATTGCGTTAACATCATCGATAAACATAAACAACATTAATAAATTGCTAAAATGTCAAATTATCGTCATCACTGTTTAAGTTATCGAGAGATGCGGTACTTCCAAATTTAACTGAAAATGTAAAAATAACGTTGTTTTGGACATTTATTTCGTGAGAAAAGGTGTAAAGTAAAGTTTGCTTAATCATATTTTATTATTTTATACTTCATATATTTTTTATATGTTTTTGAAAGCTTACAATTTACTGACCATTTTACCGCACTGTATCAGTGTTTTTACAATAGTGTGTATAAAAATTAAGTTACACTTGACGTTCACAAGATTGTAACGTCAATTTACCTTTCAGGAGGCCAAAAAATTTATTAACTATAACATATTTATCAAAAATAAACCAAGCTACAATACCCACTTAGAACTAAGAATATTTTGGACTCTGAAAATTAATATTAATTGTGCAGTTTTCGTTTCCATTAACTTGCAGTGGACAAATTTCTTCATGACATATTATTGCGGCTAAGGCATTATTACTGACATTCGAATTTGTGTTGCAGACATTTCCTCCTGATGGTCCAGTTTTTGAAGAGGACTCTTTTTCTTGCTGTTTTGTAACTACTTCCACAAAAATTTCGCCGCCTTGAAACATGCGTGCAATTTTGTTTTTGCAAGCAAAAGAGTCTTGAACGTATCTTTCAGCGACGGTGTTGCTTTTCCATCCTCCAAATCTTTTGAGAACCGAACCGATATATCGGCTCCAGAATCTGCAAAAAGTGTAGAACCTTTACGTCGCAGAGAATGTCCAGTGTAACTTTCAGGGTTTTTTAAACCCAAAAATTCTGCGATTTTTCTCACCACTCCACCAATTGTGTGAATTCCAACTGTTTAATTAACGCACTGCCCATCTGGTATCCCACAAACGACTTATCGTGCTTAAGATTTTTTGGTCGTAAATTGACGTACCTTTGATAGAGAGCCAAAAAGTTAATTCCTTCGACGTCTTAGATTACTGTAAATACTCGTGTCTGGTTATTTTTTGTTTTAGGAATGGTAATAACTACTTGAGATTCAGTGATTTGTATGTCTCTTATAGACATTTCATACAGTTCCTCACGGCGGCAGCCTCCAGCCATTTTAATCAGAGAAACCACCTGAAAATAAACATTATTGTTCACAAATACAAAAAAAAACTTACTTTTATCAAAAGATACTCCTTATCAGGAGCACTTTTGATGAACTTATAAACTTCGTCTCGTGTGAGAACTTATGCTTGTTTAGCCTGGTGACCAACTGAATGATGTTTTAAACATAGTTTCAGTCTTGCAAATGTTGAAATATCAATATTCTCAAAGACAAGCAGCATTGATTTCACCATCGAATATTTGCTCCACAAAGAACAACCGCAGTATTTTTTGGACTAGAAATGGAACAAATTATATTAAAACTATGTATTTAAAACGGAAAAAGTACTCAGCATAACTAAAATATGCCAGCATAGCATCCTCATCAATTATTTTTACTTCATGTTACCGCCGCCATTCATTAAACACATTGTATTCTTTATTGCAACGCTCCTCAGACTTGAGTGAAAACACTTAGGCTGTAGCTGCTTTGCTTTTCTCTAAGATTTCGTCAGAATTCTTCATATTTTCATCACATTTTTACTTTTTTGACTGATCGCAAATTGTAAACAAACAACCCTAGCGACCCTGCGAACGCATTTGCAATGCATTCTTGGTTCTTCTTAATTTTGAGTGAGTTTCAATATGAAATAAAGTACGTTACGTTATTCGTCTGGTATCCGGATATTACGTGATCATTACGCAAACAAATTCTGACTTGGTTTCGCCTCGTACGAATTAATTACTTATTCGTCCCTAGTATCCGTTATACCGGACTTATAACGCAAATAACTATTACAATTTACCATTTAAATGTTATAACCATAGATAAAAAACCCATAGATTGGTAACCACTGTATCAGCCAACGGAATAAAGTCCCTAGATTAACAGAGTACCTCAATTCGTTTGTTCACCCCTTTGGAGCTAAAATGGCTGTCGGTGATGCCACGTTCGTCATTTGATTGTGATTTGGGTTATTTTTGCTGTCAATTTGTGTGTTTTCATAATAATTTCATATAAATACAGACAAATTGATGAAGTAATGCTGAGTTGTTGTGTTCCTTGATGTAACAATAGAAGTGAATATGGTTAGCGCATGTTTAACATCCCTAGCTAGTAATAAGAACAATGTGGCGAGAACAAAATGTGGATTGACTTTATTAATCGAGATGTGTTGCTTTCCAAAGCATGTATTTGTAAGGTACGTAGCACGTGTTTAATCACCGGAACTACTAAATTAGTATAAATTGCAGGCACATTTTGATGATAAACAATATGAACTTGACCGAAAAGACAAAAAAAAGGTTTTTGAAAAAAAGTGCTGTTCCGACAGTTACTCTTGAACAACAATAGAAATCGTAATAGAAAAATATCTGATGATGGTTTGCATATTTAAAAATCATTTTTAAACACTGTTGTTATAATATGAACTCCCCAAAAAATGTTTTGATATGCTCCACAAGATGTTAAAACGTCAAAATAAATGGTTTCAAGCAGTGCGACGACCTAATCCCAAAACAACATCAAATTTTTGTTGTTGTGAAGATCATTTTGATGGAAGTATTTGATAATAATATAGTAATTAATAATTATTTATGTTAACGTATAAATTGAATAAATAAAATTCGATAATAAATTTTTTTAACTAAACCAGAACCAGAATCATAGCTTTTAAAAATCATAACATCAAAAAAAATTCTATGAATAATTTTAAACAATTAAATAATAAATTTGTACACGGTTATTGAATGGTTTTGGTTTAATTTAGTATTTTATATTTTAATTACGCGCTAGGTTATGCATTATACCAAACTGAAAATTTAAAAGTGTATATAATGGTGGTTCTTCCGTTGTTATAATGTCATTTAAATAATTTTCATGATTTGATGTTTTTTTAGCTGAAAGAAGACATAGAGAATTATATTTACTATACTACAATGGGAAGTAGAGCAAAAATTAAAGTTGATGTAGTACTGCACAAGTTTAGTTGTTAACCTAACCATAAACTTTATTACACATGACTAAAGAAAAGTAACTATTGTATAGTATATTAAAGTATAAGTGGATAAAAAGGTCTTTAAAATACGCGCGATTTTTTGAAATAGAGTAAGTGTTTTAAAGACCAGTTATCCACGAATACTTTACGCTATTTTTTTTATTGGTGCACCTTGAAATCATAAACACTAGTATTATTACTACAAAAAATGGAAATAAGAACTAATAATGTAAAATATGTAAATAAAAATTAATATATCTAACTCTACTTTCTATTTTCATTTATAAAATTAAAAGTGTTACATAATGTTTAAATAAAGGTTTTGAATTTGTTAGTAATATTTTATTTGACGTTACAAGGTACTCCTGTCAGATTAACAATCAAAAAATTGTCTTTAGACTTCACATTTTTTGAGATGTTGATGTTGCTATGGTAACTTTAAAAAACGCGCGTTTTTGAAAGTTCGATTTAAACACGCTAAGGCGAGATTTAAATAGGTAAACTGAGGCACCAATAAAAAAAATTATTTTGGCACGATTGAGCTTTTTCGTTTATTTACCATATCTGTTTCCAAGACAGTAGGACATGTTTACTGGTTGCGAGGCCCAACTCGTCGGTAAGTATTTTACTTACCGACGTCTTTTACTTACCAACGTAATAGTACATTAGATAACAAAGGATTGAAGTGACTCATTTAATCCCGCGAATAGAGTTTGTTGGTCGAGGGCTTTAGCCCGAAACCAACAACTATTCAAGGGATTAAGGAATTTCAATCCGTGGTATTTACACTATGTTTCGCACTTCGTGGAGTAATAAACGAAATAATTATATTATTTTCTGAAAATTAAAATCTATGATAAATTTAAATTATTAGAAAAGTCACTTTGACAAAGAAGCTACACTATTCAAGGCTAATTAAGTTTATGAATTATTTTTAAAATCCCAGATGTTTCAATGCCATAACAACGAGTAAATAAATAATAAACAACATTCGCCATTGTGAAAACTTAGTCTGTTGACGACGCATAGTTGAGAAAATGGATGAGTTTGATATTGAAGTAGCGGCTGAAGAGGCCGTTAACCAACTATTGCCCTCAAAATCCAGAAACGTGTATGAAAAATCTTATGAAGATTTTATAACATGGTGCCGTCAAAAGAAGATAAAAAATCACACCAATGAAAATGTCTTTTTAGCATATTTCAATGAAAAAAGCAAAAACTGTACGTGCTTCCACCTTGTGGGCGAATTATTCCATGGTGAAATCGATGGTAATGGTGTAAAGTAATATTGAAATTTCCCAATATCCGAAATTAAAAGCTTTTCTGAAAAGAAAAAATGGCGGCTATAAGCCAAAGAAGTCAAAGGTTCTTACTGATGAACAAGTCGACTAATTCCTAATTCAAGCTCCAGACGACGATTTTTTAATGGTTAAGGTGAGTAATATAACGTCTATAAATTTTTTGATAGATATTTTGACATTGTGTTCAATTTTTAGGTTGCACTGATCATGGGTGTAGCGGGAGCGTGTAGAGGAAACGAATTAGTTGAATTATCAATCCACAATGTTACAGATTTGGGTTACTCTATCTTAGTTAATATAAAAAATACAAAGAGCAATATTGATCGAGTACTCGTTGTTCAGAATTCAGTGAATAACCCAGTCGACTTTATAAAACTATGCAGAAATATATTGCTTTAAGAAAACCTGACACAAACCATTCACGATTTTTTGTCCAATATAAGGATCGGAAACTCAACCCATTGGAAAAAATACCTTTGGAAAACCACCCCAAAGAATTGCAACTTTTTTGAAACTTCCTGAACCCTCTTTAGACACCGGTCATTGTTTTCGACGCACGTGGGCGTTTTATTTAGCCAATTCTGGGGCATATGTCGACGTTCTCAAAAGACACGGAGGTTGGAAGTCGTCTTCAGTGGCTGAGGGATATATTGAAAGCTCTATAAATAACAAAAAAATTATAACAGAAAAAATTTTTGGGCATGAAAATGAAAAAAAATTGATTCAGAAAACCAAATAAATACTATCAATGGATCTATCGTTTCAACACAATTCCATAATGTTCTTAATTCTAAGGACAACGATTTTGGTAAATTTTTTAACTTTAATAACTGTACAAATGTAAAATATCTGTAAATGTTAATCAAAAGTAGATGTTATCTTAAATGTTAATTGCTCATTTTTATTAATAAAATTATTATTTAGTAGAGTGAATTATTTATTTTTTAATCCTCGGAGGATTAAATTATTTTTTAATCCCAGAGATTAAAAGTAACACTGCAGTACCCGAAATGGGAGAACCAAATAGTACTTTTATCCACGAAGTGCAAACAATTATATATACCTACTACCTATATCTCACAACAATAAGAACAAACAATTTGGACATTTCTATTTACAAACGTCACTTTTGATTTGCCGTTTATTTAATAGAAATTAAATAATTTCAATTGTGGTAAATTTAATACAATCGTGCAAAAAACAGTATGAGCATCACGAACATTAAGGGTTGTACCGGCCTCCCGCCAAATTGGAGCCTTCGCTATCGCTCAGCCTCCAAACATGGCCATCGACCGGCAAACGTTCCCAACTGTTCTTGATACTCAATATACTATTTTGCACTAAATTTCGAATATTTTTAGTCAATTTACATGTAGAAGCCGTTGGTACTGTACTACTGAGAATTAATTTAACATTATGACGTCACAAAAATGGCGACCAATCGTGCGCGTTTGTAGTCACGTGATTCTTTTTAAAATTGTATCAATTTTAAATTGTTTGTAAGTCAAAAAAAAATTTTTTAAGAGTTCTTTGCATCGACTATTAATATAATTTATGGTAAAGTTTTAAAATACATAAAAAACAATGGATACATTTTTTTTCCAATAACCCAATTGCTTTTATTACAATTTAATCCTAATGTACAAAAATATGTAGCGTTATGATAATAGGTATGTATGTCACAAATTATTAACAGTCTTTGAGCTGGAGGTTGAAACAAGCCTGTTAGGTATATAATTATCAGAAATGATAAATTAATATAGGATACTATTTAACTGTTTTCAATTGTGTATAGCAGAAGGCCACAAGCCAGTAGTGATGAAAATCTGTATCCTAACAACTTGCAATTCCAAAGACTGCAACAGAAAGTACGAGCTACATCAGTGGTCTGATGAAACTGTACAGAGAGCTCTCAAATTGTATATGGCTTATGGGAAGAGGCCATGAAGAACTTTGTAGGCAATAATATCCTCTTCCTAGTATTCCTAAATTGGAGCATAGAATTCGGAACTGTACATTTCATGCAGGTGTGTTAGAAGACATATTCAAACTGTTTCAACTAGAAGTAAAAGCCATATATTATAATTTAATTTTATACACTTCTGTAATGCGTAATTTGAATTTAGGTAAATGCGTTTAAAGGTCAGGAAAAGCATGCTTCCCTGTTTTTGGATGAAATGGCAATAAAACCTGGTCTACAATTAGTCAGGTGACTTAGAGCTGCATTTTAAGATTACCGTTACCTGGCGGATAAAAGCACCAAATTTGGTATGAAAGTACCTTAGGGTATACTTACTAATTTTAGCCTAGGAGCCCTCTGAAATTTCGAAAAATTTTAGAAAAATGATGTGTTTTTTGATTTTTTTTTTATATTTCGCAACCCACGAAGACAGTGCCTGAGTACATTGTACCGTGGGAGCCCCCAACCCAAATATCCGTCAACGTTGTCCAAGTACCGAAACATACATTTCTATATTTCACGGTACCTTTCAGACAACGCGGTAGTACTTCCAGATTTGTAATGTTGTGTTGCATTATGTTGACCATCTTGGATTCTTTTACCTCAATTAACCCTGGATTAATTTACATTACTTTATTTTATTAATTATTAACATCTTAGATATCGTTTCAGTTTATTTATATGAGCATTTTTTTTCTAGGATAATTTAACATGGATGTGAACTGGGATCGATGCGTAATTTGCCAGAATGACATTGGTGGAAGCTTGAAATGTCCATTACTGACTCCAGGCACAAGTGGTGAAAAAACAGATGCTTACACAACATTCCTAAAGAACGTAGAACATTTTCGAAGCAATGATGCTCTCCCAGTTGAACTGTCTTTTGGAATAAATGAAAATGCTAGTAACTTTGCTTCTCATTCCGCTTCCTGGCACAAATGTTGTCATCTGAAGTTTAATAATTCGAGGCTGGCAAAGGCAATAAAGAGAAAACAAACGGGTGTTTTTCAAAACCCACGTCCTAGCAAACGCGTAGCATTGAACGTAGATTGTTGCTTGTTTTGCGAGAAGGGCAAAGATGAAGGTCCACTCCATCAAGTTGCAACATTTGATACCGACAGTAATATTCGGTCCATGATCATAGAGCTTAATGACACACAGCTCATGACAAGAATAATTGGAGGAGATCTTATAGCAAAGGAAGGCAAATGCCACCTTGCATGTTTGGCCCAGCTTAGAAATCGCTACAGAAGCCTAACTCGGCAAACCTACAAGATGAAAACACAGATGAGAAAATGAATGAGTGTCGGTCATTCGTAGAACTTACCAGTTACATTAGTACATAAGTGAAGTCTGGCATTCTCCTTTTTAAAGTATCTGAGATTCACTCTATGTATATAAATGTATATAAATAACTGGGCATCAATAAACAAATCAACAAGACAACACTAAAGAATCAATTATTGGAGCATTTCTCAGAAGCCCAAGAGCAGTTTGATGGAAGACACACTGTAATCATATTCAATGAAGGTATGAGAAACATGTTTAGGGAAGCTCTGAAGATTCGACTTCTCAGAAGATGCTGTTATCCTTGCCAAAGCAGCAACAATAGTCAGGAAAGATATTATGAATCACCAAGGTTTCAAGTTTAGTGGCTGCTTTCCAGCACAATATCAAGAAGACTCACTGCATGCAAGTCTTAAGTCACTTGTTTCTATGATGTTAAATGGTTCAAGCTTGCAAGATCAAGAAAAGCGTGACTCTCAGGCATGCTTAACCATTGGCCAGTGCATCGTTTACAACTCAAAGAAGAAAATGTCTCATACTGCTCTGAAGCCACGACACAGCAAGGAACGTGAGCCACCCTTTCCTATCTATGTCGGCATCAATGTTCATGCGGCTACCAAAAGTAAGAAACTTATCCAGAAGTTATGTCACCTGGGCATTTGTATTTCATATGACAAGATTCTAGAGATTGAAGACTAGATAGGCACTTCTTCCTGTGAACGCTTTGAAGAAAATGGAGCGGTGTCTCCTGCTTGGTCTTCGTAAAGGGCTGTTTACTGTTGCTGCCCTTGACAATATAGACCACAACCCAAGCTCAACTACATCATTGTCCTCATTCCATGGGACTGGAGTCAGTTTTTTCCAGATGCCTACAAATGCAGAACCTGGGGAGAGCCAAACACCTATTACAATTCCGCCTTCCGGAGACTTAAATCACTCTCTTCCTGACAGCTATGCCTGTGTCCCATCCGTAGCTTTAAAGACCACTGATGTTGTTGTACCACAGTGTAATGTGTCTCCAGTAGAGCAATGTTTAGATGCAGCCAAATCAAAGGAATGTATCTGGCTTCAGCATGCACTACGTCTTCTGCAAAAAGAAAATGGTACTAGTGGCGATAACATAACATGGGCTGCCTATCACGCCACTATGTAATCTCCGATAGTAGACCCTCCAGCCCTGTGTACACTTCTTCCTATGTTCTATGAGAAGGCGGCTACACCAGCAATGATTAAACATGGCATGGATGTCATTAGACAAGCTATTCAATTCCTTAATCCAAGACAAATACCAGTAATTACATTTGACCAACCTCTGTTTGCCCTGGAAAAGTTAGTACAGTGAAAATGGCCAAACTCTCATGGTGAGCGACTTCAAGTGGTTATGCTTGGGGGACTACACACTGAAATGGTCCTATGGAATACATTGGGAGATGTCTTTGAAGGATCTGGCTGGACTACTGCCCTTGCAGATTCAGAAGTGGCATCCTATGGTAAGGCCGAATCTTACCTAAAGGCAGCACACTTAACTCGAACTAGACATGCTCATCAAATCACCCTAATGGCACTGCACAATCTCCAGCATGAAGCTTTTCTACTCTCTGAGTGCCCCAAAGATGAAGAATCTGAAATGCACTGGAGAAACAGCATGCGGAAAAAGTCCAACTTTTATGTATTGGGACTTGATCATGGAGTATGAAACCCTTATACTTATTTTCATTAGAGCTCACAGGGAAAAGAACTTTAGTCTTTATGTTGCTATCTTAGAGGAACTTACACCACTATTCTTTGCCTTGGATCATGTAAACTACTCCAGATGAATGCCAGTCCACATAAGGGATATGAAGTCATTGCCTGATTCTATCAAGGATCAATTTGAGCGGTGTTCAAATTGGGTCATTTCAAAAACACGCAACACATTTTCTACAATACCATTTGATCAGGCTCACGAACAAGAGAATAAGATTGTGAAAGGCTCGGGTGTGTTATTGGGATCACAGAAAACCCTGTTGCTTTTCGACGATGGATGCTTTCAGGGCCTGAGATTGCCAGAATGATCAAACAGTTTGAAGCAGAATACATTCCCGATAATGATAATACAGATAATTCCAAGAATTTTCAACATCATGAGCAGGGACTTTCATCACAGAGAAACTTTCAGCAACAGGTTGTCAGTCTAAGTAAAACCATTAACGAAATGGGCAATCCCTTCTTGGATGATTTTCCTACTCTAGTATGTCTTGACAGTCGCAACTGCGCAAGCGAGTCGGTAGTTGTAACCTTGCGCACCTTTGCAGACATAGGCAAACGGCAATATCAGGAGTTTGTTAAAAATGTGCTTGATGAGCGCACCCTCTCTATACATGATCCTATCAAGAAGAATTCTGAAAGCTGAAAGTGCTTCAGAACAATGTGGAACTATTTAGCCAACTATATATATCTATGCAGAATCGGGAATCTGATTTGAATGAGTTTTTTTACGCATGAGATATAGTCATTTCCTACTTCCATTTCAGACTTTGGTAAGCTGCATTTGCCAACTAACAAGGCTGGGATACTGCAATGTCTTGACCAGCCAGGTCAATCAGAACCCCTATCAACTTATGACTCCAAATTTCTAGACGGTTCAGTCATCGTCCATTGCCTGGCCACTACAAGTGTGGATACCTTTAATCAATATGCTGATAAGATATTTCTACCTTACCTTTATAAGCAGCTAGAAAATTCCCAAAGGTTAGATGTTGTTTGGGACACCTACATTCCAGACAGTTTAAAGGAGCCTACCCGGGAAAAAAGAGGTAAAGGGATTAGAAGGAAAGTGTCTGGCAAGACCAAACTGCCACGAAATTGGATGGACTTTCTCTGTGACTCAATGAACAAGACGGAATTATTCAACTTTTTGACGTTCAAGATCGTAGAGTTCAAATGGCCACCTGGCAAAGTATATATATATATATATATATATATATATATATATATATATCACATCAGGGAAAGCAGTTGCACAAATTGGTTCAAACATACCAATGAAAAACTACAATCATGAAGAGGCAGATACAAGGACTGTGGTTCATGTACTACATTCACTACAGCTAGGAGCAAAGAGTATTCTTGTGCGTACTGTAGACACAGATGTGATTGTCATCCTTACTGGCACATTCTATAAAGTAATTGTGACTCAAGCTTTGGCCGATATATGGGTAGACTTTGGCATGGACAAGCGTTACCGGTTTTTCCACTTCAACGAGATCTGTATTAGTCTGGGGGAGTCAAAATCACGAGCACTACCTATGTTTCATTCATTCTCTGGTTGTGACACAACCTCCGCCTTCAAAGGTAAGAGTAAGAAGTCTATTTGGGAAGCATGGCAAGCATTTCAAGATGTCACTGACACATTTATGTATTTAGCTACTCATCCATTTCAACTGCTGAAAGCTGACTCCGAACACTTTAAGAAGCTGGAGCGACTGACTGCTGTTCTGTATGATAAAACCACTCCTTTCAGCAGTATCAACGAGATAAGAAAGGAGCTCTTCTGTCAGCAGAATCGAGATAGACAAACTTCCACCGACTGAGGATGCTCTTCTACAACATATCCGTAGGGCAGTTTATCAAGCCGGTATTTGGAGGACTAGGACACAAACACAGCAAGTGCTTCCTTCACCGCACGATTTTGCTTGAAAGAAGGTTTTAGAGTCATGGGTACCAGTTTGGAAGACAATTCCGGAGGTTTCCCGGTCATGCCAGGAATTGATTAAATGTTCGTGCAAAGGAGACTGCAGCAAATGTGGGAAAGCCAATCTGGACTGCTCACCACTATGCAAGTGCAAGTGTAATTTACAATGACTGTTGCATACTAAATTCCATCGAATGAATAGCTATAACTTTTTTTTTGAACTCTTATTAGCGTTACATTTATACTTATAAATTACTGTAATTAATAATAGGGATATATTTTATTGTATATTATTTTATGTGTAGATTACCCTAAGTTAAGTTTGTACTATACTTAGCTGGCTTGACTATTAAAATAGCTTGTGTTATACGTGATATTTCGACGTATTTATCGGCCATTTTGGATTTTAGAGCCGTACATAAAATTTTTTAGAAATTTTAGAGGGCTCCTAGGCATTTATTAGTATACCCTAAGGTTCCTTCATACCAAATTTGGTGCTTTTATCCGCCAGGTAACGGTAATTTCGTTAAGCCACCTCACTAAATATGATAATTCAACAAAGATAGTGGTAGGGAGACCCACCATGATGCTTGCATGGAATAAGGATAGTTCTGCAAAAGTGGCTATTAATGCTTTGGCCTTTATGTTAGCAGGAATGAGTACGCTGCTTATGAACTTACTGCAGCTTCTTATGGTGCTGATGAGGTTCTGTAGAAATTGGTTTGTATAATCAAGAGGTTTCATGATACTGGATTAACTATAAAAACTATTTGCTTAATATTACTGCTGGCCGTCATGAAAAAATCAAAAACTACTGCTCACACCCTGTAGACGAAAATGCAAGCCTATACGTAATGCCAGATCCAGTGCATGTATTCAAAAATATTGCTACAGGTTTGGTGCGTCATAAACAATTCACCATTTCGACTAAAATTATGGAAAAATACAAACTGCCTTCGCAGTACAGAAATTGCAGCCATAAAGCGTGTATTTGAGATAAAAATGGCATATCGACTAAAGGAATACATGTTTCAGTTGAGTCATTTTGAAAAAATGGATGTTAACACAGCATACGATCTTTTTCACCATGAGGCTGCTGCTTCCATTAGTTACCACATTTTAAAACGCACTCTTCCCACCAGATATGAAACAACAGCATGGTTTAGTGAACAAATATATATCTAGTAATCTAGGATTGTCTTATAATAATGCTGAAGTCTATAGAGAAAACATCAGTTTTTTTTAACAGTTCATGGACATTATGTATAATATGACTGTTGATAAAGAAGATTGGAAACTATCAGTGATCCGTAGTCGAATACCAGGTGCCTTGGGGTTGTTGTTCGCGGTAGCTATTACACTGACAGTAGAACACACTTAATAACTTATTGTAAGGTCAACATTACACCGAAGATGATATGGAAATTGTATTGTTCTCAGAATATGCCACTACCAGTTGAAAGAATGGCCGTAGTTAAAAAACAAAGACTACCGCTGGTAAATGAAGCTCTTTCAGAGAATGCTAACACAAGTAATAATTTAGAAATTGTGAACCTCCACAAAAAAGTGATTATGAAGAAAGAATAGTTTCTTCTGTTTCATTACAAGTGCAAGTAACAGCATAACATTTCTGTCGGACATTATGGTCAGGTGTAATCCTAGCTTTAACTACACATATGTCTACATCTCGTTTCACTTGGACATAGCCAACTGCTGAATCACCGTAAGATTCTCGTTCAGATCTGAAACGAACAAGTACTTAAATACTGAAAGAAAATTGTTCATGTAAATTGGAATAACGTATTTATTTAATATTTACAAAAAGTATTTAAAGATATCATACTTGAGTGAGCTTCAATAATATAATGTTGCGTGTTAATTATAATGATATAGACGTAAATTAGGAGTTTAGGAACAATTTTACTGACAAATGGTTATTTATAGGTTAGGTATGCATCAATTTTCGGTAGATTATCCGATTGTGCTTTCACAAAACCAGTTTCTGTCATCGTCCTAGATTGATTACAAATATTATTCACAAGTAATCACACAGGAATACAGTTTTTACCACCAATTTTTCTCACAAACACAGTATGAATATCGACGTCGATGAATCAAATGACTTTATTGACATGATAAATGACGTCACATTTCGTTTTGGCCAATGGTGGCGCGTTTTGTAAGTTTGAATTTCCGTACCTTATTTTTCACTTTTTATTTAATATTTTCTGGGTTTGAATAATAACTAACAAAAAAAAAAACCATTTGAGTATAATGTAGACATTAAAGAATCTAGAAGAAAATATTTGAGACCAATTTAAATTTTATGCATATTCCCTATTGTACCCATGGTAATTGAGCTTAACATTCAACACAATTTAAAAATTGTAGTACATAGTTTCTATTTGTTAAAATTCATTTAAAATGAAACAACATGTAATTCAGAAAGACGTTATTTACTATAATAAATAATAATGTGGATGCACTGTTTCATTGTAATTCGGAGCATATTCAAAAAAGTTAACAACAGATTACTATATGTGTACACTAAAAGTAAAATGAAATTTATTCAAGTAATTGATTCAATAATTGGTTATCCTCTAACAAATGTTTCATCTTTTCTTAATAACTCCTTATTCACAAATTTACACTAATAATACAATATAAATAGTATGATTATTGTTGGATTCAAAGTATTCATCGATTTGTGTTTTGTACATTAAAAATTATTTCTTTTGAAACTATACATTAAACAACAAACGAAACAAATTGTCTTTGTGACAATTTGTGGGAATTGAGAGAACGGTTGGTGTGGAGCAAATATGGTTGTTGACTGAATGAGCATTTTGTAATCGAGCACAATAAAGTATTTGATCTCATAATTCACGTTTATTTCAACCAGAATTGGTTATGGGCCCAGATATGCGAAGAAATCAGTATTTTTTTAAGAAACCTTAATGTCAAACTTTTCTTGGTATTTTTGGAAGCTGCTGTGTGCTGATTTTGGTACTTTGGAAGTATGCTGCTAAATATCTGTGGAAGCTGCTTCGTGCTGTTCAAGCTGTGTGCTTATGCTGTTTTAAGAAGTTAAAAAAATGGGCGATAAAGTTGACATCGGCGCAATTAACAAGTTTGGCGGGAACAACTATCTACAATGAAAGTTCCAGATAAAATATGGTCTAAAAGCAAAAGAAGTTTATGATGTTACTAGTGGCAAAGTTTTTGAAGGATAAGGGTATCGAAATGGAAACCACAGCACCATATACCCCAGAGCACAATTCTCGTGCAGAGCGAGACAATAGAACTATAGTTGAGTGTGCAAGAACAATGTTGGGTCACTTAGATATAACTCGACACCTTATAAGTTATGGATAAAACAGAATCCGTTTTTAGACCATTGCAAAGTATTTGGCGGTGAGGCTTTTACTCAAATTCCAAAAGTTAAGCGAAAAAACTTAGACCCGAAGAGCAAAAAGATGTATTTGTAGGTTATGAGAACAACTATACAAATTATAGACTTTTTGATATAGAAACAAGAAAGGTAGTAATTTCTAGGAATGTGATATTCAATGAAAATATCGTAGGAGTTGATGAAAGAAAAAGAGAAGTGAACATAAATTTCCAAAATGATGATATAGCTGCCGAAATAGAAGTGCAGAACGATAACAGAAACAAAGAAGATGTACCAGAAGAACAAATAAATAGAGAAGAAAAAAAAAGATGAAATGAATAGCGACAATCCAGAAAATGGAATGTCCAAATTAAAACCTAAAAGGCAAATAAGAATATCTGAAAAATATTAAGACTTTGAGTTAAACTATGTAGAGTGTGACATTCCGAATACTTATAACGAAGCCCTAAAATGTCCAGATGGAACGGTTGATAAATATAAGGCCAGATTATGTATAAAAGGTTGTCAGCAGAAGGAGGGTATAGACTTTGATGAAATTTTCTCACCTACGGCAAGATTTGACACTATGAAAACCATTTTAGCTGTTACCGCAGACTATGAAATTATGCAGTTTGACGTAAAAACTGCAAATCTCTATATGGTCTTCGTCAAGCACCACGCTGTTGGAACAATACGTTTAAAAATTTTCTCACAAAACTAGGACTAAATCAGAGTAGTGCAGACAATTGTGTTTTTGAAGGACATTATGAAAATAATAAGATTATACTATTAATTTATGTGGATGACGGTTTAGTGATTTCAAGCAGCAAGACTGCTATAGACTTTGTGTTTTCTGAACTTCAGAATGCATTCAAATTAACAATTGCGGAGGCAAATTTCTTTGTTGGCCTTGAAATCGTACGTAATAGAACAGAAAGGTTGATTTCCGTTTATCAAACTAGCTACATTGAACAGATTATTAAACGTTTTGGTTTTGAAGATTCAAACCCCGTTGCAGAACCTGCAGGCACTCATGCAAATTTGACCTTGATCACTGGAAATGCCCTAAATGAGAATATACAGTACCGACAAGCAGTTGGTTCGCTACTTTATGCATCTATTGTGAGTAGACCTGACATATGTTATGCAGTCTCTGTCGTAAGTCGATTTTTGAATAATTATACACAAAGTCATTGGAATGCAGTGAAACGCATTTTTAAGTATTTGAAGAATACAGCAAACTTATGTATTAAATGCAAGCAACAAAATAAGCTACAATTTTATTATTATTATTGTGGACACCCTAAAGAAAATTGAGAGAACGGTTGGTGTGTAGATGAGAACTGATGTTTTTCTTAGTGAACCAGACAAAAAAGAAATATGGTTGTTGACTGAATGAGGATGTTGTAATCGAGCATAATAAAGTATTTGATCTCATAATTCACATTTATTTTAAGCAAACAAACAATTTTCCCAATGTTCCCATCATTAATTATTTGCTAATTATCCTGTGTTAATCAAATTTTGCAGAAATCATCAAATAATGAATTTTGCACCCCCCGACATTGGTTCCAAAAACATCGAAAGTTTTTCTACGGGAGAATCCAGACCGCCAATCCTGACCTGAATATCCCTGCAAAGAAGCCGTCCCCACCTATCGCGGATTCTCTATAAAACCTTGAGACGCGCTACCGCACTGGCTGCTTGTGTGTCGAGCCGTTGACGCGACCACTTGTTCGTCGATCCGTTCGGTTGACATCTGCTTGTACGCAGATCCGTTCCGCCGACGCTACTTGCGCGTCGATCTGTTCCGCCGACGCGACCAGAGAATCTAGAAGCCTGACCGCGTGTCTGCCGCCCTTAGTCTCGTTGCCGCCGACCTGTCGATAGTCGCATTTGTCAGAATATTAATCTTTTGCCGTCGTGTATCATTTATCGAGATACATTGACACAGCCACCTGAAAATCATCTCCATAAAACCGAGGTGCTGGTCGATGTGCTCTGAGGTTAAAGGCACGTAAGTTTTGATTGCACAATATTACACAATACATAGATTGAACGGTGTTACGACGGGCTAAGACGCCCGTAGTCATCTTAATTTACTCCGGTGGGAAGAAAGGTTATCGCCTTAATTCTACCACCCCCGGAAGGCCAATTTACACAGCACAACGGGTTAGTCCCAGATGCTTGTAAATGTTCCTTCACCAAACATCTATTACACTAGCTAGCACTCATACGCCACCCACAAGGGAAAATAATTAATAAAAACCAGAAGTGTCATCCACCTGCAGATAACATTACTGCCAGACGCCGCTTGTAGGGCACAGATTTAATCTCACTAAACGTGAGCAACCGCTACTATATCCGATCGCAATTCGCGATAAATCCGTCTTAAAGGAGTAATCCTGCTTTAAGAAAGCCACATCCGTCCTGATCGCTTATTGCGACAACCCAGACTTGAGGGAGAAACGCTTATGCAAGTTTACCGTACCTGAAAAACAAGTTAGTTTATTCCCTACCTGAAAATCTGTAAACTAAATTGTTTCGGAAGGTTTAAACGCCTTAGGAGTGTCATTATTGAACACAGCCTTGACCTAGCGTCACGGCGGTAGTATTGATTTTCTTATTGACCTTCTAGCAAGCAGTGCGGACATTACCCCCGATATTAGGTTACGTAATCATGTGATCCCGTTACAACTGCACCTAGACACCTGAACCTTTTTTTGTATACAAGACCGGCTTAAGAACTAGTTAAATAATTACAAAAAGTAATTTTAGTTAGGAATTTTGTCATAATACACCATATGCGTCCCAAATATGTTAATTAAAGGTAATTTTCAATTCTAGCAACGATATTTTCGCAGAAACGGCCGAGAATCAAGTAACCAGGGAGTCCATTGCCCAGAACCAACCCACGACAGGCGTCCCGCCGTAGATTTATTTAATTGTTACTTTTATCATGTACATAATTAGCCGAGAATTCCATACCTTAAGTTGAAGTATTTAGCGATATAAAATAATACGTTTAAACCATTATAAGTTTAAAGTTCAGTGTGGGCTAATTTTACAAAGCGAGCAAACCGACATAATCAGAGCAAACCACCCCTTTTTCTTGCAAGTACAAGAACCGATTGAGATAGTTCCGAGGCAACATAAAGTAATCTCAATTTCTTCCAAAGAAAGTGTGTTACATTGTAACAAAATGCAAAAAGCTGCCAGGATTGATTAAATTGCATTGTGTATTAGGGTATATTGTCTAGCCTAAGTAACTCTTAGATCAACATCGCCATCGGTATGTAATAATACATGTTTACAAAATTCACACAGACTTGTTGTTTTTAAAACTTTTAGGGCCATAAAACCAGCTATGTAGGCTATAGTCGATTTTGCAATTCGCGTTTTCCTCGCATCTAAAACAATTGTAGACAGCTCTTCCATCATGTTTCCAATCTAATGGGTGGAATTCCAGAAATAAATTCACTTGTTAAAAAACATCTTAAATTATCTAAAGCCCCTGCACTAAAATCATCTTCTACTAACCTAGTAAATACAATGTAGGGAAAGCGTGTTTACGGAGCCCTCTTGTTCCTACTACTAAAAATTCAGAAGGAAAATGCCTATTGCACGTGAACGATAAAGTTCACCAGGAGTTAAGTCTTTTAAATGGGACGCATTTATGTTGTTAATTCACAATTTTAATAACGTTTCATCTTTTGGAAACCTATGTCTTTTTGATGACCGATCATTACAATTAGGCACACAACACTTACTTTTATAAGGACTCATTGTTAAAGCATCCATTGGAATAGTAACAGGTGTACTTCACGCCTTACTTAAATCTATTTACTTACAACAAACAACCAAACACTTATGAACAATTTTAACAATCCTAGATTACAAGTAAACAATCAGGTTATGTTATGAAATTACAAATGTAAATATGACACTGATCGTCGTGATTCATGAATTTTGATGCAGCGTCATACAACGGTTGCAGGGAAAACGGTTATTCAAGATTACAGCCATTAAATTTAATGCCTGATACTTCCATATAGTCAGATAGCTTTCGCATCTAGGGTTTTCTTAACTATGGTTATAACGGATGTGGGTTTTGTTGAAGTAAAGGTGTTTGTGATAAGGCTATGTAATTTAACCCAAAAATCGGGCAATTACGAGAATAAATTACACGCAAAAGACTAGAAGATAAAGAACTAAGGATATAAAAGATAAGGTAGGATCTAACTTATTAGAAATAAATAAACAAAATATAATATCAACAGAATAGAGACTAGTTGTAAACTTAAATTGACTTCAGTGTTAATAAGTAAATAGACACCAGTGCTAACATAGAAAGTAGTCTATACGAAATAACAAATAGTGGACAACGTTAAGTAAAAGTAGTAATTAGTGATAAGAAGTCTAATCTTACGAGAAATAAGTAAACAATCTCAAATAGACTAAAGATAAAGAATATCAAAATAACAAATAGAGACTAGTAAGTAAACATAAATAGACTTCAGTGTTAAAATATAAATAGGCACCAGTGCCAACAAAACACAGAGACTAGTATATACGCAAATAACAATAGTGGACAACGTTAAGTAAAAATAGTTATTAGTGATAAGGAGTACATTTAGTGGATAGAACAAAGAAACAAAAACATAAAAATCAATAAAACAAACTGTAGAAGCGGGAAAGGGATAGGCGGAAATAAATGCATAATAGAATATTAAAACTAAAATGATCAAAATGGAGGAAATAAAAGAAATGTTCTCACAAATTAAAGACAAATTGGACCAGGTGAGCAACAAACTGGAAAAACTAAGCCAAGAAGTAATAACAATAAAGAAGGAAAACACAGAATTGAAAACACTAGTAATAGAATAGGAAAGAAGAATCGAAAATTAGAAAAAAGAATCTAATAATAAAAGGGATGGATGATGAAGAAAAGGAAAATACGGAAGAAACGGAGAATAAAATTAAAACAATACTTGAGAAGATAGGTATAAATATACAAGGAGAGAGATGTACAAGAAATTACAGAATGGGAAAATACAAGATGGATAGCGAAATAAATATACTGCTAAAATTAAAAGAAAAGAGAAAAACTGAAATATTAAGCAAGACGGAAGCACTAAGGGAAGCAAATATATGGACCGAACAAGACTACACTAAAAAGATACAAGATGGGCGTAAAATACTACTGCCACACTTAAAAGAAGCCAGAGAGAAAGGAAAACGGCAACCCTAAAATACAACAAACTAATAATAAATAATAAGCTGTATTATTTAAATAAAGTAATACAAGAGAACTACAAAGAAGAAGAAGTGACTCAGGAAGTGCAAGTAGAAGCTACAAAAGAACAGTCCAAGAAAGATCACCAGAAGAAAGCAGACAAGAAGAACAAATAAGAAGAATAACTAAAACAGCTCGTACAAAAAACTTATCAGAAAACATAAGGACTGATATAAAGAAAACGAACAAAGCAATGAACAATGTAAAAACAAGCACATAGCAAAATAAAAGAACAAACAAAAGACATGGAAAATGGGAACATTGAACGTAAGAGGTATAAATGGATAAGGAATAGAAGTAGCAAATGAAATAACAAAATTAACCATAGAAATCTTAGCACTAACAGAAATTAAAAAGAAAGGAAAAGGGACGATAACAAAGGACAATGGAAACCTACAGCGGAGTAGACGAAAGTAAAAGAGCGCAAGCTGAGTGGTTTCCGTGATAAAAAGAGAAACAACGGAAAAAGTGAGGAAATGGAAATAATACGATGAAAGAATAATAAGTGTAGAGGTAGAAATATTGGAAAACGAAACGACAACCTTAATAATATGCTATGGACCAGATGTAAACGCGAGAACGAGACAAAAATCAGAGTTCTGGGAAAGATTGCAAGAAGCTATAAGTGAAAGCAATGACATAATGGTAATTACAGGAGACTTGAACGGCAGAGTGTGAAATAAAACTGGAGAGCGACATGGGGTGATTGAGTCATTCGGAGAAGAAACAGTACATAAAAATGGAAATCTATTACTAGAATTTTGTCTCGATACCAACTTAACGATCACATATAATATTCCAACACAAACGAATGCACAAAATAACTAGCGAAGTACTATTAAGAGGTAAACAATCCATAATAGACTACACAATAATAAATTAAACGGACAATAAACGAAGACACAAGAGTAAGAAGTTTCGAAAAAGGAAGTGACCACTTCTTAGTAGAAACGACATTATTGATCAGAAAATTAAAATTAACCCGTTGCATGATTTTTTCATTACCTCGAAGATTATTTGCTGCATACTGAGTACGCAACATATCAATGCAGAATGTACAAATATGTTAATTGTTTTTGAATATTGTCAAGGAAATACCGAGAGTGTGTCTGAGTTCACAATGCGTCAAACAAGGAAAAATCCTTTAAGTTTGCCAAAGTCTTAAAAAAATTGCAATACCTTGTCATAGCTTTCGACTAACTTTGACTATTTACATTCGTCATTAGCTTCAGATACGTTTTTCGGGGAAAGGGGTATTTCTAGCGAAATATATTAAAGAAAATGTGATTCATTTGTTCAAGGTTGACTCTGTAGCTCGGTTATTATCGACTTTTGCACCAAGGTAAGTTTAGTTAAATCGACTTATTTTGAGGTGTAGTCTGTGTGGATGAGCGTTGTAAACACCTTTCCGGGACACCTTGTATAGACAGTGTGGCCAGTCCGCATATATGGGATCTTTTTAATTAATAGCTTTATTCGAAATTGGACTTTGGCATCAATTTCTGCTTCGATCGAGATGAAAATTAACCAAAAAAGTAATAGTCATGTAATTCGCATGATGCGTCAAATTTTAATTTTTTTCACGAAAAAATTCAGGGTTATTTCTCAAAATATCGAAAAAAATTATTAGAAAAGGCTTTTCAAATGTAATTTTTAGCCCATGTGCAAAATTCCAGCTGTATAAGACAATTAATATTTTTGCTCATTTTTTGTAAATTGCAACACTGTTGCAAAATAAGACTCAACGCAACTTACAAAACACATTCTGTGATGATTCAGTGAGTTCGGAACATGCACCCACAAAAGTAGTGCCGTTATCATAAATGATACGCAGAAGTATATCTGGATATAAATCACTTAAATGCGGCAAAGAACGCCTCTGAATTGCGTTCACATCAAAACAGATAAACAAAAATATATAACATTTGGTGACAACTACCTCTACCGATCTTACCCTTAATCAATAAGGGACTAGCATAGTCCATTTCAACAATATTAAATACAGTGTTTTGTGACACGCGGTCCCTTACTAGGTTTGATTTAGGATGAAAACGAAAGCATTTTAAACAACATCGCATAGTTTGCCTTGCAATAATCTTGCCACGAATGGACCAATAATTTTGTCTGTGTACAACATTTGTGGACCATCGTGTAAGAGTTGCACTTGCTCGCCCTTAAACATCAAATATGTGACGCGATGATCACTAGGTAATAAAATTGAATATTTTTTATTTTACGGAAATTTGCTAATCGACCCCCCACCCTGATTATCCCGTGTTGGTCCAAAAAAGGGGTTAAAGTTATAACCTACTCTTTGAGCTAATTGGTTTATTTGCCCTTATATTATATAATTCGGTATAAAATACCTCTTCTTGAACACACTTAACATTTAATATCGTAGCCCTCTGTTGCTCTTGTATCTCAATAATTTATTTTTATACGATCGTTCATTACAATATTAGGTACGTGTATAAAACGTTCAAAGGTCATAAGAATCTTAATGAGTGGTAGTTACGTATTACGACCCTTGTTATGTAATATACTATTACGAGATATCTAGATTTACGTACAATTGTTTTTCCTTTTTTTATCCCAACGTAACAATTTTGATGCTAAATTTAAAGAACTTTGTAAAAGCAAACACATCAATCAAAAACAAAATTAACATAATCACGCAAATACCAACAATATTTATTGTTTGGTGGATGGGACAAAGATGTCAATATCGTGTATTGCCTCCTCTTGTCATCTTAGGCATTCCTCTAATAAACTTATCAATATACTCTTGGGAAATTTGATCCCATTCCTCCGATAGCCAGTTTCTAAATTCTTGTAGGTTCTGAGGTTGCAGGATTTCTGTGGTTTAATTGTCACCCAAGTCTGTCCCAAACATGTTCTATTTGGTTTATGTCCGGGGACCTCTCTGGCCATTCCAGGGTGTTCAAATGGACATCTTGCAAATACTGAGTAACGATTTCGCAATGTGAAGTGTCGCATTATCATGCATCAAAATAAAGGTGTCACCAATATATGGTGCAAAAGACATAGCAAAGGCTTCTAAAATATCTGTCACATACTTTGCAGCTGTTAAGGATCCACCTTCTCCAATGTGAAGTTCTGTGCGCGCCCCCAAACAAATATCACCCCATACCATCAACGATCCTCCTCTATAAGGAACTCTTTCGACAATGTTACATTGGGCATATCTTTCAGCTGATCGTGGCCATACTCTTATTCTCCCACCATCTGCTCGGAGACAAAATTTGGACTTACGAGTGAAGAGTACTTCAATTCTTTATAGGCCAACCTCGGTGATTTCGAGCAAAAGCCTTACGAGTTAATCTGTGTTGCCTGATTAACAACGGACCCTTGGCAGGTATACGTGAAACCATTCCTGATACTCTGATCCTTTGTTTTACCGTTTTTGTGCTTATATTTACCTGACGTACCTGTTGAAGGCTGTCCCTGATCTCGAAGTAGTGGCAGTCCTATTTCTGAGCGCGTAGCTCCCGATAAATCTGTAGTCTCCATTTGGTGTTGCTCTTTTGCGACCTTGTCCACGACCTCCTTTGCATTTTCCTGTCTGACAATGCCATCGCACAACACAAAAGGTCACTGATTTTGAAGCATTCAGCATTTTGGCCACCACTCGATAACTTTATCTCTTTCGCTCAGAGTGACAGCTCATAAACCTCAACTTCAGTAAAATCGCGCATCTGGACTTAAAATTGCTTATTGAGAGTAAACATTGACACTAACAACGATTATTTGAAAAGGAAAATTAAATTTGTCATAAGAACCTGTAACACGTCAATCTCATAAAACGATCGGAATACAGCTCATACACAGATAAACAAACGATTGTGTTTGAAAATGTCAAAATACACTGCACCTTGATTTTCATCGTTCCCCAAAGTTTGTCCATGAGTGAGTGTATACATATATATATATATATATATATATATATATATATATATATATATATATATATGGAATGCTCGTTATGAGTATGGTTTCCACTCCTTACTTCTGGGCAGAAATTTTTGAAAAAGCACATGACGCTAAAATCCTAAAATACCCTAAACTGTATACAAATTTAGTTCAGTACTTTGCTGTCACTGCGCTATTTTTGAATATATCTTTGCAGTACATTTCACACACGTTACAAATCATTCTGTCGTCCTTAAATGACAACACTGTACAGTGTGTCCTGATGTCGTTGTTTTAGTTGTTGACGTAGATCTCATGACAAAATTGAAAATGTAGTTTCTTCTTTTGTTTTCAATTTATAGCCAAACGTCGATATTCCTACTCTTTTTTCAAGGTCTTACACATCCCTTAATACTATTATACTGATATATTTCGTCAACGGTACTTATATACTGCGAAGTTCTGTATTCAGTGGCGTGCTTTGAATTTTTCTAGGGAGTGGTTTTGAGTAATAATATAAACTTGCATCTCTTAAATGGGAATCATAATTGGTTAGGCAACCGTCAGCTGTGGTTCTTCCTGAGATTTTCAAAAATATATATATAGACATTCCTGAAAACCGTCTACCAAACATTTGTTTAATAAGATGGTGCCCCAGCCATAATGGCTTGGCAGTGAGGAATTACATAGAAAACCGTTTCCCTAATCGTTGGATTGCAACATTCGGTTAGGTACTGTAACGGTTTTGGTAAATTATGTTTTACAGAAAACCACATAGATATAAATCCAGTATTACAGATCTGGAGATCGTAACGGCCATAACAACGAACGGAATGTAGCAATCCAACGGCTTGGGAAACGGTTTTCTAAGTAATTCCTCACGCCAAAGCATTATCTATATTTATATTTTTGAAAAGCTAGGAAAGAACTACAGCTGGTGGTTTCCAAGCCAACTATGATCCCCATTTAAACAAATGTAAGGTTATACTATCACTCAAAAACCGCGCCCCGTAGAAAAACTCTAATCACGCCCTTCGGCACTTCGCAATGTATAAGTACCGTTGAGGAAATAATTAAGACCTTAACAAAAGCGTAGAAATATCGACGTTTGGCTATAAGTCGAAAACAAAATAAGATACTAAATTTTCAATTTTGCTGTGAAATCTAGGTCAACAAAGTGGTACGTGAATGTAAAAACTGCAAACTTCTATCTTTGATAATAACAACGATATCTTTAAAAAACAACCCAAACAACAGAAATCGGGACACACGGGTCAACGAATTTGTATTATTTGTTCTTATTTAATTTGAAGCAGTTTTGTCTATTTACGGTCTATAGGTTTCTGGCGTTATTCTAACTAAATAACGTTTGATGCTAAGTACATCATTATAAACGCCTAATTATGGGTTTCTGTATGATTTTGAACTCACATTACCTTTTTATAAGTGTTTGTTATGAACGAATAAGTTCAAAGGTAAATATGTAATTAAAAATTATTAATTTTATTAAATACATAAAATGAAAAGTTTACCTCGAGTAGGATTCGAACCTACGACCTGTACTCTAGCAAAGTACAGGTCGTAGGTTCGAATCCTACTCGAGGTAAACTTTTTATTTTATGTATTTAATAAAATTAATCACATTACCTTTGTATATACTTTATAGCCAATTACTTCAAATAACTGCCAAGGTGACATACAGGATAAAACAACTCGGAATTCTAGACGCGCGACAATAGGAAATTCGGATACAGAATAAAAGGATACGTGCGACATACGGACGCGGCGAAAAATAAACGCGATATAGAAAGACGAAAGTGATAATCTTTAATATACATGGGTATTCATACAAATTTCAGATTCACAAATACATAACTGTTGCTTGCGCTTTTACCAAATCCGTCAGCTATTAAATTGGTATTGTCAAGTTTGGTGGCAAGCAAACGAACCTCACATTATGCTCTTCACATAGCCTAAGTACATTCAAACTGATGTGGGAAGATAAGTTTTCCCCAATGATAACTTAGGCCCATTTAGATCCCTAACATTGGGTAAAAATGATGACTCAAACCAATCTTTAAAACATAAAGCATCGAACCAGCCACTCTTAGAGCGATTATAATGAGCTCGTTCTGGCCCGTTTTCCGTACAAGTGGTCCACATGTTCTCTGACTTGTACACAAGATAAGGGGGAAGGAGAACGCCAGCTGCATTTCCAGAGAACATGAGGGATATTGCACTTTTGCTATAATTGCAAATATTTTCTACATATTTTGCCCCTCTTTTGCAAATTACTTTTTTCATGCTAGGGTCATCTGTGAGATTTGTCTCAACATAGTTCCAAATATGAGTAGCAGGAACATCTTTTACCACATCACGTAAGTTTTCCATGTAACTTTCAACAACTTTAGCGCTTACCTGAGCTCTAACTTTTTTTATGTTTGAGCTTAAGCGAGTTGTTAATTGCGAATGCCTTCTTAAAAAAGACTTTGTCCACTCATATCCAGGAAGATTTTGGCAAAATGCATCAATTTTGACACCTTTCTTATCTAAATAAGCTTTCACTGCGTATCTAAAATCAGTCTCAACAACTGGAAATCTATAATCAGACATATTTATCAGATGCTGCTTGAAAGCTAACTCCTCATCTTCACTGAAGGTTTTGGCACGTCTAACTTTACTAGTGTGTCTGACTTTCAGTTTGTTCTTAATGGTTGATCTAGAGATGCCATATCTTGTTTCAGCTGATCGTTGCGTCAGTTCACCTGACCTAATGGCCTAGAGACGCTCCTCTAATATTTGTGGACTGTAGTTTGCAGGAACATCTTTCACCACATCACGTAAGTTTTCCATGTAACTTTCAACAACTTTAGCGCTTACCTGAGCTCTAACTTTTTATGTTTGAGCTTAAGCGAGTTGTTAATTGCGAATGCCTTCTTAAAAAGACTTTGTCCACTCATATCCAGGAAGATTTTGGCAAAATGCATCAATTTTGACACCTTTCTTATCTAAATAAGCTTTCACTGCGTATCTAAAATCAGTCTCAACAACTGGAAATCTATAATCAGACATATTTATCAGATGCTGCTTGAAAGCTAACTCCTCATCTTCACTGAAGGTTTTGGCACGTCCAACTTTACTAGTGTGTCTGACTTTCAGTTTGTTCTTAATGGTTGATCTAGAGATGCCATATCTTGTTTCAGCTGATCGTTGCGTCAGTTCACCTGACCTAATGGCCTAGAGACGCTCCTCTAATATTTGTGGACTGTAGTTTGCAGGAACATCTTTCACCACATCACGTAAGTTTTCCATGTAACTTTCAACAACTTTAGCGCTTACCTGAGCTCTAACTTTTTTTATGTTTGAGCTTAAGCGAGTTGTTAATTGCGAATGCCTTCTTAAAAAAGACTTTGTCCACTCATATCCAGGAAGATTTTGGCAAAATGCATCAATTTTGACACCTTTCTTATCTAAATAAGCTTTCACTGCGTATCTAAAATCAGTCTCAACAACTGGAAATCTATAATCAGACATATTTATCAGATGCTGCTTGAAAGCTAACTCCTCATCTTCACTGAAGGTTTTGGCACGTCCAACTTTACTAGTGTGTCTGACTTTCAGTTTGTTCTTAATGGTTGATCTAGAGATGCCATATCTTGTTTCAGCTGATCGTTGCGTCAGTTCACCTGACCTAATGGCCTAGAGACGCTCCTCTAATATTTGTGGACTGTAGTTTGCAGGAACATCTTTCACCACATCACGTAAGTTTTCCATGTAACTTTCAACAACTTTAGCGCTTACCTGAGCTCTAACTTTTTTTATGTTTGAGCTTAAGCGAGTTGTTAATTGCGAATGCCTTCTTAAAAAAGACTTTGTCCACTCATATCCAGGAAGATTTTGGCAAAATGCATCAATTTTGACACCTTTCTTATCTAAATAAGCTTTCACTGCGTATCTAAAATCAGTCTCAACAACTGGAAATCTATAATCAGACATATTTATCAGATGCTGCTTGAAAGCTAACTCCTCATCTTCACTGAAGGTTTTGGCACGTCCAACTTTACTAGTGTGTCTGACTTTCAGTTTGTTCTTAATGGTTGATCTAGAGATGCCATATCTTGTTTCAGCTGATCGTTGCGTCAGTTCACTTGACCTAATGGCCTAGAGACGCTCCTCTAATATTTGTGGACTGTAGTTTGCATAGTTTCTTGTACCGAGAGGCTTTGTTCTATTTCTGGACATTTTTCTGAAACATAACAAACAAATTGTAAATATTTTAGGTTTATTAACAGCATTCTGAGATATAATTAGACATTTTAGCTTTGTAAATAATTACTGGAAAAGAAATTGCAGTATAAAAAAGAAATATTGTAGCTTGGGGTAACTTTGGCCCAGCCACCATGTTGGAACAAAGTTACCCCAAGTGTGGGACAAAGTTGTACTAAACCAGAACAACTATCTCAGCTCTAAAAATACAAATAAAAGAGAGTAGTTATGATAATGACTTGTTAAACATATGAATACAGTAAAAGAAACATCACTTACCAGGTATCAAAAGCTTTGGAATAGTCTGCACTATCAAAAGTTGGAAGGGCTCCAAAACAGTTAACTATGCAGTAACAAAGAAGAAGCAGCACTGCATTGGTGGTGAGAAGTGGAACTAAACCAAAAGTGGTTTATAGTCAAGCCAGTGCTGCTACCTATTGAGTGATGCAGAAATTAAGTCAGTAGCTCTATCCTAAGGGCAATATAGAGAACAATAAATCTTTTTCAGTTTTTGGGACAAAGTTATCCGTAAAGGGCCCCCCAGCTGACGGTAGCTAATTCTCGAACGATGATTAGTGAGAGTTTAACACCATTTGCACAGTTTTAATTATTAATACATTTTAATACTTAATGACGGCTAAACATGTTCTCTAATTCTGTTACTTGTAAAATGTATTTGTGTATATATTTTTATCTATACCTTTTTAACGTAAGAAGATATCGACTTGCGGTTTTTACCAACTTCTGTATTTTTTCACGCTCCCTTACATTTAAAATATTCGAGAAATTTACAAAGGTTTATGGCTTTTTCACAAAACGTTATCTACCGAGTAGAAAAAACACTAAACCGACAATGTTAATACTTTATTAGAAGCACCCCAGAAGCCTACGTGAAACGAGACTCTGTTTATAAAAATCGGTTGAGTTAAAAAGAAGTTATGACGTTACTTCAAGTGAACATTTACTGCCCCTCCCCCTTATTTAACAGATAGAGAAACATGCTGAAAAAAGAAAATGTTACTAAGCGTATGTGGTTTATAACAAAGGTATTTTGGGCGTATCTTAATGACGCCGATTTAAGAGAAAAAGAGATCATCGCAGGAACTTGAAGCTAAATTTCAGCAATTTCTATTCGTCACTTTTGCTATCAATATTTTTTCCCCGAAACATTGCGGTGCGTAGTCTCATATACAACTGGCCTCTTTTATTAATGGACCACCTAGTACGCAAAATTATCGAAATATGTGTTTAGGGCAACCACGCATAATACCCCGGCAAACCCGATACAACTGTTCCAGATGATCGTGATATAGGTAAGAATTTTTGGATCTACCTTGTCGAAAGCCATAGTTCCTGCCTTTCAATATCTAGTTATTCTCGATTTCTTGAGGTAAAAGTTAATGCACTTCTTCGCCGTAGTAACAAAAGTAATCTGTTTAGCCATTTAAAGATCATCATCTCTTTTCTAGTTCATGAAGGATTTTTTTGTACTTTTTAGAGATTTTTTTATGACCGAGGATTTTTAAATTTCTAAAAATTTCCGTTGCCTGTAAGTATGCAGTATAATACGGAATTCCGTTTAAAATTTTAAATATTTGGCTATTATCCACTACTTCTGAAATGACGTTCCTTTTTCATTTGTTCGTATGCGTATGCGGTAAATTCACCCCGGAGAACTCCCACCGGTACACTCGCCTCCGAAAAATCGCTCCCGGAATATTCGCTCCCAAGAAAACGCCCGAAGTATTGTCATGTGTATTTGAACGCCCTGTGTATATGTACGTATTTTTTTCTTTTTATTCTTTTTTTTTTGCTAGTGACTCAGTTTACGCTAACGAAACTTGGTGTTTTTTTGTGTTCATCAAGGTACAAGTGAAAGTATCGATACATTGTTTGATTTTCTAAAAGGTTTCGTTAAAATAAAATGTAGTTGTAGATAAGAAAGTTTCGTATTTAAAGTGTAGAATGAGATCATTCCTTGATTTGCTTGTTTGAGCCCAATCTATTAGTGTTAAGTAATTATCATTATCGTTTAACAAATAAATCTGTGGACGACAATTTGCACTTGAGTTGTGCACGTCGCAGATTCAGCAGTTTTATCATGTTAAGAAAGATGGTGCAATATTAGGGAGCGGGAAATAACCTTTTTTTGTTCGGTTAATTGCGTGGGTGGTTCTCTATATGCCTTTCGTGAGTAAGAGATGTGATATGTGAGCTTCATGGCATGCCTTTTTCGAATAATTGGCCGAACTTTTGGAGAAGTTGTTTCCAACTAAAAGCACCAGTTTGGCGGATATTCGTGTAGACGCTCATCCCTCCTGGTTATTTATTTTGAAGTTACACATTTCACTAAGCGATGTATTTACTTAAGTGCATCTTAGTGGTGGATCGTCGTCGCGCTTAAGGCGAATTTATATTACCGATTGAAACCATTGTGAAGGCACAACGTTTTGTTTCCCCCGTAACAGAAAATCAACTGTAAAAAGAGTGAGGGTCTCACTGTAAATTATTTGTAAACAGACCTTTTTTTGCCATTTTAATATATATATATATATATATATATATATATATATATATATATATATATATATATATATATATTTATGATTGTGGACCTGAACAGGCTAAATAAGGCCTATCGTGCTAAAGCACTCAGGAACACTTAGGAGGATGGATAATTAAACAGACTTGTAAATAGAGCCACTTGGTAAGCTTACAAAGTTGACCATTTTATGTTCCCGTTTTCTAGTATTTAAGATGTTTAATCAAACCGAAACCTTTGTAAGTAAACCTATGTATTTGTGTGCTTTTTGAGATATATTTAGATATAATAGACAAACAATCAATTGAATTTTATGGTGTTAATTTGTGATCTCCGGACCAGCGAAAGCAATAATTTACGAAAGTGGTGTTTTTTTTTTAGTATTCAAACTAAAGGATTTATTGAAAGCTAAATTTTGATTTCAATTTTTATTGATTCATGTTAAAAGTAACCAGTGGGAATTTCCTGCAAATGAAGCATTTACGGCCATACAGTTTTTTTTTAAATTTTATCAAATATTTTGTGTTGTTTAACGCAACCGGTTAGAGAGATATTAAATGTCGTTTTCTAGTTTATGTCTAATTATTTTAGTTTGGAGTTCAATTAATGTCAGAGCTTTGAAGATGAGTAGTATTTAAATTTGAGCTAATAAGATTTAAGCGTAACATTTAACGTTCATTATTTTTTTATGGTATTTGAATTATTGTGTTGTTGGGGGTAACGTAACGAAATATAAAGTTAAAGAAGTTATTGAAACCAAACAGCTGATTTGCGCCCACGCTATTTTGGTATTTGAGCGTGTTGATATTTTTAAGATTTGTTCTAGAGCTAAAGTTTCGAAGCATCTCCGACGTGCACCTGGAGATAGCTAACGTAAAGTAAGTGAGATCTTTTGACTGTAGGATGATTTATCTACGTGTTCCCAGGTGTATTATCACCGATATCGTCTTAATAAGTCTAGCGCCCTTTACATGACTTTATTTTAATAATGACGTACCCTTGTCTGCGACTTTCGACAATACGACTAACCACCTTCAGTATTTTTAAATTCAAAAACACGCCCACACACTCTGTCCCACCGAGCTAGTCCGGTGCACTCTAATTATCTGTTACTTGCCATTTTAGTTTCATTTTTGACCATAACAGAATATTCGCTCCCACAAAATTCGCCCCCGGAATATTGTCCCCTAGAAAATTCGCTCCCAAGTGAGTTCACCCCAGAAAGTTCGCCATCAGTTGCCATACATTTATCATCATTTCTTTTTGACAAACTTAAATATTCACAGACTTAAACTAGTTCACCTACATTTGATATTTCACTTTACATATTTAATGATACTTTAACCTTTTATTTTAAGTAGAGTAAGGTACTCTTTGATATGTGCTATAGAAGAAGGTTAACTACTTAATGTTATTGAAAAGCTCGCTGAAAAGTTTCATCTCTTATGTCGTCAAAAGTGAGAAGGAACACTCAAACACAAATCTGAGCATTTATTAATATGTATTAATATATTGCACTTTCCTACGAGTTTATCCTATTTTTCAAACGACTGCATACATTCAAAAACATAACTGTTCTGCCATCCAAAATTGCACGTGCATAAGTTAAGGTCCAAATGCATTTGCCAAGCTTATATGGTTGCGCTGTTTCACAATTTTCGCCTAAGGCAGAGTGCCATTTTTTCGGACGACTTTTCTGGGAAGCGAATATTCCGGCGGGAACAAATTATCTTTGGGGGATATTTTCATGGGAGCGAATATTCCGAGAACGCACATTGCGCGGGGAATATTCCGGGGTCGAATTCTCTTGGGGGCGCATATTCCGGGGCGAGATTTTGGAGGCGAATTTTCCTGCCACTCAACTTTGTTGTTCTGTGGTCACTATTAGTATAGCTAATTAGCTGTCAAAATGTTTGTCTAGAATTGTAATATATAAAAAAGGCCGCTACACTTTCTGTTCCTTTCTTTTATAGTTTTCGATGTATTTATAGGCGCTACTTTAGTGCGTTATTTTAATCAAACTTGTATTGCATCCAGATATTTTGCTAGCAAACTCTAAATATAACTTATTTAGATTAACATTATCAATTATATTTGCAATAATTATCGTAACGGTTGCTTGCAATCTTTTAAACATGAAACTGTCAAGGACAAGAATTATGAAAATGGACGTTATCATGTGTCCATTTGCAAAATGTGTATGAAGAATCTTGACAATTATATACTGCAACATTTTCAATATTTTCATATTTTGACCTAGTTACTTCTGGGGTTAGTACTCAGATATTTAATATTTCAGCGTTGTACTTCGAACTGATATATTATTATACAAGATAAATATAACTGAAATAATTAAGCTGACGGTGTAAATTGGTTTAAGGTATTTCTCCAACTGGTCTAATAATTATTTCATGGACCTTAAAAATATTTACATTAGTCTTAAAATCTTTGTTAGTTGTACAACAAACCTGAACGTGAGGTGCAGTTCCAAGGGCGTACAAAACAGCATCCGCCACATCTTCTGGTTTAAGTTCTGGAGCACCAGTCATATCATTTAACCCATTCATACATCTGAATTCAGTGTCTACCCTAGCAGGACTGACATCCTAAAACCACGATAAAAAAAACTAACTTAAATATGTACACTTACAGTAATTTTTATTTTGCTGCCAATTGCGTTAAGTTCCTGCCGCAGAGTATCAGTAAGAGCAGTTACCGCAAATTTACTTGCCGGATAAACACTCGAATCGGGAAAGTAAACCACTTTATGACCAGTTAAGCTATTTATATGAAATATATGACCATCTATATTATTATTTCTCATGTCTTGTATGGCTTCCCTAGTAGCAATACATAATCCAAGAAGGTTAGTATCAATAATTTCTTTCCAAAGTTCAGTGCGTCCCTCGACTAGGTTAGTTCTTTTTCTGACACCTGCATTGTTAATAAGTATATGAATAGGGCCAACATTTTTTTGTATCCATTTGAAAGCTTCCAAAATTTCATGTTCATTACACAAATCAACTTTTATGGGATAAAACTTTCCAGGTTCATTTTTTAATTGACTTTCAAGTTGTTTTAATCTTTCTTCTCGTCTAGCCAATCCCACAACCTACAATATAGGTTTCATTCAAACATGTTTGATTTATGTTTACCTACATGTACACCAGATTTGACAAGGTTTTCAGAAATGGAAGCACCGATTCCAGCACTGGCACCGGTAACAATGGCTACCTTTCCGTGCCATTTTGCTAGAGAAATATCCATTGATATTATAACTAGCAGTTGTGAAAGATTACTAATTAATTTGGTATGTTTGTAATTACTTTGCATGTAAGATAGTACTTATCATATGTAGTAAACAAACACGTATTCATTTTTGTGATAAGTGTTGTAACCTACACACAACAAATACTGGTTGATAATTTATCGTATACAGGCTGTCTGACAAAAGACTATCTTGGCTAATCACGTATTATCATCATAAGATCACTTATTTACACCTAAAATCGTATATTTAAGTATCATCACTATTTTTAGGAAAAAAAAATTGTTTAAACAATGTTTTGATAATTTTTGGTATGGGTAAAACCGGTAAAAGCTAAAGGAGTCAATTACTTTGGGATAGTACCGCTAGATCTACAAATGGCACGGAATTATTTCTAAATAACTTATTCGCAAACAAATAAACTCCTCGTAATTTAAAAAATATGCGTTTTGGGAAAAAAGTTTATTTGAATTAACTACGAAACCATACAAAAACGTAGAATTAACGCTAACAATAATACAACGTTGATGTGGTTACACACAGAGAAAAAAACCGTAAACAATACCACGAGTCACCAAAATTTAGTCGACACATTTTTTTTCTCACGATCACCTTTTATTTGGTAAAACGACGTAAAACAATTAAATAGTCGAGTTTCATATGGTCCGCTCGCTTCGATGTCGTGGTAAGTTTGAAAAAGGTTTTTCTTTGTGAAAATGCTAGTGGCCTAGATCAGGTTATTCAACGTTGGAATTTTCTAAAATTCCTTTTTTTAATTAATTAAAAATTACTATTAATTTTATTAAATACATAAATAAAAAGTTTACCTCGAATAGGATTTAAACCTACGACCTGTACTTTGCTAGAGTACCGCGCTAACCAACTGCGCCATCAAGGTTCAAGCAATATCGCAAGGATTCACACATACCTAAGCAACTTGACTAATTTTAAATTATTATAAGTTTTTGTTACGAACGAATAAGTTCAAAGGTAAATATGTAATTAAAAATTATTATTATTAACCTTATTAAATACATAAATAAAAGTTTATCTCGAATAGGATTTGAACCTACGACCTGTACTTTGCTAGGTACCGCGCTAACCAACTGCGCCATCAAGGTTCAAGCCCCAATCGTGTAAATTTTGTCTTTATGTATAGAACTGATGTAAATTCTAAATATATGTTATTCATTAGATTACATTATTAAGGATGTTAGCTGTTCAATGTATTCGCATGTGTTACCTTCACTACCAATACAATGGTATATAAAGTTATGTGTAGTTGTGTTGTTATGACGATAAGTTCAAGTGTGTAAATTTATGTCTTTATGTAATTATAAATACATAGATAAGTGTTCTGAGTATGGATTGAACCTTCATGACTGTTTATTTGTGAGTACGCGCAACATCGCATAGGTTCAAACATGCTAGATGTAAATTTTGTTTTTGTTGTGAACTGTGTAATGCGTAAATATTAGAATTAAATACTTTATTAATGTGTGGCTAATATGCATAAATAAAAGTTATTGATGTTTGAACTTTGTATGTTGTAGGTAACGATAGTTCAAACGTGTAAATGTTATGTCTATGTATTTGCTGATGTAAATCTAAATATATGAGTTATCGAATAGGTTGACTACGTGTTTGGTGTGAGCTGCAACATCGCATAGGTCAGCCATCGCTGTAATTTTGTTTTTTGTGTAAATTTATAGTTTTGTTATTGTAGAATAAGTTATGTGTAAAGGTTGTAGTTAAATGTTATTATTTTATTAATACATAATAGTGAGTTCTGTTATCGTGAGTTAGTGTGTTGTGTGTGTGTTGTGTGTTGTGGTTACGTGTGTCTGTGCTCGTGTTCGTGTGTCGTGTGTTTGTGTGTTGTGTGTTGTGTGTTCGATGTGTTCGTGTGTTTGTGTGTTTGTGAGTTGTGTGTTCGTGTGTTCGTGTGTTGTGTGTTTGTGTGTTCGTGTGTCCGTGTGTTCGTGTGTGTGTGTGTGTGTGTGTGTTCGTGTGTGGTGTGTGTCGTGTGTCGTGTGTGTGTGTCGTGTGTTGTGTGTTGTGTGTATGTGTGTGTTGGTTGTGTGTTTGGTTGTTGTGTGTGTTGTGTGTTTGTGTGTGTGTGTGTGTTGTGTGTTCTGTGTTTGTGTTTGTGTGTTTGTGTGTGTGTGTGTTGTGTGTGTTGTGTGTTGGTGTTTGTGGTGTGTTGTGTGTGTGGTTGCGTGTTTGTGTGTCTGTGTGTGGGGTGTGTGTGCAAGTGTGTGTGTGCTGTGTGCGTGTGTTGCGTGTTGCGGCGTTGTGTGTGTGTGTGGCGTGTGTGTGTGGTCGTTGTGGTGTTTGTGTGTTTGTGTATGTTTGTGTTTGTGTGTGTGTGTGTTGTGTTTGTGTGTTTGGTTTGTGTGTTTGTGTGTTGTGAGTTCGTGTGTTCGTGTGTTCGTGTGTTGTGTGTTCGTGTGTTCGTGTGTTGTGTGTTCGTGTGTTCGTGTGTCGTGTGTTCGTGTGTTCGTGTTGTTCGTGTGTTGTGTGTTCGTGTGTTCGTGTGTTTGTGTGTTTGTGAGTTCGTGTGTTCGTGTGTTCGTGTGTTTGTGTTTGTGTTTCTGTTCCGTGTGTTCGTGTTTCGTGTGTTCGTGTGTTCGTGTTCGTGTGTTGTGTTGTTCGTGTGTTCGTGTGTTCGTGTGTGTGTGTTCGTGTGTTCGTGTGTTGGTTGTTGTGTGTTGTGTGTTTGTGTGTTTGTGTTTGTGTTGTGTGTTTTGTTTTTGTGTTGTGTGTTTGTGTTTTGTGTGTTTGTGTGTTGTGTTTGTGTGTTTGTGTTTGTGTGTTTGTTTTGTGTGTTTGTGTTTGCGTGTTTGTGTGGAGGGTGGGGCGTTTTTTTTTTTTTTTTTTTTTTTTTGTTTTTTTCGTGTGTTCGTGTGTTGTGTGTTCGTGTGTTCGTGTGTTGTGTGTTGTGTTGTGGTTGTGTGTTCGTGTTCGTGTGTTCGTGTGTTGTGTGTTCGTGTGTTGTGTTCGTGTGTTCTGTGTTCGTGTGTTCGTGTTGTGTGTTGTGTGTTCGTGTTCGTGTGTTCGTGTGTTCGTGTTCGTGTGTTCGTGTGTTCGTGTGTTTGTGTGTTTGTGTTTGTGTGTTGTGTGTTGTGTTTGTGTGTTTGTGTTTGTGTTTTGTTTGTGTGTTTGTGTGTTTGTGTTTTGTGTGTTTGTGTGTTTGTGTGTTTGTGTGTTTGTGTGTTTGTGTGTTTGTGTGTTTGAATGTTTGTGTGTTTGTGTGGTTGTGTGTTGTGTGTTTATGTGTTTGTGTGTTTTGGTGTTTTGTGTGTTTGTGTGTTGTGTGTGTGTGTTTGTGTGTTTGTGTGTTGTGTTTGTGTGTTGTGTGTTTTGTGTTTGTGTGTTTGTGTTGTTGTGTGTTGTGTGTTTGTGTGTTTGTGTGTTTTTATTTATGTGTGTTTGTGTGCTTGAGTGTTTGTGTTTGTGTGATTGTGTGTTGTGTTTGTGTGTTGTGTTTGTGTGTTTGTGTTTGTGTTTGTTGGTTTTCTGTCTTTGTGTGTTCGTGTTTTAGTGTGCTTGTATGAGTGTGTGTTTGTGGATTTGTGTGTTTCTGAGTTTGCGTCTTTGTGTGTTTGTGTGTTTGTGTGTTTGTGTGATGTGCGTGCGTGTGTGCGAGAGCGCGCGCGTGTAACTGTGTGTGTGTACGTGCGAGTGTGCATCTTTCTCGCTTAAACTAACTTCTGCAGTTGGTTAGCCAATTAGAATTATCTTTGAGTTTAGTACGGAATACAAAATATTTTGTATTTATATCTTTAAGCCAAAATTAGGTTATACAGTTTGGTTGCATCAGGGAATATGAAACGTTTATAAATTGGTATTTTACTTTGATTAATTAATGACAACTTTTGCGGTTAATGAATAGGGGGCTTAAATTTCTTTCCTCAACAGTTTCTTCTCTTGGGTACGAAGTTGGGGAATTCATCGAGCAGATACTCCTTTCATGCCCATACATTCATGTTCAAATTTGAATATTGTAGTGTCAGAAAATACGATTTGGTTTGCATGCACCATGATTATCATTCATCAATCATGCGTAAATCTTGGTTTGTTTTTTCTTCAGTGACCAATGCTCATGATTAAGCTTAGTAATTTTTAAAAACAAAAAGTAAGTGTTACGGAGCCGAACAGAATTACTTGAAAGTATTTACGACACTAGCAGCAGCAGTAACAGCAAACTAACCATACGGCACATTGCTGGTTAAGTTTAAGGGCTTTTTACTATTTTCAGGATAAAACCAGCTGTGTATACAAATTCTTGTAGAGTTGGGTTAAGCAAAACAAATATACTATCCCAAGCAACCTTGTAACTCAAAGGATTGTTTACTGGATAGGGCAGGTTTTAAATAGAGTTGGTTTGATGCAATCCTGGCACAGAAGAACAGAATAACTAAAATATGTGGAACGCTGGTCATCTAACTTGTATTGTATACAAGTTAGATGACCAACATAATATAATGTAGCAGACTTCATTTTGTTTTAACACCTCGAGTAATTCGTAAAAATACTATCATTGATTGAGGACGATAACAGTAACTGTTATTGAAACGTTTAAATTTATATAAAATACAAATAGAAAGATACACGAAGAAACACAAAGGTAAGTACTTTTAATTATGTATAATAATCGTGACAGTTTACATTTTCATATTCTGCTTATGGCATTTATTAGTCGTTCACCAGATTATTCAAAAAAATTTTTTCTTCAAAACACCCGAAAGGTAGGTGTCCTGCTTTTAGAATACTGTGAATTGGTACCTGTATATTTCTGATTTTACAAAGCTGTTGCAATAATTAATAATTTATAACATCTGGTGTATCTTTTTCCAACATCAGAAAATGATTTCACTTGGTAGTACAGAAATTGTACGTTTGGTGTATCAAAGTTGCTTTTAACTAGGTTTCTGATGTTTTTGCTAGAAAATCACTAAGGATAGAATTTGGTATGGCCAACAATTGTTATCAAATTAAGATCTTTGTGATCGCCACATGGGTTATATTTCTCGTTCTTATCGTTACCGTGTGTAATAGTAATGCCCAGTCGTGCGGTGGTAATCGTGCGGTGTCTAATTGTGTTACGCGATCAAATCGCGCTAGCAAGTAAAACATAACAAATAACGTCAAATCCGGGTCGCAAATCGGTAAATATCTAAGTCACAAATCGAACAGTCCAAAAACCGGTACGTAACTTTCTCAAATCAAAGTCGTAAATGCGATAAAATGTCATAAACTTCAAATTCCTATCGTGAATAGTCATCAAAAAGTAACTTAACCTTACCTAAACGTAAGCTTACCTAAAAGAACAACTAACCTAAACCTAAAATACCTAAACGCGCCTATACGTGGCACTACATAGCTATCGCGGTTGAAAACTAAAACAAAATCTCACTAAAACAAACTGAACTCAAAATTCAAATCACTCTAATCGAACCATTGCTAAACCACTCCTTTAAATAGTCGCCGCTTACAGCAAGCAATTGCCTTCTGCTGTAGGAATACCTACATAGCGCAACAGTGTTCCTAAAACATACTAAAATACATCTTACCCTAACCTAACTAAATGAAGATTCAATAAACTAACCAATATGGCAGAAGCTGTGAAACAATAAACCTCATAAATTCACTCATCACTACATAAGTGTCTCAAAATTCTATGATCCAAAATCGGTCTTATTAAAATTAGCAAGCATACGGCATATTATACTCCAAAATTTGACAAAAACGTCAAAAGCGACTCAAACCCAAAATCCTACATCGACCATAACATCAAACAAACAAAAGTGTCCTGGAGTCTCTGACCCGAATACTCAAATACTAAATGTCTCCATACTACAAATCAAAACTTCTAATTTAAAAAACAATGCCCATGTTGGGCGGCAAATATGTGGTACATGATCAAACCGCTCTAGCATCGTGTAGTGCTTATGAAAATAAGCAGGGTGCCGACTAACTACAATAGAGATGGGTAGGTTCGAGATAAGATGTGAAATGGGCGAAATTTGTCTTAAAACACCTTAGAATTACTCTAAAATAAAGCTTAAAATTGTGGATAAATGCCTATAATCGTCCACATGATCTAAGCTTATCTAGTAATTTTATGTTAACCTAAGATGAGCTTGCCAGATCGTGGACCGCAAGATATTCGCTTACTCGGTACATGAAACTCTAAACTTCCTGTATGAACCTTCGCTCTGAATGTAATTAAGTATAAGCTCTGTAGCGACGTGATTTTCAACCAAGGCTAAATTTTAGTAGGTGGATACTCCATACAATGGCTCATAACATTTTGTTGAGTACCGTTTTATTTACTGAGGCAACTTTTTCGCGAGAAGCTATTATTAACTTTCACAATGAACATATTTGGGCGGACGAAAATCCCCATGCCTTAAGAGAAGGTCGCTCTCAGCAAACATTTCCACTAAATGTATGGATAGCCATTATTGGTGACCACCTTATTGAACCACACTTTTTTCCCACCCGACTAAATGGTAATTCGTATAGCCAGTTTTTAGCCGACGAACTAAACGTTCTATTAGAAGAGGTGCCTCTGCAGGTGAGAGCTAATTTATGGCTTATGCACGACGGTGCCCCTGTTCATTTCAAACTTGTTACACGTCAATACCTCGACAACACTTTTCCTAATCGCTGGATTGGTCGCGGAGGTCCACACGCTTGGACACCTCGCAGTCCCGATCTGAATCCTTTGGACTTTTCTTAATGGGGTCACCTCAACTCACAAAATGATTTAAGAAATCGAATAATTCAAAGTTGTAATGTCATAAGAAATACTCCAGGAGTTTTTGAACGAGCGAGACAGTCTTTGATGAGACGATTGGAATCGTGCATTTTATCAGAAGGTGGCCATTTTCAACATTTACTTTAATTCTGTCAGTGGCGATTATTTTCATGATTGTTATTTGTAATTAAATAATAAACAAAAATAATAATGGCGTTGTATTCATTCATGAACATTTAATTACGATACATTACAATTTAAGATAACTTTTTTGTAGTACATTGTTAAGACAGTTTAAAAATAATTAAAAGCAATAAAAAAACTTTAGTTTCTTTATAGGTTTATTATGAGTTTGCCACGACACTCATTCTTGAACACTGGTTATTACATCACGGAGCACTACAATGTTTTTTTTTACTCGAAAACGACTAGTCTTAGGAAAAAAAGACGAGAGCCATATTTTCGTCCAAATGGAACAGACAATCCAAAAAAAAAATTGAGAAAGATTAGGAACAGTGGTGTACCGTATTTTTTTCCTGCCTGCACGCCATTCATTATAGTAAGTCCGCCGGTTTTATCGTAAAATATGCACCGGTGCTAGCTCTGAAACACTGCAAAATTTTATTGAAATGTCTCAAGTGGTTATGGAAATATTAAAAAAAGTTGTAATTTTTCAATGAAACTTTCACACCCTGTATTTCCGTAACGAAGCATTTTTGAGACATAGTTTATAAGAAAAGTTATGTACCGTACTTAGGAAACACTCTGTATATATATATATATATATATATATATATATATATATATATATATATATATACGGTGTCTCACTGTCAACGACCATGAGATTATCTCACGAATAATATTTTTAAATATGTTTAAAACGTTGTTCATATTGACTTACATAATATCACTGTATTAAAAATTAACGATTATGTGCCGAATCACCGGAGAACTCCGTGGCGTCGGTCATGATTCACCCTGTATATATCCGGTGTCTCACGTTCATCGTCCATTAGAATATCTCAGGAACTAATGAGATTTGATGTTTGAAAATTTGTGCAATGAGGTTTTCGAATACACTCTCTTCAGATGAAATATGGTGATTTTGTGCGACTTCCGGTTATACCGGAAGTAAATATTAACATTCTTATTTTAAATAGAACACCCTATATATTATTACATTTTTGGAATCTACGCAAAATTATAGACATATTTTGTGTTTAATGTCCTATACCTAACTCTAACCGTTTATTACATATTTAAATTTTTGTGACGTTTGCAGGCTCTAAAATTATTATCGATTTTTCTTATAGGGAAGCCTTTATTATTTAATTGGGGTTGGATTCCTTGTTGAAGAGGACATCCTCTAATAGATGTTTTATAATATTTTGATGACTATTTATACAGGGTTGTCAAAAAATCAGACCGAAAATAAAATCGAAGAAACTAGCAAAAGTCAGTTTTTTCAAATGAAAACCCCTATTTTTATAATTTTATTTTACTTAGCATTAAAAATAAGTGTAAGTTTGTATAAGGTTGTCTATTCCGAAAATTTGTAGTTTTCGAAATATTGCCAATTTAATATTTTTATTTGGCGATTTCGTTATGGGTTTTGAGTTCAGTTATTCTTAGTTGGTTATGATGGCGCTGAAAAGCAATCAGACGCTAAAGAGATGTATGTAGCTCTCAGTTACACCATTTGAAAATTATTAAAGATCAACGTTTTGACTAGTTTATGCGTGAATAAAGCTCTTCAAAAATGGTAAATAATACGTATTCAAATGCCGACATATTAAATTTATTCTTTATTAATGGTCAGGTCAGGACTATAAGTCGAGCGTACAGAGTTTTCAATGAAAGATATCCGCAGTGGACACCAATGGACTGAAGAAAATTTAGAAACATTATGATGAATCATCTCAATTATGGAACAATTAATGCAGAAAGAATTTTATCCAAGCCAATACGGTCAAGCGAATATAACATAATCAGTGTGTTGTCATATTTAATTTAATCTTATAAGATAATAGACACACATATGACGACACACTGATTATGTTATATTCGCTTGACCGTATTGAAGAATGCAGCAAATTAATCAGAGATTATGAAATTAAAAGAAATCTTCCGAAGATGGATACCGATTAATTTATATCGTTGGAAAGGTAAAAAAATTTCGCATTTGGTGCAAAAATTAAAAAAATGGTCGTTCTATTTGTAAAAACCAAATCACCATTGATTGAAATTTCCTAAATTGACAAAGTAATTTCTCTAAACACAAGAAGAATTGAAATTTGACCATTCGGTTTACGCTAGTACATTTCATGTCCAGTAACATCGCAGAGTCACGGCCATCTAAGTTTTGTGGTCACAGCGATAATTAGTTTTTTTCCGAAATCTACTTTTAAAAATGACGAGTTGAGACTAGACGATTCTTTTTAGATACTATGTGTGATAAATAAAGTCACACTAGAATTGACCAAGTAATCCAAACATGCAATAATGTACACGGGTTCCATTAAAAAAAATGCAACTTTGATATAAATAGCCCTGTATAAACATTGCGATTCAAGTAAAATTATTTTAGCTTTGTAGCCTTAAGGATACCCCACCACATCCATTGAACCAATTTTAGAAATATTCCTTAATAAACCTACAATCCTCCACCCACGCACTATTGGGCCACCCTGTATATATATATATATATATATATATATATATATATTTACTGAAGAAGATGACTGTAATTGTAATCGGAACATTTAAATTTGTAAAAAAATTAATAAAAAGTACATGATTTCATACCCAAAAGACACGTATCTTAATTATGAGTGATAATTGTGAAGGTTTGCACTTACATAAAACTAATAGAAAATGACCATGTTTGATGAATATTTATTACATAATAATGAGAATGTTGTCTTTGAACTAAAAGGCTGTGAAACGAAAAATATTTTGCGTATTTGAATACGTTAGATTAAAATGTTTCTCCAACTGGTCGAATCATCAATTCGTGAATCTTAAAATTAAATTTTTTAGATTACCTAAATCATAAAAAATAGCTGTAATTATAAAAGACCTGAACGTGCGAAGGAGTTCCAAGAACGTACAACACAGCATCTGCAATATCTTCTGATTTTAGACTAGGAGCACTGGCAGGAATTGCTTTCAAATTATTGACCTCTCTAAACTCAGTGTCTACATGACCAGGACTAATGCTCTAAAACTGGTCTCAAGAAAAACGCTCATTACGGATTTTAGTTACCGTTATTTTTATTTTTCTTCCCATTAGGTTAAGCTCTTGTCTCAGAGTCTCAGTTAAAGCCGTTACTGCAAATTTGCATGCTGGGTAAACGCTTGATTCGGGAAAATAAACAACCTTATGACCAGCTAAGGCATTTATATGAATAATATGACCATCTACATTATATCTTCTCATGTTTTGAAGTGCTTCTCTAGTAGCAACGCATAAACCAATCACATTAGTATCAAACATTGCTTTCCAAAATCCAGTACGCCCTTCAACAAGATTAGTCTTTTTTCTAATACCTGCGTTATTAATGAGTATGTGAACAGGGCCAATATTTTTTTCTATCCATTCAAAAGCTTTCAAAATATCGCCCTCTTCACTTACATCAGTTTTTATAGGATAAAATTTTCCAGGCCCATTTTTTAATTTATTCTGAAGTGTACTTAATTTTTCTTCCCGTCTTGCTAATCCAACAACCTGTAATACATGATTAATAAGAAATAATTGCGGTTTTATATGCTTACATGAATACCAGCTTTGACAAGACTTTCAGATATCGCAGCCCCTATTCCAGCACTGGAACCGGTAACAACGGCTAGTTTTCCTTGCCATTTTTCTAAACTAATAGCCATGATGGTACGCAGCCCCACCTGAAAGTTAGTTAGATACGTTTACAAATGGTTTACAAAGTATGACAATATCTTTCTCTAAAAACTGAAATTTAAAATCAATGTTTCATTATTTTTGTTTATACATGACCTTTTAATGTAGAAACAATCGATTGTCTGCTAAGTAAGAGAAATAAAATTTAGTACACAATGTGCATAATTAACATATTTTAGAACTTTAGAAATTAGCTGACAAAGACTAAAACGTTTCCTTGGTGAGTCATTTTCAGTCACTACGTATCTGTATTTATTTAATTCTTTCCCACATTGTTATATTTCAATAAACTTAGTTTACCAGTAAAACTTTTTATTTTATACAGCTACTATTTGAGTTTAGACACCGTCTTTACCGATGTTTTGGTTACTTTCTAACATACACACATACACACACACACACACACACACACACACACACACACACACACACACACAACACACACACACACACACACACACACACACACACACACACACACACAACCCCTACCTCTCTCTCCCTCTCTCTTTCTCTCACTCTATCACTCTCTTACACACACACACACACACACACACACACACACACGCACGCACGCACCGCACGCGCACGCGCACGCACACGCACGCACACGCACACGCACGCCACGCCACGCGCACACGCACGCGCACGCGCACGCGCACGCGCACGCGCACGCGCACGCGCACGCGCACGCGCACGCGCACGCGCACGCGCACGCGCACGCGCACGCGCACACGCACACGCACACGCACACGCACACGCACACGCACACGCACACGCACACGCACACGCACACGCACACGCACACGCACACGCACACGCACACGCACACGCACACGCACACGCACACGCACACGCACACGCACACGCACACGCACACGCACACGCACACGCACACACACACACACACACACACACACACACACACACACACCCACACCTTGATTCAAATCGTAACTTTTATTTTCATAAATATAAATGAGTAAGTAATAATTATTAATGTGACAAATAATCACTGAGATAAGATCTTCAATCTTATGTTCAATTCAATTAACGAAATAAAAAGAATTAAGTTTTATAATTGGCTTGTTTAAAGAAACTCAAGTAGCAAGCCAAGTGAGATCCTTTGCGCAACTTTTCACATAAAAAGAAATCTAATAAAGCATTATCAATCTGCAACACCAAAACTGACTTTTTTTTAATTGAAGTAATTATGGTGGACAAGGATAACGTTCCATTAGAAATCCATTTATACGAATACAGCTGATACATATTTATCGACACTTTACTATTGCATTCAAATGCCATTAATTCTCTGCCGCTACCCTTTTAGTTTTGAGCTTACATTCCTGAAAATACAGTAGCTACATAGTAGCATTCATTATCATCCTTGTAGGGTGAAATAGTTGAACTAATGTAATCGAACACACTTCATCAAAATTAACTTGAAATAACTTCAAATTCCATAATTTTGCTGATTTTTTATTAAAAAACGAAAATGTCTTGTCAATAATATTATTACTACTACTCTTTTTTTTACACATTGCTAAGCTACTAAAACAATAGCAAAAAAAATAGAAATTAGATTATACATAGCAACCCCCCCTGAAATCCCTTGAAGATTTCAACAAATACAAAAAAAATATTATGAGAGTAACAAATCTAGAAATTGTAACATTGTATAAATTTAAGTCTAAATAACACACAAAAAAAATCTTTTTTTTTAGTTATTAGGAAGCACACACAAACGGTGCACAGAACGACGCACTACAGATCCACCAGGCAGTCTTATTGAAGCAGCACGAATAACACTGTCTGCACCCCGATGCATATTAGTTATTAACCCAAGCCGCCACTGAAGAGGAGGAAGATTGTCATCCTGTAAAAGCACAATGGAGTTGATGTGGAGGAGATCAGGAAGTTTTCTGCTCCGTTTTTGACGTTTCTGAAGTTCAGAAACAACCTCCTTTTCCCAACGCTTCCAAAAATGTTGAGATATTCGTTGTGCTCGTTGAAATGTAGAAAGTCTATTTTCTTGCACAGACATATAATCGCGTTCAGGCAACGCTACTAATGGACGACCCACCAAGAAATGTCCGGGTGTAAGAGGCACAAGATCATCAGGGTCAGACGACAAAATTGACAACGGTCTTGAATTTAATATTGACTCAATCATCGTTAGTATTGTATACAAATGCTCAAATGTGAGGTTTGCGTTACCGAGTATACATTTCAAATGTTTTTTTTACAGATTTAATGGCACTTTCCCAAATACCACCTTCATGTAGAGAATGAGGATTGATAAATTGCCATTTAATTGACTTTGAAGCCAAAAAACTAAGTATACGTTCATTAGACTTTTCCTCATGCAAAACTGAATATAAAGAATCTAAAATTGTTGTAGTTCCACGAAAGTTAGTAGCGTTATCACTAGATATGCAGCTAGGCATACCCCTACGAGCTATAAATCGTTTCAAGCAATTCAGGAAGGCTTCAATAGTTACGGAAGTAACCAATTCTAAATGTATAGAGCGAGTAATCATACAAACGAACACGCATATATATGCCTTTAGTAATCGTGCACCACGAGTGCTTCTATCTCTTATACTAATAGGTCCAGCATAATCCAAACCAACATTGTAAAATGTAAAATTACCCATGATCGGGTGTTTAACAACAGGATTAACTTTAAAACAAGGTACACACTTTCGCAGAAGTTTCTTAATGTAGGAAAGTCCTCCTATGGGCCAAAAACGTTCTCGAATATGAGAGAGAAGGAGTTGTGCGCCACCCTGAAATAATTCTTTATGACCGTTTAAAATAACCAGTTCAGTGAACTTGTGGTCCTTTGGGAGAATTAAAGGATATTTCTTGTCAAATGAAAATTCTGAATTAGTTAGTCTACCGCCAACTCGTAGACAACCCATATCATCCAAGTAGGGATTTAGGGCTTGAATTCGTGAATTCTTAATAACTAGGTTATTTTTGAGAGACTTAATCTCATTAATGAAAGAATTAGCTTGACAAAGCTTGGTAAGTGCGATCAAGGAATTCCGGAGTCCAGTGACCTTTAAATTGTCGGTTCGCCTTCTTTCATTTCGGCAATTATAATTGAATCGCAAAACGAAAGCTATAATTCGTTGTAGTTTTCCGTAGGAAGAAAATTTATCAAAAATGGAATCATCTAACAAGTTGGTAGAAATTAATACAACGGTACCCTTGAGTTCAGTACTCTCATGTGAATCTGGGATGTAATCATGAAAACAATTGGAACCATTATGAATGAGAAACTCAGGACCTTGAAACCAAACACGATTATTCTTCAAGGTCGAAAGGTTCGAACCACGTGATACTAGATCTGCTGGGTTATTATCAGTTGAAACGTGATGCCAATGTTGAATGTTAGCACATTCCTGTATGATAGCGATGCGATTGGCAATGAAAGTGTGATACTTGTTGGGAACAGAATTAATCCAATTTAAAGTAATTTTGGAATCTGTCCATAAGAAAATATTATGAAAGCGAATATCAAAAATTTTGAGGATTTTAGAACACCACTCTGACAATAACACGGCCGCACAAAGCTCTAACCGAGGGATAGAAACTGTGGGTAGGGGTGCAACCTTGGACTTAGAAAATAACAAAGTACAAGTTACGTGGGTATCTGCAGTGCAGCAACGCAAATAGAAGCAGCAACCATAAGCCATAACACTATTGTCGCAAAACCCATGGAGCTCAATTCGTGACGTAGAGTTCGGAATAACGCAACGAGGAATCTTGATGATATGCAGATGCTGTAACTGTGTCATAAATTCAAACCACTCGGACATTAGCTCGGAAGGGATATAATCGTCCCACTCAATGCCAGATTGCCAAAGCTTCTGAATTAAAATTTTTCCTCTAATGATAAGAGGAGAATATAAACCCAATGGATCGAAAATTATTGAAATGCTAGATAAAATTTTCCTTTTAGTGGGAACGGAATCGTCATTAGGTATGTCAACCTTACAGAACAAAAGATCATTTTCAGAATCCCAATGAATACCTAGAGTTTTGGAATCAGAACATTCGATAAGGGGAACAGTGGAAAATTCAACGACATCGGACACCAGTGAAGATAAAACTTCCTGCTTATTAGATAAAAACTTGCGGATAGTCAAGCCAGCAGCAGACAAGATAGAAGATACTTCTTCCTTTATTCGAATAGCATTTTGAATACAGCCAGTTGAAAATAAAAGATCATCCATGTAGAAGTTCTTCGAAATAACTGCAGCAGCTTCAGGAAAGAAATCCTTATGAGAGTCTGCAATATAGGTCAGACAACGAGTGGCTAGGTAACTAGCCGAAGCAGTCCCGTAAGTGACTGTATTTAAACGATAAATATCGAGAGGTTTCTCGGGATGGTCTCTCCAGAGAACATGCTGGAACTTACTTGATGCAGCATCGAGATTGATCATACGATACATCTTGGCGATGTCACCACAGAGGGCAACCTCGTGAGCACGAAAACGCAATAAGATATCAAACAGATTGTCCTGAACTTGAGGACCGACGATCTGAGCGTCGTTAACTGAGATATTGGTGGAAGTTTTTACGCTAGCATCGAAAACTACGCGCAATTTCGTAGTTATAGAAGACTGCTTAACAACAGCGTGATGACGAAAAACCTGCGGAGGTATCTCTGAGATATTTATAGGACCATCCAACGTTTCTATGAAATGAGCGTCAGAAGGAAAATGTCTCTCCGCATCTGCTATCTTGGTCATGTGACCCAGAGCCTCGTATTCGAACATGAATTGTGAATATTGCTTCAGAAGGTCTGGATCTCTGTGCCGACGTTTCTTTAAATGGAAAAAACGTGATTCGGCGATGTGTTTAGAATCACCTAGCAGTAGTAATTTTGAATTGAAAGGTATCGAGACGGTAAGACTACCGGTTTCATCTGTGCGAATAGTATTGAGAAAATGGTTCTCACAAAATCTCTCTTGAGATGAAAGTAAAGACAGCTTTGAAATAGGTTTGGGTTTATCCAATTCCCAAAATTTGGTCAAAGCTTGATGAAGATCGGTATTGGGTTCATTGAACTGAGATGTGGTATGACAGCAAACTGTCGAAATACCACAACATAAAGAATTTGAAAGAGTAAGAAAACCATTAGGTAAATCGCCCGCAATGACCCAACCAAGAAGAGTGTTTTGCAACGTGGGCATTGAGGATCCTAAGGAAATTTTTTGAGGCAAAGTTAGTTTATGATACATAGATGAACCAATCAAAATATCAATGTCGCCTGGCTGATTATAAGAAGGATCAGCGAGTCGTAAATTAGGAGGAATCTCCAAAAGGTCTTTACTGAACATAATTCGAGGAAGAGGATCAGTAATTTTGGGAACGACTAAACAGTCGATATCAGACTTGAAACGTCCGGTTGTGGAGTGTAATTCCACAGAAGTGTACTTCGAGCAGCTTGATACTGACTCGCTAATGCCCTTAAGGGTAAGGTTGATTGATTTACAAGAAGAATTCAACCTTTTATGTAGATTTTCAGATATAAGATTGTTTTGGGACCCTGAATCAAGGAGACCCTTAACAGTAAAAGACTTGCTGTCACTGACGACGTTAACTTAAACAGTGGATAATAAAACCTCAGAGGATCTTGAAAACCTACATACAGAAGAAATGGTGGGAGTCTCAGAGGACTCAACACCTGGAATTCCTGACTGAGCAGGGGAAACAACAGAATTAGAAGAAGAAAGACTACTAATCTCATTCTGGCAAGGAGCACCAGGCCGAGTAACTTCATGCTTTAAATTATTTGAATTAGCAGACTTGAAACAAAGTAAACTGTTGTGACGTTGATTACAATTTTTGCAATTCGTAGTAGAAGTGCATTTGGACTTAATGTCATGACGAAGACACACAAGACAAAGCCGCAAAGACTTTGCTTTGTAGAAACGATTCTTGATAGATAAGGCCAAGAAGGATGGGCAATGATTTAGGAAATGCTGTTCCTTACACAAGGCATAATAGTGCATAGTTTGGGCTAGAGTGTAGGAACTCTTTTGATTTGATTTTTTTCCTAAATTGGAAATATAATTACTTGGTACGTTGGAAATCTCGTCGATAATATCACATTTGTTAGACAAGAATTTAGATGTCTGTTCAACATTAGGAATTTTCCTTGTAAATTTTTTGGCAAATTCTTTAGCAGTGATAGAATCTACTTTATTCTTAACAATGTGTGCCAAAACGGCATCTTTGTACTCTTGCGGTGATATACCCTCGATAGCGATAGAATAATTAGCTTCAGAAGGTTTAATTTCACTTAACGTTTGCAAAGCAAGACCTTTAAAACAATTTTTTAAATATAAGAATTTTTCAATTTGGGATAAGTTTTCATTAGAATCTACTAAAGCTTGAAAGGATTCGAAAAATGCTCTAAAATCCTGATATTCTCCGGAGAAACTCGGAAGATTTATGGTAGGAAGCTTAACATTTTCCTTATTTTTATTCGCAATAGAACGCGTACTAATTAAACTTTCGTTTGACAATGATTTAGTTTTTTGATCAGATTTGTCAATTAAAGACTGAACTGTCACTGAAATAGACACGAAATCTTTGTAAAATTGCGAAAACGATGGAATATTGTGCATCTCATCTCCATAAAGGGATATCTGCTCTGAAACTGATTTATATTCATTTAAGGTTGGCTTGAATAACTCGAATTCAAATTGTAATTGCTGTAACACTGTTAGTAATATTTCGTCGTCGAATGAACTAACAAATTCGTTAAAATTACTAACTTGTTCTAAAATGTTACTAGCTCTACACATCAATAACTTGAAATCTTTTGATTTATTTGGAGCCATCGAATTGTTTTAAAAAATAAATTAAACTATAAATTAATGATTAAAAAACGTTTTAGCCTCGATAACTCTCTTTAAATGTAAAAACAAAGTTTGCACAAGGAATCCTGATATGAATGTCTTTAAATACAACAAGCGTATTTAACAAATTTTAATAAGTACCTAATTTAGATATTTTCGACTCAAAATCAATCAAATGTAATTATAAAATGTTACAACGCACCTCAACACATTAAATGCATCAAAGATTTCCATCCAAATGACTAGTGAAGAAATATAGCTTCTTCCATTGTTCAATTATAACTAGTGTATCTGTGAATTCTGTATGCTTGCTTCCTCAATGTCCATTTGAATGACCAGAAAATATAAAAATTTGTCTAAAATAAACAAATCCGGTGCGAAGGACCAAATGAAATGGTTGAACTAATGTAATCGAACACACTTCATCAAAATTAACTTCAAATTCCATAATTTTGCTGATTTTTTATTAAAAATGAAAATGTCTTGTCAATAATATTATTACTACTACTCTTTTTTTTTACACATTGCTAAGCTACTAAAACAATAGCAAAAAAATAGAAATTAGATTATACATAGGGGTTTTGACCAAAATATGATTTCTCATCCCAACTTAATTCTTTCAACTCACCATCTTTTTATTCACCTTTCCATATTCCGTTAAATAAAATTTATGGCCTTTTTAAAATTTCTGTGGCGTAACACTTATACCAAACCTACAAGTTACATAAATCGATTTTCCATAAAGACACACGTTCATACAATATCAGAAATACGTCATACATACAATATAACACTAAATATACCCATTGAGTCCAATTAATCTCACACTTGCAACATAAGTTAGAATCGAACTCATGTTGCTTTTAGTTTCACATAAGAAAGTTCGCGTGTGAATGTTGTGATTTTCACAAGTACCTATTTTTGCACATTTATCAAACCTTGATTTGATAATTCAGTAGATTCTGGTTTTAACGTCATATTTAGTATGGTGCACGTTCATGGATTGCTTCGAGTTGTTCTATTTGATCACCTCAGTTTGTTTGTGTTGATCCTTCGTCGAGTATGACGGGTGGGCCGCAGATTTTAGTGCTCATCACAAAATTTATATTACTTGCAATGGTTGGTATCTGGTCTCGATTGATTGCAGACTTTGTTATTTTACAACGGTGGTAATAAAATTAAGGGTCGTGCTAGCATTGTTCACAAGAGGAGTGGAGGCAACTAAATCCAATAAATACCTTGGTGGGGGTAACAATGTAATCAGTCTGTTAGGCTAGCGGTTAGGTTACAACGTAGTGCGTTAGTTTGATTGCCTGATGGTTGTATAATGACCGGATAAATTAGTTTGCGCAGAAGTACGATTCTTATTTGAGTTGATCTTTGTTTTATTGGCAAAACTTAAAGAATAAAGGCATTTCAACGATGCGTTTCAATAGAAGTAGGAGTGTTTATGACGTGTCTATTACGCGGTCTAATTGCATAGCTGGTAATAGGAGTGTCTTGAGTACACTTGCAACCAGAGATCTACCTACAATTGGAGGCCGAGTCGCATTGCAATCTAGTTAGTGGATCAATTTTTTTTGGTACTCCTGGTTATAATGCCATTTTGGCTGCAAATGATAGCTCGGAATATTTGTCTATTCGTTTTTAGTCATTTATTTAAACTAGGTTTCTACAGAGGTTGCTTTATACCGTTGTTTCTAATAAAATATACGTTACGCTGTTTTCAGGTTTTCTTACGTTGTGGTATGTAAATCAGGTGCGCTGCTGTAGTATTTCAGTTATTTCAAATAAAACTAATAGAATTAGGATACTTACTGTTGTGTATGAAATTTATATATATATATATATATATATATATATATATATATATATATATATAGAGAGAGAGAGAGAGAGAGAGAGAGAGACATACACACACAGGGTGGTCCGAACTTATCTTTCAAACTTTAAGGCGTCATAGGGGGCTTAAATTAAGCATAAAATCTCTTATGAACATTACTTTATAAGATAATTATGTCAATGTATGGGGCTGACGGATTTAATTCAAATCTAGCCGTCTCCTACAAATTATTATTGATCCTAATAGTAGTTTGTAGTAACTATGGCAACAGGAATGACACATGATTGCCAGTCAATTTTTGATTTTGGCAGTTAAAATACAGTTCTGTTGTGTACAAAAATGAAGGATATGCAGATAGTCCAAAATTTGTATCCCGGTGATGCAGAGAAACATTTGAATGATTGGCATTGGCTAATAAACACTGTAAGTGATAATCCTGAGTTCTTAAGAAAAAAATTATGGACCGATGAGGCGACGTTTACTAAAGATTGAGTAGTAAATCGCCACAACCTGCATGTTTGGACACATGCCAATTCTTACCGAAACCAACGCCGCTCATTCCAACATGATTTTAGTGTCACAACGTTTGGTTGGATATTATTGATAACCATATTAGCGGTCCATACTTCTTGCCGCCTAGACTAAGTGCAAACATTTTTGCGTATTTCTTCGCCAAACCTATTTCAACAAATGGAGGATGTTCACTTGGATGTACGAAATAAGAGTTGGATACAACTGGACGGCGCACCGGCGCATTCTGGAAATGGTTGGGCGATAATTATCCTTGACGATGGATAGTTCGTTTGGGAAACAATAACAATGCCCAAGGAAACATTGGAAGAGGCCGGCACACAGCTATGAGAACAAATTATCAACTATCTGCAGCCATCAGTCCTATTACTCCGAGGTGTCGTAAATGTATTTAAGTTAATGTATTCCAATTTGAGCAATTCCTTCAATATTAGATAGAAACTCACTGCTTAATTCCCGTATGTCTAAGTTTTACATAAATAATTGTGCAATAAACCTTGTTCATGGTACAATAATGTTTTTTACTCAAAAAGTAAACGTTGTACGAAAAAATTCAAAGATATGTTTTCTTCTAAATCAAACTTAATTTCAAAAAATCATTAAATTACTTGCACAAAGCAGTGGCGTAGCATAGTTTGCGTGAAAAATTTAGCTGTTCTACTCTATGGCGACGCCACTGGAGGCATTATCAAAGTCAAGTTTTGCGAAACAATAAGGGCTTAGAAAGACTAACCACTCCTGAAATTTCAAGCCAGTACCTGCAGCAGTTTTTGAATTATTAAAGAAAAAACTACCGAATTTCAAGAATTTTAATCCAAAACTAAGCGAGGTAATGTTCATATGAGGCTTTCTACTTAATTTAAGCCCCTCTGCAACCTTTTAAAGTTTAAAAGGATCATCCTGTGTATTATATATACAGGGTGACCAGCGAGATACGGGATATAGGAATTCCCATTTGAAAATTTCGACTATCTGTACGAACTAGCTCAGAAGCGATAGAGAGCTGAGACTTGGTACAGAGCTTAAGGGATCCTTCCTGCCAGGAAAAATGTGATGTTTAGAAATTTTCACTCAATACGGAGGTCTCAGGTTCGAATCCTTTTAGGCAAAAAACCAAATTTTTTATTTATTATCCAATTTTGATGAAACTTAAAATCAAAGTACTTGCACATAAAGTAAATTAAATTACATGGTCAAACACACAAAAAAATGTTAGTTCAATCACCTTGGGTAATTTAAAAAAATCCCTCCAACATAATTTAACTATTTTATAACTGTCCTTAAATGTGTTTTTAAAGAATAATAAATACAATATTACATATTGACTATGATTAGTCCTAACATACTTCCGTTTAAGAATTTTATTTTGAACTCTTTGTAATCAGCTATGTGAGAAACAAAACAGTAACAAATGATATCAGTTGTTCATTCCCAATTGTTGAAAATATTATTCTGTACTAACCTAACCTAACAAGCACTTAGTTTTGAATCTGTTCTTTGCTATACATTTGAACCTGTATTGACAAAGATTGTAGTTTATTAAGTAAAGATTTGTTTAGTTTTTGTAGTTAAGTAGTTATGGCTTCTACATTTTCAATAGAAGAAAAAGTTAACGTTGTGAAGTGGTACTTTCAGGGAAACTCAATAAGAAATGTGGTTGACTTGTTTGCTCCTAATAGGCCTTTTCCTTCAAAAAGCACTGTAGAGCGGCTTGTCAAACAGTTTAATTCAACAGGTTGTTTAAACCAAAATCATGTAAAAGTAATTAGAGAGAATCCAGTTATCACAGAGGAAAACAAAGTGTTAGTGTGTGCCGCAATAGAAACAAAACCAAACACATCCGTCCTATATTTAAGTACTCACCTTGATATTCCTAGAGAAATCTGCCGAAAAATGCTTAAAATGGAAGGGTATAAAAGCTTCAAAAAAAAAAATGTGCAAAAGCTACACAACGGTGATGACGATAAACGAATGTTTTTTTGTCAAACATGGATTACCAAAATAAACAATTCCTCAAGAGCCCATTACAAAATTATTTTTACTGATGAGTGCAGTTTTTTCTTGGACGGAAAAGTGAATTCTCAAAATGTTAGAGTGTGGGCTAAGGAAAATCCTAGACTCTTTAATGAAGGTCACAGTCATATAAAACAAAAACTAAACATGTGGGATGGAATTCGCGGAACTAAACTTATAGGACCTCACTTTTTGGATGGTAATATAACTGGGGCATCCTATTTGGAATTTCTTCAGGCTGTAGTTGTGCCAGCCATTGAAGAGCTCAATATTGTTAATCACTTAGTATTTATGCATGATGGACACCCGGCGCACGGCCATCATGACGTTACTGAGTACTTAAACGCAGTGTTTCCTGCCAATTGGATTGGACAGTACGGGCCTTGCAGATGGCCACCTCGTTCCCCGGACCTTAATCCATTGGACTTTTTTATGTGGGGATATCTAAAAGACAATGTATTTGTTGACCCAAAGCCAACAAATTTAAATGAACCCAGAGCAAGAATTATCAATCTCTCAAGCAACATTACTGTTGGTATGCTGAGAAATGTCATGAAAAGTTTCTACGATCGCTTGGGTCATTGCTCGGATGTTGCTGGTTTCCAATTTGAACATTTATTATGAACATCTTTGTTATATTGAAGCATTTTTCTCATTGATTTTTCCTTTTCTAATATGTGATATTTTTCCCTTTCCATTATAAGTTATTTTTTTAAATAATGTACACATTTAACGATTTAACTAATTTAAAACAAATGAAATCGTAGATTAATTGGTTGTGAAAATATTGTTGTGTATTTGACCATGTAGTTTAATTTGCTTTAGGTGCAAGTACTTTGATTTTAAGTTTCATCAAAATTGGATAATAAATAAAAAATTTGGTTCTTTTGTTTAAAAGGATTCGAACCTGAGACCTCCGTATTGAGTGACAATTTTTAAACATCACATTTTTCCTGTCAGGAAGGATCCCTTAAGCGCTGTACCAAGGTTCAGCTCTCTATCACTTCTGAGCTAGTTCGTGCAGATAGTCGAAATTTTCAAATGGGAATTCCTATGTCCCGTATCTCGCTGGTCACCCTGTACATATATATATATATATATATATATATATATATAAATTGAAAAAATTATTAATCAAGGAATCGGTCAAATAGTGGTATACAGGTATTAATTAACCAATTTAGGGAGTAATCCTCATTATATTTATATCGATATTTCGCTACTGATTTGGTAGCTTCATCAAGAATACTGAAAGTTAATGATAACAATTAATATTTGTACGTTCGTCAATCAAGGACAACTTACATATGTCGAGGTAATCACTAAAAACTAGTTACTAACATCTAACACAATTAACACTTAAAATTGATTAAAGTAATAATAAAATTACGATCTAAAATACACATGGAACAACCATGTTATATACATTTAATGCGACAGAATTTATGACAGAGAGATAACGTTAAGAACCTTGATAAACTTATACGCGCCAAATTTAAAATTTTCTAAATTTTGTTATATACACAGTGAAACTTATTTTCTGTTATTAACTAAGTACGAAATTGTTATTAATGCAAAACTACAATGATATATTATTTAAATGCTGACAATATGTAGGTATGCAGGTTACTCAAGCTTTCACGTCACTGTTTGAGTTCACGCTGTTAAGTTGATGATCGATGTGACACATTTCTAAGATTAATCTCCTTTAAAAAAAAAGGTAAAGGTAAATGTTCACTTTCTTATTTTAAATAGACATATTTTGTATTTAATGGCCTATACATATACATAACTAACCGTTTTTGACATATTTAAATTTTTATGTCAAAAATGACTTTTGTGGGATCTAAAATAATTAACCTATAAGGAAGTCTTATTTAATTGGAGTCGGATTCCTTGTTGAAGTGGACATGTTTTAATAAATGTTTTATAATATTTTGATAACCATTGATACAGGGTGGTCAAAAAGTCTGACCGAAAATAAAATCGAAGAAACCAGCAAGAGTTAATTTTTTCCAATGGAAACATCCTATTTTTATAATTTTATCTTATTTGGTATTAAAAATAAGGGTAAGTTTGTATAAAGTTGTCTATTTCGAAAATTTGTACTTTTTGAAGTATTCCCGATTTCATATTTTTATTTGTCTGTTTTGCTACGTATTTTAAGTTCAGTTATTCTTAGTTAGCTATGTTAGTTATTTGGAAACAATTGACAATTGTATGATAGTTGTTAGTTATCATTTGAAAATTATTAATGATCAACGTTTTGATTAGATTATACGCGAATAAAACTGCTCAAAAATAATAATACGAAAATAATACGTATTCAAACGCCGACATATTAAAGGTATTCTTTATTCATGGCGAGTACAACAGGATTATAAGTCGAACGTGCAGAGTTTTCAATGAAAGATTTCCTCATTTGACAATCAAGAATCATCTCAATTATGGAAAAATTAATGCAGAAAGAATTTTACCTAGGCCAATAACCTCAAGCGAATATAACATAATCAATGTGTTGAAATATTTTCACGTTCATCCCGAAGACTCTATTCGTGCAGCTGAATAAGCTTTAGGAGTTTCACAATCATTTATTCAAAGAATTTTAGCAAAACATGGCATACACCTCTATAAATTCAACTTTATTCAACCTCTTCATCCCGGGGATGCACCACAACGTAATAAATTCTGTGAAATGATGTTGGTACAAAATTGTATGGACAAACGAATCAAAATTCACAAGAGAAGGAATTTTTAATAGACACAATTCTCATTTCTGCAACTGAAAATCTTTATGCCATTCGGGAAAAAAAGTTTCAAAACAAATTTAGTGTAAATGTATTTGCTTTACTTATGTATGATCAAGTACGCTATCATATTTATGAAGTAACGTTGAATACCGAAAGATACTTGGCCATTTTACAAACAGTTGTTACAAACTTTGTTGATAATCTGCTTTTGGTTAAAAGAAGAGGTTGTTGGTATCAACTAGACGACGCCTCGCCACTTTATGGAAATGTGATAGACTGTAAGTTACATGATGTGTTTGAAGATAGATGGATTAGACGATTAGGACCGTGGAATTGGCGACCAAGGTCTCCAGACCCGACGCCCTTAGATTTTTATCTTTGGGGGACGGTGAAGGAAAGGATATAATATATTACACCCATCGAATGGAAGAACTAGTAGCTCGAAAAAGAACTTTCGACCAACTTGAACCAGCTGAAATAGCAAGTGCTACTACAGAAGCTGTTATGAGTAATATTCCAAAATGTTTACGAGTCGAAGGAGGTCATGTTGAACAGTTAGATTAAGATTATTTTCTGTAACTAGATTAATTATTACTTGTGTCTATTATCTTATAAGATTAAATTAAATATGACAACACACTGATTATGTTATATTCGCTTGACCGTATTGTCTTGGGTAAAATTCTTTCTGCATTAATTGTTCCATAATTGAGATTATTCATCATAATGTTTCTAAATTTTCTTCTGTCCATTGGTGTCCAATGCGGATATCTTTCATTGAAAACTCTGCACCCTCGACTTATAATCCTGTCCTGACCATGAATAAAGAATAAATTTAATATGTCGGCATTTGAATACGTATTATTTTCCATTTTTGAAGAGTTTTATTCGCGCATAAACTAATCAAAAAGTTGATCATTAATAATTTTCAAATGATATAACTGAGAGCTACATACATCTCTTTAGCGTCTGATTGCTTTTCAACGCCGTCATAACCAACTAAGAATAACTGAACTTAAAACCCATAACAAAATCGCCAAATAAAAATATTAAATTGGCAATATTTCGAAAACTACAAATTTTCGGAATAGACAACCTTACTCAAACTTACACTTATTTTTAATGCTAAGTAAAATAAAATTATAAAAGTAGTGGGTTTTCATTTGAAAAAATTGACTTTTGCTAGTTTCTTCGATTTTATTTTCGATTTTTTTTGGCAACCCTGTATAAATAGTTATCAAAATATTATAAAACATCTATTAGAGGATGTCCTGTTCAACAAGGAATCCAACCCCAATTAAATAATAAAGGCTTCCCTATAAGAAAAATCGATAATACTTTTAGAGCCTGCAAACGTCATAAAAATTTAAATATGTCAAAAACGGTTCGAGTTAGGTATAGGACATTAAACACAAAATATGTCTAGAATTTTGCATAGAATCCAAAAATGTAATAATATATAGGGTGTTTTATTTAAAATAAGAAAGTCAATATTTACTTCCGGTATAACCGGAAGTCGCACAAAGTCGCTGTATTTCATTTGAAGAGAGCGCATCCGAAAACCTCATTGCGCAAATTTTCAAACATCAAATCTTATTACTTCCTGAGATATTCTAATGGACGGTGAACGTGAGACACCGGATATATACAGGGTGAATCACGACCGACGCCACGGAGTTCTACGGTGAAACGGCACATAATCGTTAATTTTTAATACAGTGATATTATGTAAGTCAATATGAACAACGTTTTAAAAATATTTTTAAATATACTGGGTGTTCCAAAAAGTGGCGTATCAAAGTTATGTTTTTTTAAATGACACACCCCGTATTTATTGCATTTTCGAATTTTACATAAAAGATAAGTAGCACTTTCATAAGGGTTCCCTATACGTACATACAGAGTATTTCAAGTTATATAAATTTTTCTGAAAATGTAGGGTTTTAGGAAGAATTAAATATCTCCTAATAAAATTAACTCCAACAAATTTACTCTTAGGTTTAAGTAAAATACCGTTCCCTTAGTCTATTTATTGACTGAATAGTAAACACTTCTTGACAGAGTGTTCATTTTTTCAATTAAATTAGTGGAACATTCATATCGAAATATTAGGTTTATTTTAAATGGAACACCCTGTATTCTATACGATTATCGTTTAGCTTACTTAATTGGGTTTCCGATACCTAAACCTTAAAATTTTCAACTTATCTATTAATTTTTGGAATTTGTCTGTTCAAATAGTAGATGCCTGAAAAAAATTAAATATCGCTGTGATCACAAACCTTAGAAGGCCGTGACTATGAGATGTTATTAGACATGAAATGTACTAGCGTAGACCGGACGGTCAAGTCTGAATTCTTCTTGTGTTTAGAGAAATTACTTTGTCAATTTAGAAAATTTCAATCAATAATAACATGATTTTTTCAAACGGAACAACTTTTTTTTAATTTTTGTATCAAGTTCGAAAAATTTTTTACCTTTCCATCGATATACATTAGTCTATATCTATCTTCGCTAGATTTCTTTTAATTTCACAATTTCTGATTAATCTGACGTATCTTCCAATCTTTGGTTTGTACTATCTAGTAACCCATGGAAAGTAAACAAAAAACGCTTCACATTATAAAACATTATTTATTATGTAGAAAAATACATAAACACAAAAAACAAAGTTACGAGCTAAAATAAAAATAAAAATAATTTTAATAAATGTTCAAAATGTCTACCACTGAGTTCTACGCTAATTTTAATTCTACGATGAAAATAATGTTTAACTCTATTTAACATTACTGGGTTAATAGTTGCAACTACGTTTCGCATTCTATTTTTCATATCTTCCGCAGTGGTTGGTAGTTCAGTATACACTTTTTTCTTGACGTACCACTACAAAAAGAAATCAAGCGGGAAAATATCTAGAGATCTCGCTGGCCACCGTGTTGGTCCATCCCTTCCAATCCACTTTTTAACAAATGCATTATTGTGTCATTCACTTATTACACGGACACGGTGTGAAAATGCATGTCCCTAATTTAAGCGAGCGGGACATCTTCAAGGAATCCAAATAATTTATTATCCAGGAAATTCAAGTAAAAATTCGATTTTAGAATACCGTCGAAGAAAAAGAGACCAACAACTGAAGTACCGAATATGGCTGCCCAAACGTTAATCTACCATTTCTCGTGCTATGAACTCGGAAATAGTGGGGGTTTTAATCTGAGTAATAATGAAAATTGGGCTAGTTGACAAATTGCGGTGGAAGATGCACTCATCTCTAACATGATCTTATCCAAAAATTGTACATTTTCATTTAACTTTAGTTCTACCCAATTTCAAAGATTAATCGGGTTGTGAACATCGGTTTCCTTGATCTCTGGATGTAGTTGGATGTGCTAAGGATGAAATTTGTTTTTTTTTTATTATTCTTATTTTTATTTTATTTTCTAATTTAGCTCGTAATTTTGTTTTTGTGTTTGTGTTTTTCTACTTAATAAATAATGTTTTATAATGTGAATAATTTTTTAATTATCTTCCAAGGGTTACTAGATAATACAAAATAAAAATTGAAGAATGCAGCAAATTAATCAGAGATTATGAAATTAAAAGAAATCTTCCGAAGATGGATACCGATTAATTTATATCGTTGGAAAGGTAAAAAAATTCCGCACTTGGTGCAAAAATGAAAAAAATGGCCGTTCTCTTTGAAAAAACCAAGTCACCATTAATTGAAATTTCCTAAATTGACAAAGTAATTTCTCTAAACACCAGAAGAATTCAAATTTGACCATTCGGTTTACGGTAGTACACTTCATGTCTAGTAACATCGCAGAGTCATGGTCATCTAAGTATTGTGGTCACAGCGATATTTAGTTTTTTCAGAAATTTACTTTTAAAAATGACGAGTTGCGACGAGACGATTCCTTTTAGATGCTATGTGTGATATATAAAGTCACACTAGAATTGACCAACTAATCCAAATATGCAATAATGTACACGGGTACAGTTGAAAAAAAAGGCAACTTTGATATAAATCGCTATGTATAAACATTGTGATTCCAGTGAAAATATTTTAGGTTTGTAGCCTTAATGACCCCCCACCACATCCAATCAACCAATTTTAGAAATATTCCTTAATAAACCCAAACTCTTCTACGCACGCACTATTGGGCCACCCTGTATGCATATATATATATATATATATATATATATATATATATATACATATTGGGATGATAAGATATAGTTTATTTTATTATTAATATTAGTAATTTCAATATGGGGAAAGAGATCAGGTGATTTTATTTGTTTTTAATTTAAGTTAAAATTTATATGTTGTATTTAATAATGATTGAAGTAATTAATTAACTCTTAATGTTATTATTACACCGTTCTAGCTCAGGGATCTCAATTGGGGATAGAGTTCAGGGATTTAGTTGAAGATAAAAATTTTTTTTTAATATAAGAAATATCCTATATGTAATTTAATTTAACGTATAAAATTTGCTCTGAATAGAATTTGCTTTCTAACGCATGCGTTAAAGAACTTAAGTGAAAATAATTAAAGCTGTCAAAACAATGTCAAATAATTAAGAAATTTTAATGTTTGGATCCAAAATGAAAATTTAGAAAAAGAAAAGGAAACTATTAGCTTCACAGGTGTTTACACAAGTAAATAATTGAAATTCTTAATTAATAACATATAACAAATATAAATTGCAGTGAAATACCAATAAACAGGGTTATAAAATTTTTTAAAACTCACATATACAGTCCTTCCTGTCGATTGAATGATGTCTTCAAACTTCAGCTGGAGGCAGGCAATGTTCCCTCGGCTACTGTTGTTACTAATATCCAACTGCTATCTCGGTTCTCGAAGACACCAACTTCCAAGCTTCAAGATGTTTTCTTTCCAAAAACGGCAACCTCCAAACACTTATTTACTATGGTAACTTTTTATTTAAAATGGTTTTAAATCTTTATGAGTGATATCGTTTAAAATGTATTATTAAGTATCCAAGATTTTGTTAACACACTTTTATTTTAGTTACCGAAAATAATATTTATTTAAGAGGAATTGTCCGGATAAATAAAAAACTTTGACCAAATAAAATGGAATTTAATTTGGTATATAAGAATTATTTTAAATCGGAAAACACGAAAACAAATTTACACAAAATCGTGACATCAATTAATCGTACAGAAATTATTTTATTTAACAACGACAGGTATCGGTGACCGAACTATTTAATTTTAACCGAAGATATAAAAACAAGTGCTCTCGAAATTATTCGTAACGTAAACTTTCTCGACGATAATAAATTAGGTTATGTAAACACAAATTTAGCAACACTGTTTTAACTCTTTTCACTTTTTGAACAAATTCTAGAGAGAGAATGATTTCTTGAGCGCATGCTTTTATAGGTTTCTGGTTGCTACCGAGATTTCAATTTTTTTACAGCCATTTTGCAAAATTTACAAGGGATGTGATTGGATAATCAAAATTATGAATTGTACATAAATGGAATTTTGGCCGTAACTTTCTTATACATGGTCGGAAATGAAAATTAAAAACGGAAATGAAAACTACATGAAATTTTGAATACAAGGACACCTAACAAGCAATAATTCCTAATACTAATAAACGAAACAACTTAATCTAATCAAAATAAGCTTTTAACTATATACACTTACAAGCTACACTAAAATTACTTGCAAAAATGGAATTCTGAGGACAATTTACATAAGAAAACATATCTTTTATATTCGAAACATTTAATTTAATGAAAATTTTAAGCTTTTGTAAATTTGTCTAGAATTCACCTTAGATTTAGCATAAATTTTGCGGATAAAAACGCTGTATCCTTATAAAAACTTATTTATATTGAAAAGAACATCTATAATTTGCTTTAAGAGCAAAAACTAAATCTAATAATGTGGAAAAAGTATAAAATTATGAAAAAACTAAAATTTACAACGTAACCATACTTAAATTTAAATATGAAATTAAATCATATTAAAAATGTTTTAACACATAAAATGTTATGTTTAAGGTTTGTACAACTTGTCTTTATTGTTCTCACTACTTATTTGCAATGCATAATGTTATTCAGTCTTGCATTGAAAAAGTCTCATCGTCTAACACTTTTTAGGATTTTACACTATAAAATGTACGGCACTATAAATATTTGTATGCCATAATGTTCTAAATGTTTTTCTTCTTGTGAATCATGTATTATAATTTTGTCACTAATTCACTAACAAAAATGTGCGAAAATTGTCTATACTGTCCATATTATAACCCTTTTAGTAAATTCTTGTATTTCCTGCCTTTAAAAACTAAACATACACTATCCCTAACATAATCCTAACTACATAGTCCATGTTTAAACACCTGTGAAATGTCTAC
>JARFJB010000418.1:300000-302500 GCA_036346205.1 Vesta saturnalis | reverse complement strand
AAATCAAGACAAGAAAGGATAGGAGCTGACACTAAACATTCTTTTACGCAAGTGAATGCCGTTTCGCATTCAGAACATCAGATAAATGGAGTATTCTTTTTAGTAAGAGAAGTTAAAGGTTTGATAACCGAAGAAAAGTTAGGTATGAAGCGACGATGCCATCCCGCCGTACCGACTAAGCGACGTACGTCTGAAACATTTGTCGGAACAGCCATAGAACAAAGTGCAGATACTCTGGATCGACTAAGAGTCTATCCTTATTTACAACATACCCTAGGTACTTGAGTTCAAAGCGACAGAAACGACATTCATCTTGTCTCAAGGTGAGACCTGCAGAAGACAAACTTTGAAATATTTTTTCCAGAACTTCCAAGTGTTCTTCAAAACTGGGTGTAGCGAAAACAATATCATCAAGATATGCAAAACAGTAAGGTTCCAAGTCTCCCCCCAGAACTCTATCAATTAACCTTTGGAAAGTAGCCGGTGAATTGTGTAGCCCAAAAGGCATCCTAGTAAACTGAAAATGTCCACGTCCAGGGACGGTGAAAGCAGTCATAGATTTCGATTCGTCCGACAGAGGAATCTGCGAGTAAGCATAGCGAATGTCTAAACTAGAGAGATAACGCACATCGCGTAAACGATCCAAAATGGAAGAAATGTATGGTAAGGGATAGGCATCCTTTTCCGTTACCGCATTAACTTTACGAAAGTTGACACAAAAGCGATGAGCCATATTTCTTTTTGACCAAGACAATCGGACTAGACCAAGGACTATTCGAAGGTTCTACTACGCCTAATTGTAGCATATTGTTTAATTCAGCATTGGCTACCTGTTGTAAAGCAGGAGAAAGTGGAAAATAACGCTATTTAGTTGGTTCAGTATTAGTTCGAATTTCATGTTGAACTAGAGTAGTACATCCTAAAGTAGTAGAATTTTGAAAAGATTTGCTAAGTAAGGTTTGTAGAGCAGACTGTTGAGACAAAGGAAGATCAGAGAAAGAGCTTATTTGTTCAGAAGGAATAGTTGCTATACAAGTATCATCACTAAATGTCCACTGTCCATGTCTAAGATCAGAAACGCAGTTAATCGCTTTCCAGAAATCTATACCTAAAATTAATTTATGAGGTACTTCAGCACCACGAGTACGTCTAACATAATTGTTTTAGACTCCACAGTTACTGGTAAGACCTAAGATATGGCGAGTGTTACCATTTGCGAGAGTACAGGCAGTAAACGAACCCACGTATAAAGATAGACCTAGCCGTTGCAGTATATGGCAATCCGAATTTCCTATGATAGTGCGCGAAGCACCAGAATCCAAAAGACCATGAAAAGTATGACCGAAAATGTTGACATTCAGATATGGTCGTTCATCATTACGAACGCTAGTAAAAATATAATTAAGAAGGATACGACGAAAGTCAGGTACACCAGAAAAAGCAGTTTCCGAGATTAAAGGTAAGATAGAATAAAAAAATAGCAATGTTTATTTTGTGGATGTGGACAACGTGGTGAAGTACGTCCACTCCCAAAGCAATTCCAGCAGCGAAGAGTAACAGTATTTGAAGGTACGTTATTAGATTGAGAAGGTTGAGAAACAGTAGTAGTAATTGGTTTTCTCGATGGTGGTCGAGAAGAAGTAGAAGGATTAGAAAAGTCAGTAGGTGAATCGATGTAAGCCAAACTAGGTGCCAAAAGTTGTGAAGTTTTCTTTGAACGTGGAGGTTTAAAAGATTCCATAAAGTATTTATTTTGTTCGATCTTTTTCCCTAAGACTATTAGTTGTGAAAGCGTAGACACATCAGTTAAAGCTAAAGCATTCTGGTAAAAAGGTGTTAGGTTACGGCGTACATAATATAATTGTTTATGGTCAGGAAGTGGAATAGAAAGTCGTTGAGAAAGACTCTGCATGACAGCAACATAAACACTTACGGTTTCCGAAGAACCCATAGTTCTAGACTTAATCTCATGCAGTAATCTTTCATTATAATCCAAATGTAGAGATTCGGTTTTAAGTAAAGTGACCACATCTTTCTAGGAAGATAATTGGTGTTTACAAGCACGATACAGCAATAAAGATTTTCCCTTTAATAATTCAGGGATAACCGAGAACAAAAATTGGTGTGTTAAACCGTGAGAAGCACTTAACTCTTCAACACGTGTCAGAAAGTCAAATAAAGAAGAATTACTGTCGCCAGAGGAAGATAGGCCCAACTTAGTTATAGAAAAGTGACTTGAGGAAGGAGTAAAAGTAGGAGGTTAGGTACCCCGAGGCAGATCAACATCGTCATCTGAAGAGATTAACCGTGGTTATACGTCCATTGATTCGAGTTCGCCATGAGCCGTATAATTCGCAGAAGGTCCAGCTATTGGTGAAGAAACCGAATCAGAAAGTGTAATACGTTTACCCTTTTTCATTTTTTGTTCCAGGGCCGTTTTAAAATTTTGTAATTCGACTAAGAATTGATTTTTCCGCGAAATTTCAGTTCCAGAAGTATT
>JARFJB010000418.1:135000-292500 GCA_036346205.1 Vesta saturnalis | reverse complement strand
AAAACTAACCTCGTCGAAGGACGTACGGAATTTTGGAGAGAAATGCTAGATATAAATGTTCTTGGGTTATGTATTGCTACTAGAGAAGCAGTGCAAAATATGAGAAAAAATACAGTGGATGGTCATATTATACACATAAATAGCGTAGCTGGTCACAAAGTGACTTATTTTCCTGAATCCAGTATTTACCCAGCAAGCAAATTTGCAGTAACTGCTCTTACCGAGACCCTTAGGCAGGAACTTAATTCAATCGGGAGCAAAATAAAAATCAGTGTAAGTATAATTTGGTACAAAAGCTGCTTTTTTTAAATTGTTATTTCAGTCTGTTAGTCCTGGTCTTGTGCGCACAGAATTTAGAAAGGTCAATGACTTAATAGTACCAAAGGAGGGTCCTGAACTTAACCCGGAAGATGTAGCAGATGCCGTTTTGTATGTGCTTGGAACTCCTCCACACGTCCAGGTTTTATACAAACAACGTAACTTTTAAAAACTATTTAAATTTTATTTTAAGGTACATGAATTAATAATTCGGCCAGTTGGAGAAATGTTTTAAGCTGAATGATTAAGAACAAGATAGTAATTGAGTATGGCCATTAGTTGTAAAAATAATGAAATAAATTAAATCGTTTTGTAACCTTAATAACTTTATATCGTTGTCAAACAACATTATCTACCTTCTTATCTGAAGTATCATTATAAGTTAAATGTACAAGTTTCAAAACACTTTTGATATTACACATTAAACAAATGTTAGTGGTTAAAAACAAAACGTGTAAATAAAATTAACGTTATAACATTAGTTGGTAGCTTCATATGAATACAGAAGGCGATACATTCCTTACATTGTCCATATTCTAAACTTTACGCCTTTTTCTAATCTTACTCTCCATAAGACATCAACTGTCTCTCCTATTTACAGTATCGCACATCCGCACTATTTTTTCGTTTATGACCCCTCTTCTGACTTATGGTCGTTCCTCAAAAGTTATGTTTTCTTCATTGCGATAGTTTATTGCATACCAATCATTACTATTATTCTAGCATTTAGACCTCCACCCAAGCATCCAATCGATTAATTACCGCATTTTACGACCATTGAACAAGTTTGGCCACATTTGGCCATGGTGTCAGTGTGTGTGTGAGTGTATGTGTGCGTGTGTGTGTGGGTGCGTGCATGTGTGCGTGCGCGCGTGCGCGCGTGTGTGTATGTGTGTGAGCGTGGGCGTGAGTGCGTGCGCGGGTGCGTGAGTGTACGTGTGTGTGTGCGTGTGTGCGTCTGTGCGTGTGTGCCTGTATGTGTGTGTGCGTGTGTGCGCGTGTGCGTGTGTGAGTGTGTGCGTGTGCGCGTGTGAGTGTGTGTGCGTATGTGCGCTTATGATTGTGTGCGTGTGTGCGTGTGTGTGTATGCGCGCTGGTGGTTGTGTGCGTGTGTGCGAGTATGTGTGTGTGTGTTTGTATGTGTGTGTGCGTGTGTGCGTGTGTGCGTGTGCGTGTGTGCTTGTGTGCGTGTGTGCTTGTGTGCGTGTGTGCGTGTGTGCTTGTGTGCGTGTATATGTGTATGTGTGTGTGTGTGTTTGTGTGTGAGCGTGTGTGGGTGCGAGCGTGTGCGCGTGTGCACGTGTGCGCATGTATACTTGTGTACGTGTATGCGTGTGTGCGTGTGTGCGTGTGTGTGCGTGTGTGCGTGTGTGCGTGTGTGCATGTGTGCGTGTGTGCATGTGTGCGAGTGTGCGTGTATGTGTGTGCGTGTGTTTGAGTGAGTGTGTGCGTGTTTGCGTGTGTGCGTGTGTGTGCGCGCGTGTGTGCGTGGGTGCGTTTGTGTTTGTGTGCGTGTGTGCGTGTATGTGTGTGCGTGTGTTTGAGTGAGTGTGTGTGTTTGCGTGTGTGCATGTGTGCGTGTGTGTCGTGTGTGTGTGTGTGTGTGTCGTGTGTGTGTGTGTGTGTGCGTGTGTGCGTGTGTGGGTGTGTGTGCGTGTGCGCGTGTATCCGTGAGTGCGTGTGTGCGTGTGTGCCTGTATGCGTGCTGCGTGTGTGCGTGTGTGCGAGTGTGCGTGTGTGCGTGTGTGTGTATTTGCGCTTGTGTTTGCGTGCGTGTGTGCGTGTATGTGTGTGTGTTTGTGTGTTTGTGTGTGTGCGTGTGTGCGTGTGGTGTGGTGTCGTGTGTGTGTATTTGCGCTTGTGTTGCGTGTGTGGTGTGTGTGTTGTGTGTTGTGTGTGTTGTGTGTGTGTGTGTGTGTGTGTGTGTACGTGTGTCTGTATACGTGTTTGCGTGTGGTGTGTGTGCGTTGGCTGTGTAGTGTGTATGTGTATGGTGTGGTGTGTTTGTGTGTGTGTGTGTGTGCTGTGTGTGTGCACGTTGCGCCTGTGCTACGTGTATGTGTATGTGTGAGCGTGTGTGGTGTGTGCGTGTGTGTGTGTGTGCGTGTGCTCCTGTTGGTGTGTGGGTGTGTGCGTGTGATGTGCGCTTGTGTGTGTGTGTGAGTATGTGTGTGTGTGTGTGTGTGGTGTGTGTCGTGTGCGTGTGCGCATGTGTACGTGTGCTGTGTACGTGTGTGCTGTGTGTGTGTGTGTGTGTGTGCGTGTGGTGGTGTGCGTGTGTCGTGTGTGCATGTGTGCTGTGTGGTGTGTGAGTGTGCATGTCTGCGTGTGTGTGCGCGCGTGTGTGCGTGGGTACGTTTGTGTTTGTGTGCGTGTGTTCGTGTATGTGTGTGTGTGTTTGAGTGAGTGTGTGCGTGTTTGCGTGTGTGCATGTGTGCGTGTGTGTGCGTGTGTGCGAGTGTGTGTGTGCGTGTGTGCGTGTGTGCGTGTGTGTGTGTGCGTGTGCGCGTGTGTCCGTGTGTGCCTGTATGCGTGTGTGCTTGTGTGCGTGTGTGTGTATGTGCGCTTGTGTTTGTGTGCGTGTGTGCGTGTATGTGTGTGTGTGTTTGTGTGTGTATGTGCGTGTGAGCGTGTGTGCGTGTGCGCGTGTGTACGAGTATGTGTATACGTGTTTGCGTGTGTGCTTGTATGAGTTGTGTGTGTATGTGTATGTGTGTGTGTGTGTGTTTGTGTGTGTGTGTGTGTGCGTGTGTGCGTGTGCACGTGTACGCATGTGTACGTGTGTACTTGTATGCGTGTGAGCGTGTGTGCGTGTGTGCATGAAAATTTAATTTGACGTAAATTTTCTTTACAAAGGTTTTTAAAGTAATGCGTAATAAATGTAGAAGTTAAATAAATATAATTGAAAATGTTGAAACATTATTATCGACATTTTTACAGAAGTGGGCGGCCTAGGAATTTTTTTTTTACGTTAACATGTATTTATGTCTACGAATTTCTGACATAGATTACTTTTTTTGTCTTTACTATGTTGCCTGTTTTTGTTATGAACGTATAAAAAAGGGATTGCATAGTTATACTAAAAGAAAGTCGTTCAATTGAAAAATCTAAAGAAGATGCAATATTCTTGTCCGAGTTTAAAACGTCAACCGAGTAGATGACAGGTCATGGGGTCAATTACAATGAATATCAAGCTCATCTTTACAAGAGCAAACGTAAATACAGAAGCCACCAATAACTTTTAGACCGCAGGCAATAGACACATGCATCACGATTTGCGGCGTAAAAGATCCAGGGTCATTCATTACCAATGCGGACGGTGTGGTGATAGGTATTATAGGTACAAATGTAAAGCTTTTGATGTTATTTGTTGTATATGTAAGCGGAAATGTCAATTGGCAAAAATGTGTCTATGTAAAGGAATGTACACTTTAAATAAAATGAGGATTCAAATAGCAGTAGCGAATTTTCCATAAACATTTATAGGTGGGGGGCATGTACGCCTCATGCCGACCGATGAACCACCATCATCTTTACCACTGGTGCACTAATTTTCTGAATTCAGTAAAGGCTGCCGGCCACTATCTCCTTTTTTTCCTTATGTACTCGCCAACACACACTAGCCAAGCGTGGCGTTTTAACGACTAAACCCTTAAAATGACGAGTTCTAAAACAGACGCTATACTGCAGGTGAGTATGGCGAGATGCCCACACTCTCACATCGATTCGTAGATACGTCCCAAGAATTATGGGGTTTGGGGTCAAAAATCCGTCATCGCCAAAATCAAGAGTAAGAAGAGTAAGATGTACCAGGAATAAAATTCTGCCCCATTCAGATGCCGGGGAGGGCAGGATTCAAGCGACCTCGGATACATTACTGCAACATACGTGGTATTAGGTCGAATCTCAATGCTGTACACCTACGCCTTGAACAAGTGCAACCGGACATTCTGTTTCTTTCAGAAACACAAGTCTCCCCTGGAAGCACTGATTTGCTTAACGTGCAATTTCCCAGATACAACCCCCACACTAACTTTCGCCTTAAATGCAGAGTATGTTCGTATACCAAGGACAACATAGGTTGCAAGAGGAAAACGACAAATTTGACGCGATTTTGTTCAAACATTTTGGGACCCAATTTGCGAAATTATAGTATTGTTTGTATAAGACAGTAGATATACTAGGGAGATCCTAACGCACTTCTGTCACTAGATTTGTCACCAGATTTGGAAAAAGTCACCAGAAAAGTAACTAGATTTTAAGGTTGGTAACATTGCCTGCTTAAAGGTCACTGCTTCAAGGTCACATGGCAGGAAAGCTCGGTAACACTGCCGAGACTCTTCAAGGTCCCTGCTTCAAGGTCGCTCTCATTGCGTAACGTACACACATCTAGCTTCAAGGTCAATGGTTTTTTAAGGTCAAGGTCGCTCACATTGCTTACATATTCTTCAAGGTCACCCGTGTCCATACGCGCGCTCCGCTTCAAGGTCACACGCCCCATGCATCGAAGTATATTCTTCAAGGTCATTGAAGTAACTAGATTTGAAAAGTCACTAGAAAAGTTACTAGAATGGGTTTTCAAGGTCATTGAAGCTCTTGTACAGATTGTCCACATCAAAGATTTCAAGGTGATCACATTACCTGCGTCCAAGTACACTGTCACATTACCTATGTCAAAGTTTTCAAAGGGCCCACTGTACACGCTGCCTGCGTATATTCTTCAAGGGATGGGGACTCACATTCCCTACGTCGAATTCAACGGTTTTCAAGGTCACGTTATCTGCACCAAAGTCTTCAAGGACAGGAAATATTCAAGGCCATCAAGTAAATCTTGGAATTTGGTTGAGTCAAGGTCATGAGTTACAGGAAATTTTTTGGGACACCCAGTTGGATGAGTCATGCGTTCAAGATCACGTGCCAGGAAGTGCTCAAGGTCATGGAATTAGTTCATTGACATCTGAAGTAGGTCCCTCAAATTGCATGACTCATATGTCTGGACTTGACGTAGGTCAAGGTGAGCTACTCCACAGTGCTCAAGGTCACCAAGCAATTCTTGGCCCATTCGTGGTGTTAATTCAAGGTGAGTGGTATTAAATAGACCTTTTAAGCTCATTGTAGGTTTATGGGATTCTTGGGTGTTTTTCAACGTCACGAGCACTCGCAGTTAACAATTGTATATAAGAGGAGTTAGTTATTACAATTCTTCTCAAGGTCACCTGCACGGGAACCGTATTGCTGATTGTTGTCTATGCTAGTAGACCAAAGTTCATTATCCTTTTTAAGGTCATCGGTTTCAAGGTCACATCACCAGCAAAGCTCATTGACCTCAAGTGGTTCCGTTTTCCAAATACAGATAGACGTTCTCAAATACAGATAGCCGATTCCTAAAACAGGGGATCTGTTTCGCAACACAGGAAGCCGTTTCCTGTCATTTCAAGGTTATATCTCCGAGAAAAGAACAAAGTCGATCCATTGTTCTGTCCGAGTTAAGGTCACAATTCCTAAAGATTGTTATCTATGTCAATTTTCAGCTAGCCCCACCATTTCAGCCTCAATTCTGAGAAATCAATTTTCAAGAACAAAGGCGATCCATAGTTCAAGCAATTCAGCCGACACTTCAAGGTCTATGTTTACAATTTTCAAGGTCACACCTCTGAGAAAAGGACAAAGGCGATACATTGTTCTGACCGAGTTAGGGTCAAAATTCCTAAAAATAGATTGTTATCTAGGTCAATTTTCACCTACCGCCACCATTTCAGGCTCAATTCTGACAAATCAATTTCCAAGAACAAAGGCGATCCAATTCAGCCGACGCTTCAAGGTCATCTAACAAATAAAATATTTTTTTATAAAACTTTTATTATTATTTATATTAATTTATTAACCACAATATTGATCTGTATACAAATAAAAAATCAATATACATATTACGGGAAGTTTGATGTACTGTCACTTAACATTTTGTATCACCTTTGTTGGATCATATCTATTTTGTTTATTATTTGTTTCTCACATTCAATTTCCTTCAACTGATTTTCGTTTAATGTGATCCACGACACATCATCAGCTTTCCTAATAGGTGTTTTCATCGCTTCGTTATAATGTTTACTAGCCATACATTCAGCTTTCCTTAAAGCCTTCAGGCGTTAATTCTTAGAAATCAATTCTCAAGGTCGAGGGTATCATACAGATTGTCGTTGTCTATGCTAAAATGTGAGTCAAAGTACTTGTATTGGCTAAATTGTACTAAAAAGATTATGCTTACAGTATGTGGATTCATAATAATACTGTCCTAAACCACCAGGATGAAGTAGTTTTCCTAAGAATCGGATCCGGTTCCCAAAGACAGATAGCCGTTTCCCAAAACAGGGGAGCCGTTTTCCAAAACAGGGATGTGTTACCCAACTCAGGTAGCCGTTCCCAAAGCATTTCAAGGTCACACCTCTGATAAAAGGACAAAGGCGATCCATTGTTCAGGTAATTCTTGGCTGAGTCAGGGTCATAATTCCTAGAAATCACCGGTAGGGTAATCAAATAGATTGTCAATGGCTAAAATGTATTGGTATCAATTTTCAAGGTCATAAGTCCTATAACTGCAGGGGTATCCTGATACATGACCGGTAAAGGTATATAGGAAAATACTCTTCCAGGTCACGTATACTATAGGATGCACTTTCTCATTTTCAAGGCCACTGCGTACACATTGCCTGTATATATTCTTCAAGGTCACGTATAGTGATCTACTTATTAATTTACTAAGGAAAATACGCAAGTGTATTAGGTCTAGGTCACGTACACTGTCTGCATATTCTTCAAGGTCACACCTCTGAGAAATCAATTTTCAAGGAGAAAGGCGATCCATTGTTCAAGCAATTCTGGTTGGGTCAGGGTCATAATTCCTAGAAGTCACCTGCATAAGGTGTTCAAATAGACTTTTCAAGGTGCGGGGGATTCTACTTTTTAGGGTCAGGTCACCAAACTTATTGAGACCATATGTCGGGAAATGTTTAAGTCAGATTTAGCAGCATTCCTAATCAATGACGCTACGTGACTTTCAAGCAAGCAATTCTTGGCTGAGTCAAAGTCATTTGTTAACCTGCAGGGATATCCCGATCTTACCCAACCCTACCCGATTGAAAATCTTCAAGGTCAAATTTTCAAGGTCACCGAGCAACTTGCTCGAGTCAAGGTCATGTGTTTAAAAGTAGGTCAATGGTTTCTGGCCTGTCTTAGGATGAGGTAGTCTCCCCAAGAACTGGATCCGTTTCCCAAAGACAGATAACCGTTTCCCAAAACAGGGGAGTCGTTTCCTAAAACAGATAGCTGTTTCGCAACACAGGTAGCCGTTTCCCAGCCAATTGGACGCTGCATGTGATCAAGCTTAGGATTGGCTGAGTCATGTGCCTGAAAAGCGATTTTCAAAGTCATTAGACCGATTCTGGACCACTCTGAAGTTAGTTAAGGTCAAAGGACAGCAGCATCATGGTCAAAGAAGTCTGTACCACTCTGAAGTTAGTCTAGGTCAAAGGGCAGCAGCATCAAGGTCAAAGAAGGCTGGAGCACTTTGAAGTTAGTCAAGGTCAAATCTAAAAATATAAATTAGAAGGGCAGCAGCATCAACGCCAAAGAAGTCATAGCTCGATTCCAGACCACATTATACGAATTTCAGTGTTGAAGTTAGGTTAGGCTGTTTAAGCAATTTGGCTGAGTCAAGGTGTTAGTTTTAAGAAATCAACCTGCAGGTCGATTCTGAAAAAAATGTATTGCTGGCAAATGTTATAAGTGTCTCAAAACACAATTATATGTATTAGATTTAACGAACTGTACTGTATAATTAAAAATAAAGACTTTAAGTGTTGTGAATATGGAGTTCATTTTCATATAAGTTAAAGAGACGTAGATTTCACCAGCTACCCCCACCATTTGCTTTAAATTTGAAGGTCACGCCGTATTACAATTCAGAGAAATCTAAAAATAGATTTTTTAAGGTTCCGATCCTGTCCGATCCTATCCGATCTTATACGTATATTCACCCTGAATGCAACTGATGCATTTATATAAGCAGAGTGCAATCATGATGAATAATTTTACGGTAAACCTAAAATGCTGTGAAGAGCAATTCGATATTAGTTAAAGTTATAAATAGATGTCTGAAACTTGCATAAAAGGGAAACTTATGCTTCGAATTGTGCGGTTTAATTAAACTACACATGCGACCTTGTACATTTAAAATTCTGAAATTGGTGTTCCAAGCGATTTTGAAAACTGTGCATATGTTTTGCGAGTACTCATAAGTAGTTAAAAGTTAGGTTCAATGTATATAAATTATCTGTTTCAAATATTTCATATATATTTTTCTATAATTAAAAAAAATATACACAACCTATTATAATAAATTTAATAATGTTTATACGCGTGTTTCAATGTATTGCTTTGCAAATGAATCAACTGTCTTTGAAGGTTGTTTTTTATTATTATTATTGTCCCTTTTATTTCAAAATAATAACAATCGTTAATAAAAGTACTAAAAAACAAATTATGAAGTGAAATAGATATTATCACAGTGTGGTTATTAACTACCTTATTACTAATATATTGTTCAACTAACCTAACCATGTTCCCGCAAAACCGAACACTAGTTAAAAATAGATACACTTATAAACGTTGTAGTACATTTTGTGTATTTATTTTGATGCACCCTGGCCCAGCATCCGTTAACCGCTGCACTTGTACCACCCAGGCTACCTCACTGATATCCATTTAAAATGTTCCACCTCACAACTGTTTTGCGGCGCATGAAAACGTATACCGCCATTAGTTAAAAAAATATCTACACTTAAACGTTATAGCACATTTTGATGCACCCTCGCCAACCGTTACCCCACTACCGCTGACACGTTAGGGGTCCTCGCTTGACCTTCATCCAAATTTCTCATCTGGGGGTGGTAATGCTAAGAAACAAAAACTAAAATAATGGAGTATATTATTTGAAGTATATTTACCTGAATTTTGCAGAACTCGAGCTCTCAGCGCGACAGTTGTATTACACCTAACGAGATACCGTTTTTGTGTTCAAATCATCATTTTCCGCGGTAGTTTTCAACAACACCTGGTTAATCAAATGACATAGACAACAACCCTCTTGTTTCCAGGAACACAATCTATTGTTAGAATTGAGGGATAGGAACGCTTATTTGCTATTTCCAAGAATTTTACCTCCAAGAAATGCTAAAATTTGACTTGCTTCCTTAATGTTGTTTCCCTAGTTGGATAGGGTGGAGTATAACCATAGGAATAGTTTGCATCAGAGGATGTTGCTTTACATAAAATGCCACGGAAATGGTGGTTTAAACACAAAACGGGCAGCTTGATTTCCATTATATATTGCTTGCTCTTTTGGTGTAAATAAATGTTTTGCCGTTTTGAATCCCTGTACATCTACTATTACAATCATCGTCTCTGTAGCCTGACTCCGTACCTAACTTTTAACTACTTATGAGTACTCGCAAAACATATGCACAGTTTTCAAAATCGCTTGGAACACCATTTTCAGAATTTTAAATGCATACGTTTTTGTGGTGATTGGAGTTGTAGTGTAGGTACCTCTCCGTGTGGGTAGGTTTTCTGTATACACTTGTGAGTGTTGTCATTCCTGTGTACAAGTACATTCAGGAATGGCACTTTTTGTTCCGACTCCAATTCCACTGTGAATTTTATGGAGTGCGCGGTTATTTAGATGATCTAGGAATTCATCTAGCTTATGCTTGCCGTGTTGCCAAACTACGAAAGTATCGTCCACGTATCTAAGCCACATCCTGGGTTTCTCTGTATATATATATATATATATATATATATATATTGCTCACTATGGGTGATAGTGGGGAACCCATCGCCATCCCAAACTCTTGTTGGTAGAATTTGTCTTCTTCCTGGAAATATGTAGTTCTAATGCATATTGTCAGAAGTTCCATTATTGTGTTTACCGAGAGTTGCGTGCGTTCGTCTAACGTTTCATCCTTTTCCAGCTTGTCCCTTATGACAATTAGTGTCTTATCGGTAGGCACAGTTGTGAATAGACTCACAATGCCAAAGCTTACCAGTATTTATTCGTGGTTTGGTTGGAAGTTTCTGATGGTTTCCACGAAGTGCTGCGTGTTCTTGACCATAGACTCGGTTTTCCCGATAAGGGTACTGATGATACCTAGCAGATAGTGTGCTAATGGGTGAAAATGTGAATTTCTCGAGCTCACAATTGGTCTCAGAGGAATTCCATGCTTATGAATCTTTGGAGGCCGCATAAATTCGGAGGTTTGCAGTAGTGTGGGGTAAGTCTAGTTCTCTGGTAAGCCGAGAATTCCCCCTTATGTTTTGCCAGCGTTAGGTATATCCGTCTTTCGATTGATGGTGTGGAGTCTTTTGGTATTTGTTTGTACTCGCCCCCGTCTAGTAGTTCTTGGATCTTACTGTTGTAAGTGTCCATATCCATTACCACAGTCGCGTTTCCTTTGTCTGCCGAGAAAATTTTGATTGTTGGGTCATTCCTAAGGGAAATGACCGCTCTCCTTTCTAGGTTAGGGAGATTAGGTTTTGTTCGCCTAGATGAGTCTAGGACTGATCTAACCCTACTTCTTTATTATTCCGCTTCTTCAGGATCTAATTTCATAGCTGCTTCTTCGACTGCGGTTACAAGGTACCTCAGACAAAGTACGAAGGATAGGCAGCAAATACAAGATACGCGCTGCCTTCAAATTGACTAGAACGCTCAGGGAATACTATAACCAAAACAAAACCATACAATGAAGATCAGAATTCCAAGAATTGTGTATACAACCTACCGTGTGAATGCGGCAGAGCATACCGAGGAGAGAGCAGTAGACCACTCAAAGTGAGAACTCGCGAAGAGCTGTAAGCGCAATACACCTGCGCAAGAAGTCGCAATAAACTTCTGCGCAACGACGAAAAAGTTATATATATATATATATATATATATATATATATATATATATCCATACGTTCTAAAAAATATATATTGGATTACTCAGTGGCTCAGCGGTAAAGGTGCCAGACTAGTAAGTGAAAGGTACCAAGTTCGAACCTGACAGTAGTCAAGTGCTTGGGAAAAAATTATATATGACATATGAATTCGACTCAAGTGCGAAAACAATTCTTCTTAGGACTAAGCCTGATGACGGAAGCAGAGTCCGCTTCCGAAACATCGCACTCCAAAAGCAAAAACTGTGGAAATAGGCCGATCAACTCCAGTAACAAATTATACTGTCTTACATAATAATTATAGATAAAAACCAATGACCTTTACATTGAATTAAAACGAACATAAACATAAAGCATCAAAACTTTGTCTTGCTCTGTCAGTCGAGGCGTTTTGACTTTTCGAAATTTTAAATGTCAGAGTTGATTTATTACAACCCTGATTTAATACAACAAAAAATGGGTGTACGCGAAACTTTGGAAAGCAAGGGTACATTTGCATGAAGGTTTAAACATTCGACTGCAAGAACAAGAAGAGGTGAATATAATTAAGAGTGTGGCTGAACCAACAGGATGGGTTAATTCTGTGGTAATTGTGAGAAACCCTTCAGGTGATTTGAGAATATGTTTGGATTCGCACAATCTGAATAAAGCTATACGTAGAGAATACAACCAGTTTTTCATCTTGGAACAGATAAGGTATAAATTGAAAGATGCTAAAGTTTTTTAGCAATTGCAAGCAAATAATAGGTTTTGGATGGTTACTTTAGACGACAGTTCCAAACTGTGTTCTTTCGGCACTCAATTTTGATGTTATCGTTTTCTACGGATGCCTTACGGAATTAGATCTGCCCCAGAGGTATTCCACAAACGTATTAAACAAATATTTGACATACAGGGTGTAGAGATGTATATGGATGACATTGTCGTTTACGGTCTAACTGTAGAAGATGTTACGTGTTCATGATTTTATCGAATATTTACCGTTAGTTTCGAAATTATAAGTTATTAATTAATATCGGACTTCTGAAATGTAGTATAAGTTCATGAAACTGACCTTGATAACGCATAAATTCTTGGAAGGTTTTAGATGGTAACGTTGCTTTTTTTTAGCATTGGGCCCCCAATTTGCCTTTGCGGGCTGATGCTCTAACGAGTGTTTGGCGTGTAACAGGTAAATTTGGCGATCAACGTGGGGCGTTTTTGTATTTAGTTTATTTGTATTTCGGGACTCGTAGTTCAGTTTGGATTTCCCGATTTTTGAATTTTTTGTTTTCTTCGATACCGTTCCGATTATGGATTAGTTTATCTTGTGCTGCGCACGAACTTTTATCGTGTGCTTTGCACAACCTTTTATCGTGTGTTTCGGTTTTACGTACCATTACCGCATTTAGCATTTTTGTATGATTTTGGGTACTGTTGATGTTGTCTTCGAATTACGACCTTCAGTATACCGGATGTTTCGGACGTTTAGTTAAACCGATCTTGTATTTCTGAACGTTGTGACTGTTACGAATTTATCTATTGATGATATTGAGATGACTGATTTTGGCTTTGTACTTAGATATTTTTTTACTTTTACGTTAATGTAGGATTATTAGGATTAGGTTAACTTTAGTTGTGGGTTAGTTAAGGTGGCCACCAATTCATTTTATTGGTAGGATAGTTTTAGTTTGTTTAGTTTAGATGGGATTGAAACCCTTTGGGTATTTTCCCTTTGTAGGTACGGAGTAAGAATTTTCCTACAGCAGATGCCACTGCTTTTCCTAAGAGGCGACTAATCAAAGGGTGTGGGAATTGGAGAAAGTGTGTTTTGTCTTGAGACGACTATTGTGGAATACCACAAAGGCCGGATCTCGTGAAGGGCGGCGTGGCCTCTTTTGCCTTTTCCGGACGAGACACACTTATCTAACTTGCCACGGGAGTGGTGGATTTGGGTTGTGGCGGGACCCGGTTGGCAATATAATCATTCGCATGTTGTGGATTTTGTGGTTGCGTTATCGTGTCCATTGTTGCACAATTTACGTGTTCCGATCCTATTATCGATTATGACGTCTACCGAACGTGACTGTGGAGTGGTTTTAGGTTAAGCTTTTCGTTCCTAAAGTAGTGTTGTTCTTAGGTTAGTATTCTTCTTGCTCTCAGGCTTAGTGTTGTTCTTAGTTTTAGTTTGTCATCTTAGAGTAGTGCATAGATTGGATGTTTCTCGACAGTCAACATCTAGTAAGGGGGGTGTCACATGGTTCGAAATTATAAATTATTGATTAATACCGGACATCTGAAAGGTAGTGTAAGTTCATAAAACTGAATTTGATCACGCATAAATTCTTGGAAACCTTTAGATTGTAACGTTTCTTATTCTTTTGCGTATTTGGAAGTATTAGTTATTTTTACAAATTGTAGTCTCCTTTAGAATCCCTATTTTGAAAGCGAAATAAAGTTTTCGGTTTGCTTATCAAGCTTAGATTGGAGTCTAAATTAAGATTTGTTTTACGTATTGGTATCGATAGGTAGTGTAATCCCTTTTACTAATTTGGTTGAGAAGTAATTAGTTCCGTTGTAAATAATAGTTGTTTGTATTGTGTAAATGTTGTCAATTATAATCAGTATTGTCGTTAAAATTGCGTCGGTTGAAAAATTAAATGCCATATTAAAATTGTTACTTTGTTTCAAATATAGTGTAGAAAGCATATATCGCAGATTTCAAGAATGTTGTAGGAGACAGGTTTACGGGAGTTTTCCATAAAATTTTTGGTCTTAAACAAAGATTTTCGCTTTAGATACGAGGCGCTAAGGGCTAGTGTCACAATGAAATTATTAACGCAAGAAATATCAATTACGTTTCAAAACAAACCGCTTGTTATATTCTGTATTTTTCTGATGCAATTCTTTCAGTTCGGCTCACGAGTTCAATTCGTTTTTGACGCAATTAAAAATTTCAGTAATATATTGTTATGCTTGGTTGATTTAAAAGGTAAGGGAGGCGATTGGGAAGCTGAAACTGAAGGCGGTTGAATCCAGTGTAGTCTAAGATGTAGGCGAAAGATCACGTTTTTGTGTGTGCGGTTTCGTAGTGTGCGCAAAAGGGGTTAATGTAACAAGAGGGAACGAGCTATATTATACCGTAGGGCTGTACCGAACGTTCCCGCAAGATTCTCCGCTTCCTCTGGTTGGGATTTTAGAGAAGTTTCAACACACTTCCGGTTTATTATATCTTCGTGTTTCGTTTCGTCAATAGTGACGATTTTGGGTCATAGAAGTAACTGGTTTTAGGTTTTTTTTATGAAGTGTTGAACCTTTGTTCTGTTGAACTGTTTATCGCATTTTGGTTATGCGGATTAATGTTAACAAGTTTCTGCTTAAATGGGTATCTTCGCGTATACAGCGCAGCTCAAACAAATAAAGTGCCGCTTTAGTAAAGTTTAGAGTAAATAGCTTAACGTTAAGGAACGCTTTGTAAATAAAGCAATGCTCGCAAACATGGATAAATATTTGTGCACTTATGTTAAATGATTCAAATTTTTAATATGTTAAAAATTAATGTCATGAAATTTTGATCTTGGGCAATACACAACTTGGTATTTAATTATCAGCCGGTTGTCGTTAAGGGACGTGATGGAATAAAATGAATGAATACAACCAATATGATAACTGTGATATAAATAGATGGAGCGCAATGGTATGAGGGTTAAGACGAAAATGGTACAATGAAAATGAAGCCGTTTGTGGTGTATGACCATGATTTGGCTGGAGTACACCGGAAGAGGTGAAATGTAGAGGAGGTTATGTAGCACTGATGATCTTTCTGGCAGTGGAGATGGTAAAATATTCTTTTTGTATTTTTATGGGGGGTTTGAGAGAGGAGGGGATGAATAGGATAACTATATAGATAAATCCCTTAATGTTCAGGAAGTTATCAACCCTAGAATATAGACGCTTGAGTACTGTTACTTTCCCTTCGGTATCGAAACCCGCGCTGACAAAGAAATAGTACTAAATAATACCTTATGCACTTCTCATGCGTATAAGTGGAAGTATATTAGGAATGATTTCTTGGTTCACTATATTTGAAGGGGATAGGGTGTTATATAACATGAGTTACATACTAGACAGGACACTGGCCTAAATAGTTAATATCAGGCACAGGTATTATGAAATAAAGCAAAGGCAGACAGAAAATATTAATAATGTGGAATATTAGGTTTCTAAAACGCGATAGTCAAAACAGGATGCAAAGTCAAAGGTCAGTGCCACAGAGTATGTGAGAGAGTGTTTTGGAAGCGAAAAATTTTCTTTCAACAGCTTATTATAATTTTAGATAAATTTAACAATATGTATGTGTATATATATATATATATATATATATATATATATATATATATATATATATATATATATATATATATATATATATATATATATATATATATGTATGTGTATATATAATCTATTTGAAACTTTTTTCAATCGAGTATAACGTTAAAACATCATGTATATATTTTATTTTCTAATTTTACCTGCTACATATAATTTTGAGCAGTCGACCTCACTCATAAGTGTGTATTTTCACTTTAGGTATGACGTTTTAAATCTCGATTATTTTACTTTTAGCACCCTGATGAAGTAATAATAAAGTTACGAAATATGGGTTATATGACAAGAGGAATTTTTCTTTAATCTTTATTGCCCCAGTGACCGATGACCTGTTATTTATAAATAATTCTTATTTCAAATTCACCTTAACTTTTTTTAACTTTAAGATATTTTGAAAAAACCAAAATTTGTCATGTTCATTTTCCTCAATAACTCGATAACGCCTAACGCGACCGCTATTAAACCTTTACATTATTCAGACATTTTTTTAAGATAAATTTTCGGTGTAAACAGAAACCCCCGATTTTCAAATGTTTCCAGGTTATTAGTGCTATATTGTTTAGTTGGGTAGTCCCGGCATGTACAACATGCCGGGAAAATCTTTATTTATTGTGGAGATATTAACAAAAAATTAAATTAAACTCTAATATGAAATTAGTAGGCTTTGAAATTAAACACCAATGAGAAATAAAACCAAAAGAATGCGCCAGATAATACTGTAAAATAAATAATAATAAAAATAAATCGGAAAATTACTGACATTTAACAGCATATTAACAAAAATTTTCCAATAAAATCAGTAAAACGTTAGTGTGAAACAAAATGATAAGCTGTCAAAGTGCAATTAGTGCTACAGAGATTAGTTAAGTAAAACCTTGGGTACTCTAGTTATTGATAAGTAATTATTATTGCGTACTAAGATTAATAAGTATTGATAATGACACATAAATATTCAAACGGAGAAAAAGTTGATACGTTGGAAGTGTACTTCAAAGCATATAGAAACTGTAAAAATGCGTGCACGAGTTACGCCGAGCGCTTTCATGAAAGACAGCAACCACACAGGACACTTCTTAGCAGGATAATTAGGAATTTACTGAACCTTCGAACAAAAAATAGTTAGCTACGAAGTTAACCATGCTGATGTACGCCGAAATAATATTTTGCGAAACGTTACGAACAATCCAAGCACATCAGTTCGCCGAGTGGCTCGAGAAACTGCTATTCCAAAATCCATTGTTCAGAGAACCTTGAAGAGAAACAAATACCAGCCTTACAAATTGTACAAGGTTTAAACGATAATGACTATAACCGAAAAGTACAATTTAGCATGCGGTACATACAAAATGTGAAGATGATGGTAATTTTCCTTGGAAAATACTGTGGACAGATGAAACACGATTTACCAATTGTGGAGTGTCCAATAGGCATAACTATCATCATTGGTCTACTGAAAATCCACATTTGGTAAAGCAATGAAGCTTTCAAGCCTCTTAGTAGGCCCTTTCGTCTTTGATCACAATTTAACCGGTAACAGATATTTGGAGCTACTAATGAACGAGATAGTGCCTTCGTTGAGACAAATTATTAATCCTGATGACATGCAAACATCTGGTTCCAGCTGGATGGTAGCCCGGCCTATAACACTTGTGACGTGCAACATTTTTGAGAGAAAGCTTTAATGAAAGAGTGATTTCAAATAATGTGCCAGTGCAATGGACTGAAAGATCATCCAACCTTACCCCTCGACTTTCATTTATGGGGTACCAATGAAAATGAAGTATTTAATTATGAACCGCCAGAAACTAGGGAAAGTTTAGAACAAGGAGTGCTGGATGTGCTATGATAATTAAACGAAAACACACTTCGTTGAGTTTGTAACTCTGCTAGCATAATCTGTCAAAAGTGTGTAGAACAGAATGGTCATCATATTGAACAGTTTGTTTTAAATGACTGAACTTCTAGTACTGTTTCTTTACTTTTTAGTTTGATGACTTTGTTATCTTTTCGTCATTTTACAGTATTACATATCTTTTTCGCTTTCATTTCTCATTGGTGTTTAATCTCAAAGCCTACTAATTTCACATTAGAGATTAATTTAATTTTTTGTTAATATCTCCCCTACAAATAAAAATTTTCCAGGCATATTATACATCGTTGAAAAGCTCTGTTCAAGGACTACCCAAATAATCAAAAATGCAATATGGCCATCGTAAGAGAAACAAAAGATAGCGCTAGTAACCTGGAAATAAGTGAAAATCGGGGATTTCTGTTTACACCGAAAAATTTATCTTAAAGAAGTGTCTGAATAATGTAAAGGTTTAATAGCGGTCGCGTTAGGCGTTATCAAGTTATTGAGGAAAATTGTAATTGACAAATTTTGTTTTTTTCAAAATATCTTAAAATTGAAAAAAGTTAGGGTGAATTTGAAATCAGATTTGTTGTGAGCACTGAATTCTGAAAAATAGTATATATATATATATATATATATATATATATATATATTGTAGGTGGCGGATCGCAAACACATTTTATCATTGTAATAAACGTTTCTCAAATCGCCATTGTTACCGCGATAGAAAGGGGTAATTAGTGGTTTCTTAATATCTTGATAAATACGTCGTAAATTTTCGGAATGTTTTATGGTACACGTTTTGTACAACAAATGTGAGGGTGTATGTAACTGATATTTGGCTAGGGTCGAAAAATACATGTTGCGGTTCAACGGACAGGTGTACGCTTAAAAAGTGCTTTACTAAGTGGGCGTAACGAATCATTGGAAATTCTTATGCGCAGTCTTGATATAAAAAGTCACTAGTTAGTAATTAATTACGTGGGTACACACTGCAATCAAAGGGATCTTTGTTTAGTACGTAGAAACAAGAAACCAAAATGTAGCGCTTGTTACTGTATATTTTTAAAATTAAAATGTGCAGTAGTTAATATGAAACTGTGCCAACGTAAATTAATGTTTGTGGTTCTTTTTATTTCTTTTGAAAGACGGGGTTGATTTTCGGGCGTAGAAAATGGGGAAAGGGAAATCGGAGGGAAAGTTAGTTACAGTTAGAGTGTCGATCGAGCGAGATCGTGTACATTTTTTTTTAATTAGCCAACGCTAATTTATCTTTTCTTTCGGGTGTAAGTTGGAATGTGTTTTTCAAATATAAATAAGTCATCCCTTTTGAAGTTAAACCGCGTATGTTAACGATTTGTGTCTATAATCAGTAGAAGGGATATACATTTAAGTGTAAGTAGGTATTTTTATATAAATTAAAACTGACAGCACATAATTCTACAAGCCTATATAGCCTATTAAAAATCAAGCATTGTCTGGCAAAAGTATCTTATTCGCACGCGCGCTCATTAAGCTGAAATCTGCTAAAATAGAAGACAGTACAGGGCTCTCTCACTCTTGTATTTGTATGAATTAGAATTGTTGTTTGTTGTTTATATTTATATTCGTGTAGCGGTGGGCTGGTGAACGCGTACATGATACCGCTCTGGTTATTAATTGTAAAAGGCAATTGCCAAGTGGGTACACACTCCCGGGTCCAGATAACCATTAAACATCTCAAATTTTATTTTTATTGTTTTCATTGTTGTATAGACGAATGTGTAACTTGAGAAAGGGGCACTGTATTTTTCTAACGCACTCATTGTATTTACTGGTCACGATGTTATGATCTATTTATAACTTACCTTTGTAAGGCTTTGCTTTAATGAGTTTTTTTGTCAGTTTGTTAAGTAGAATTATTTGCCTGCGAACTCATTTATGTTTATATGTGTAATTTCTTGTAACTGTACCTATGTATTTTATGCTTTAGTAGTCAGCAACAATTGTGTATGTGTAAATTCCTTGTCTATTTTGTTTTGTCCTTGCCTTTACCTTATTATTACACGTACAATTTTACTGTTGTATTTTACATGTACCGTAATTTGATTTATTGTTTTATGTGCTTATTTACTTACCGTCATGATTGGTTTTAAAGGGGCACTGTTTGGTATTACGATTTTTATTCTGATTATTTATAACACGACTGTGGGTGTGACTACAGGTTTTATCTTCTTTATCGTGTTTCTGTGTAACTAAACTGCATTTTATTTATTTTTCTCTTAATGTTGTAATTTTGTACGCACTTTAATCTGATTGAATGGGGTTTTGTTATATTCATTGTCTTTGTTGTTATTTGATTTATTAATGTACCTGTGCAATTACTTATTTATGAATACAGTGGGTTTTATTGGTGGTTTTTTCCCACAATAGTACTTTAACGGGCTGAACCACCATTGCGCAAAGCTCGTTAATTTTAGTTTGAGTAGTTTCATTGTTTACCTGCCCCTCATGATGCAACATTTACCTCATCCAGCCTATCTAATTCAAATAGCACAGCTTATCTACCACTAGACACCTACCTTCGTTCGATCAGATTTGAGGTTTGCGAGTAATAAATACCAGATTTGCGAATAAATTCTAATCTTTTGATTATTGTCAATTAATTTGAGTAATAGTAACATTATTGTCAGTAAAGTCAAGATAAATCACTTAGCGATTGTTTTGTTCTTAAATTTACATTCTTGCAAATAAGTTCAAATTACACTTTTCTAGATAGGTTACCTAGGGGACGCTATATATATATATATATATATATATATATATATATATATATATATATATATATATATATATCGTGTGTCCCACAATGAAAAGCATGAGGATCTTGTAAACTGTTCGAGTTACAAAGATGTTCAAATTAAGAAAAAGTTGGGAAATTCCGAATACTTCCAAAAATATTTGGAATAAATCGAAAATTAGGGATTTCGTTTTCAATTTTTTCTGACTCTATTTGAAAAGATATGACAAAATAAATTTCACATTCTCATTGCTACTTTTTCTGCTCTATAAGTTGACGTTTTTGGATTTTAAATCCGACGTTTCGTTATTTCGCAACCATCATCAACATCATTTCTTTAAATACTCCAGAAAATTTGTTTTATTCTTAGTACACTCTAATTTTAATTCTAAATCCAACGACATATCATACTTAATATTTTTCTGACGTTTCGGGCTATAAAACCATCACCCTTATTTTTTTAAATACAACCCTGGTTTTTTATGCCTAACGTGTTTTGGAAGACTTTTGCATCCCAAATTCATTGATGGATTGGAAGTAGTGATCCGATCTAATTACGTTTTGAGGTAATTTAACGCACTTTTTCATTTTTTTGTTACGGTCCAGTCTTATGATTATTTAGTTTTGGTTAATTTGCAACAACATAAACTGTTTGAGCTGATTATAAACGTATCTTTACGCAACACTTCCGTAGAAACAGGAAACTAACTTTATATATAACTTTTAACAATAAGATACCTATTAATAAATACATAAATTTGTAAAATGTCCACCGCAGTAAATTTACCTATAGCAAATGATCAAATTGTGAACCGTTACTTTCAAGGCACAGGTAACATCTCCTTACAGTGGATTCAAGCACATTGGAAAGTATTTCTGAATTGATGTTGTGGAAGGCTTCGGTAACACATCTTTGCAATTGTTCTACATTTTCACAGTTAGTAACATAAATGCGATTTTTGATGTCTCTCCAAAGAAAAAAGTTCAGCAGGGTAATATCAGGCGATCGCCGTGGCCAAAATGAAATGGGTTCTAATCCATTTATCTGGAAATCGGCGTGTCAAGTACTCACGTACCACTCTCGAATTATGTGCCGAAGCCCCATCTTGCTGGACCCAACAATTTACAACATTTGCAATTGGTAAATTGTCTATATATATATATATATATATATATATATATATATTTATAACTATAGAAATAGGTTTAGTGAACGAACAGAAGTTCAATTTAATAATCATTAATTGTATTTTATTTAAAATTAACTTTTAGTAAATACAGTAAAGATTAACTCGAGTGGGTTCAAGTCCCACTCGAGTTAATCTTTACTGTATGTACTTTAAAAGTTAATTTTAAATAAAATAATAATATATATATATATATATATATATATATATATATATATATATATATATATATATATATATATATATATATATATATATATATATATATATATATATATATATATATATATATATATATATATATATATATATATATATATATATAGAATATAGGAAGCAACAGAAACAACAAATATACGACTGTTCCCTCAACAAGGGGAATTTATTGATAAATTCCCCAACAATGAATGATATGTAACTATATCTAACAACAACCCAAAGACTAAACAGTCGATATAATTTACTCTTATATTTATTATAGTGGAACGTTGATTACGTTTCTCCAAAGACTAGATAATTTGTGCTTGCACACCTAACATGCAGTTATTTTCCCCGAAAACAAAGCTAAGTATAACTGTATCCTAATATCACGATATGCAACAGTAAACTTTGTACTTAACATATATTTCAATATTAATACTGACGAGGGCAAGTCGCGAGATTTTACTTGTACTAACATCAACTTATAAATTTATGAATAACAACAAAAGAACGTAATACCCCTGTCTGGTCCGTTGAAAGTTCTTTCAGAACGTAAACCGGAAAAGGCAAATTTACACACACACACACACACACACACACACACACACACACACACAAATATATATATATATATATATATATATATATATATATAGGATGGATAGAAGGATAATGAATTGCCAATAGATGCCTATGAACAGCTATATTAAATTTTCTCATATCATAAGTGAGAGGAAAACAGGAACTAGGGAGATCATTCCAGAGTTTAGAAGCCGTGTATAATATATATATATATATATATATATATATATATATATATATATATATATATATATAACCAGTTATGTTTTGATTTCAGGAAGGTAACAATCCAACTTGCCTTTAGTTTCACTGTAGCCAAGCACAAACTCCCATTAATAATTACAGCTTCAATTATCTAAATAATCGGAGAGGCTTGTTCAGTTCACTATATTAATCCTAGCATGCATATACGAGTAACTAATCAATTAAAATTAGATACCAACGATCTGAACACTATTATCCCTAATGAAAGAAAATTTGTACTTGAAAGTAACAACAATAATTTAAGAAAATAACATGGTGTCCCATGCTAACGTTTGATCTACTTAATACATAAATGATACGAAAGATACAACCGGTACAGACGCAATGCTTTGAATTTCTGCTACTGCGAACGGTAGCGTAAATAGTAGCTAATAAAATAGTACCAAAGATGAATGGTAAATGTTAACACCGAAATTGCAACACAGGTAAAGAGTTCATTAAAATTGTTTGTAATATTATTAACTTAAATGCATTTTTTTCTGGATACTGTAGTGATACCTGCTGAAGGCAACGTATAACCGTATAATAGGATCGAAAGTAAACTCAGCAATACGATGTTTATTAGTACATGCGATAATGGAATAGTCTGACCTGGTGTGGACGAATACTTGAGCCTTAATTAGTACATGCAAAATAGTAACGGATATAATATGTAACGTGTAAAAATCGATATCGGATCTTTTCGTATCGACTTTATAATTTTCTTTGTTTGCTGCAAAAGAAAAAATTTATCTGTAGATTGAATATTTAAGGATTCTCATTTAAGGATTACTCGTTCCTTCTTTCGCTAGAATAATGTGTCTAAATTTTCTGTATCTACTTACTATTTACTCTTTACATTAGTTTGAAATAAACCTACTAGTGCCATCTATGGGATGTACGTGGGTTCTGGTTAGTTTCATATTCATACATTTAAAAAGCGATCTGTTACCATGCTGAATTACTACTAGATGGGAGTAATTTTAAATAGGTATATCTTACAAACAATTCTTTATTGAAATACATATAAATTTGATTTTGGCAACAATGATTTTTGATAAGAACATTTTGGGTGTGTACCTTCTTTTCCAAGCAGTCATTGTTGAAGTGAATATATTTTGAGAAAATCTCTCTTTTTGCTGTTTCGTCGATATTAAGCATCACTTCATAGGGAAATTTTCATATATAATATTTCTTTACGTTGTAATCGCTTATAATGCGGATGTAGGAAAATTTTACTTGCATACACAACTTGGTAACTTTGCTCGGCTTCTTGCAACTTCGTTGTAATTAGAACTTCACTTTCACGCTTAAAATACGATAATTCAATACTGTTTCGTAAAAGAATAATAATTTAACCAGATCGTGTTAAATTACCACATAGAGCTCGTCTTTGATCTACAGAGGTAAAACAACGTTATATGAATAAATTGCTATTACATCCCTGACCTTCCTTCCAGCTTTTATTTATTGGTGCTTTGAGAGTATACGTTATGTACCTTCTTGTCTCACTTTTATTTTTGCTACGATGTTCTCTTAACTGGGACTACTCGTAAATGACTGGTAACTGTGCTTCAAATATTTTTGGTCTCGTTATCGTTGAGGTTACATTGTCACTGGAGATTATGATGATGTAATCTAAGCTGTACTAATTAAAGCTCAAGTATTCGTCCACACCAGGCCAGACTATTCCATTATCACATGTACTAATAAACATCGTATTGCTGATTAAAAATTATTATTAATTTTATTAAATACATAAATAAAAAGTTTATCTCGGGTAGGATTTGTACCTACGACCTCTACATTGCTAGAGTACCGCGCTAACCAACTGCGCCATCAAGGTTCAAGCCCCAATCGATGTAAATTTTGTCTTTATGTATGTAGAACGGATGTAAATTCTATATATAATGAGATTGCAATCAAATTACTTATATTAATGGAATATAAGTCTGCAATATCGCAAGGATTCACACGTACCAAAGCAGCTTGACTAATATTAAATTATTATAAGTTTTTGTTATGAACGAATAAGTTCAAAGGTAAATATGTAATTAAAAATTATTATTAATTTTATTAAATACATAAATAAAAAGTTTACCTCGAGTAGGATTTGAACCTACGACCTGTACTTTGCTTGAGTACCGCGCTAGTTTACTATCGATCCTATTATACGTTATACGTTGCCTTCAGCAAAGTTATTGAAATGTAATAATATTTTATTAAACTTTTTTTCCATTTTAAATATCAGGACTAGACAGATTTTCGAGTACTGTGCGTCTATTTTCTAGAAACTCGAAAAATTCATTTAACTTAGGCAATGCTTTAATATCTCTTTCTTCCTCAAATATTTTCTTAGAATTATAATCTAGCTTTTGCTGAAAATTGAAAATTAATAATGCTTCAAGAATTTCTTTATCTTTCAAATTTTTCAATGACTCTAAATCACTTTTACAAGTAGTGGCAAAATCTCTCAAATTTTGAGGATTACACTTTGTTATAATTGGAGCATTTAAAATATTACTAAAATAAGAATTCACAATTTTATATTTATTTTCAAATCTTTTCTTTAACAGTGAAACTGCAGTAATAAAATTATCACTAGTTACTTGTAATGAATTTACAATACTTAAAGCTTCACCTTTTAGCAATGTCTTTAAATAATAGAATTGAGGTATATTAATTTGCGGCAATTTTATTTTGGGATAACAGTGAGATGCTACAGTGACATTGTCATTTTGAGAAGAGACTGTCAGAGAAAATGTTATTTTTAGGAGATAATTTTTCTATAGAATTTCTAATTGCAGCAAGAGTATCAAAATGTTTGATTTCGATCTCGTCCCTATCCTCAGGATCTGTTTGATTCTCTATATCAATTAAATAATTTGAAATTTCATCTTGAGCAGTATTATATTTCATAAATGTATCTTGCAAAACGTCTTCTCATGATTTAAATTTATTGGTTTCATTTTCAATACCTTTATTTTGCAAAACCCAATTACGCATTCTAGTAGTTTGAGCCTTAGCACTTGTGCTGTTGATTTTAAGTTTAACACATCCATTGTGACAATTAAATCTTATGAAATACGTTTTAAGTAAATTAAAATATAGCGCAATAAAGAGGAATATAAAAGTAAAACACAAAATGATCTTTAAGGAGAGAACGCATTAGGTGGTCGGGGTGTTCCAAGTTGGCTCGGCCCGAGGTTCGAACTAAGTTCAATCTCATTTATTATATGGTATACTCTACTTTTAACAAGATCTTGCTGGTATGGTGTAACATTTTTAACAATTTTACCCATACTTACAAAAAAGTGTATTATTGGATCTTCTAATTCCACGTGTCTTTCCGTCGGTTTCTGCTTTTCTAAATAATTTTGAAATACACTTGCTACAGAGACATCATTTTGTTGGTAAGGTTTTGGTCTAGCATGTGTACGTCTTCCTGCTCTAGAAGTGACAGCAGGGGCCGAAGATACGTTACTTAGTGATGGAGATGGTAACGGAGATGATAACATCTCTGTCTGCATTTGGGTCGACATTTCTTCTTGAATGTTTTCATCCAGAACTTCTTCAGAATCTAGCGATTGATCATTTATATTTGAAATAGTCCTACAAATAATATAATATAAGAATGAGGTAATATTATTAACCTAACCTAGTCAAATCCTCTGCCAATTCATGGGCACGTAGCTACTACTTATGTTCCCAATTTCCAATTTTTTACCCACTTCAGTGTGTGGTAGCTAAAAATTATTACTTAGGGAAAAATATTACAACCTATTTTAATTCACCTGAAGGTTCAGTACCTTGGCAAATACACATTGTGTACGCGAGTCGTCAAGAAAATGTACTAAATGTTATATAAAATCTAACAAAAGCAATAAATAAATAAACATAGCTTACCTGTTTGTTTCATTTCAACACTAATTTCCACCCAGCAATTGTCTTTTCTTTGCTGATTGGCATAGTTTTTATCAGCAGGGTCATACAATTCAACATATTTTTCAACTAATGTTATTAACTTTTCATCCCCCATATTCCAGCACGCGTGAAACAGCACACACAGCAATCACAAAACGAATGAAAAACAGCGTCAGTGTAGTCATGAATGTTGCCGATTTACTTCGATTATAAACGATTCATAGAATTAGCATGGTACGCGAACATCAAAAACGCGCAGACTAGACGTTCCCGAGCTCGTCTCCATCGCATCGCGGTCTCCCGAGATTCTTTCGAAAAGATCAGAGTAGAGCGCGTAGCGAGCGAGCATAGCTCTAGAACACCAAGTGCAAATGCATTGCGTTATGAACATGAAAAAGATCTTCATTGAGCGCGGTCGAGACTAGCATGGTCCGTGATGCGACGGGACCGCGACCGCCTAATGCGTTCCCTCCTTTAATGTGAACTACTTGAGAAACTACTTGAATCCTCTTGGAAGATTGAAAATTCACTTAGTTCTTCTTGGAGATTTGAATGCTCACCTAGAAATTAAACTTCATTCGGCTTCCTTAAAAGATTGTGACTCATCAAATTTATACTGGCTTGATGTAGGACGTAGGAAACTAATTTATCCGGCTCGAGGAACCAAATATTTAGGATTTTAGTCCTATACAAAACTACGCTAATATTACACAATGTCCGACATTATTTTCCGTAACTGCAACAACGGAATTTATATATATATATATATATATATATATATATATATATATATATATATATATATATATATATATATATATATATATATATATATATAAGTGTTTCTGAAATAGGGTTCCGAATTTCTACTGCATGTAGAACTCATTAAAATAAGACAAAATGTTCCTATAAACATGTGCCCTAAAACGCACCCTTAAAAAGTTACAGGCCCTTGAAAGGGTTCGAATGAAACTGATTTTATCCAATTATTTCAAAAACGATAAAAGATAAAGGGAACATACATAACTTTTCACGCCGAGTAACATGAGCTAGGCCATTTTTCGTTATTCGAATCATATGCGTCCTTTTCAGGGGGATGAAAAGGGTATCAAGTCCCTAAAAAATTTTGTACGACATTTTTGCAATTTTATGTACTAAATGATTCTGATTATTTCTAAATGCAATTTGGCTAAATAATAGGAACGTTTCTGAATTGATTCCGAAGTGAATAACAGTAATTTTATCAAATAATTATAATTTTCAAACTCATTTTACACAAAAACCGTTGCCCATATCGACTTACGCAAAGACGACATTTTTTACATAAAACTGTCCAAAATTTATGAATTTGTTAAAAAAAATTGCGAAAAGGTCGTACAAAATTTTTTAGGGACTTGATACCCTTTCCATCCCTCTGAAAAGGACGCCTATGATTCGAATAACGAAAAATGGCCTAGCTCATGTTACTTGGAGTGAAAAGTTATGTATGTTCCCTTAATTTCATCTCTTTATCTTTTATCGTTTTTGAAATAATTGAATAAAATCAGTTTCATTCGAACCCTTTCAAGGGCCTGTAACTTTTTAAGGGTGCGTTTTAGGGCACATATTTATATGAACATTTTGTCTTATTTTAATGAGTTCTACATGCGGTAGAAATTCGGAACCCTATTTCAGAAACACCCTGTATATATATATATATATATATATATATATATAAGAAGACAGAAGACTGATAACACTTTCTGGAGAGTCCTCTGAGCCCAACTGTCTATTACATAACATTACCACATGCACGGAAGTTCTCCACCCATAACAAAATGGATTTTCGGCCAAGACCAGTATTGCGAGGAGGAATTTCATAACGAGTACGCAGCGCACGCTGCATTGCAACAATAAACTTGGTGGAAAAATATGTTTCGACAGCAAAAGCACGTTGCTCGTTTGATCAAACTATGAGTACAACTAATGACTGCCCCACAAGTTTACTTTTTAATTTAAGTTTAATGTTACTGTTAGATGTCAGTCGAAATTGACAAAGCATCAAATCGAAATTGACAAAGCATCAAATTTTTGCTTTTCATGGCACTCTAATTAACAAATTAAGAAACTTAACCTGTAATAATTTTGTATAAGATAAAAATAATGGAAAAATTGAAAATTCCGCAACAGATACCGACTACAGCAGTGTATCGACAAAAAGGTATATCACTTGAATGATAAGTTGTTGAAAACCAAGTAAAATTACATTCCAGTTGTACCCTTCTGATCCTACAATAAAGTTTTGTTATTTTTTAATTTACCTTCAAAGTTAGGGATACTCCGCTGCCCCACCGTATTTGTAAAATTAGTAATTAAATTAATTTTCATTTTCATTGGATGGTGAGAGTGTAAATTTAAAAGACAGTTGCAGTTGGTTGGTTTTCTATACCTTCTAATAATAATAGTATTATTTACATTTCTTATCTAGAAATGGAACTGAATTATCATTTTCTTTTTCAACAGTGACTTTAATGTTTTCGTCAAAACTATTAACAATATTGAGAGTTTCATCAATGAAATTTTCAGGTATACAAAGTCTCAAATCATCTACATATCTCTTTAACAAAGGAATATTAAAAGTGAGTTTATGTATACAATAATTTAGTAGTTCATCAAATACATAACTATATAATATGGGAAAATGTTTGAACCCATAGGTGTACCAAATATTTGTTTGTAAGGTTTATTATTGAGAACAAGCATGTCAAATCAAAAATGAAATCAGTTATCTTTATAAACGTTGTATTATCGATATTACAGTAGTTGCTAATAGTATCCCATTTTTTTGTTTATGCAAGTCGTTGTAAGACAAAGAGGTAAGTTTGTGAAAATGGATGTAACATTTAAGCTTATTATGACATAATTTGGTGGTAATTAAAAATTGGTAATGAATTCGTTAACATTTAAAGAATCTGTAATATTCGCCATGTGTCTGGCCTACCACGTCACATAAAATTGAAAGAAACGAGTTAGCTCGACTAGTAACTCAGTCCAACGGTTCTAAGACCGTAAAGCACTCGGATAGCGTGGGTGTTTTGAAGCGTTAATAAAGAGTAAATAAATGGTTAGGCTAGTTAGAAAGCAAGAACAAAATTGTGAACAAAGAGGTAGGGAGAACAGACAAGAACCAGACGCCTCAAGTGCTAAAGAGAGAAAAGATAAATTATTATTTCTTGAAATAGAGACCTTGTAAAGCTTGAACCAGGGAAACAACAGAAACAGCAAATAGACGACTGTTCCCTCAACAAGGGGACTTTATTGATAAATTCCCCAACAATGAATGATATGTAACTATATCTAACAACAACCCAAAGACTAAACAGTCGATATAATTTACTCTTATATTTATTATAGTGGAACGTTGATTACGTTTCTCCAAAGACTAGATAATTTATGCTTGCACACCTAACATGCAGTTATTTTCCCCGAAAACAAAGCTAAGTATAACTTTATCCTAATATCACGATATGCAACAGTAAACTTTGTACTTAACATATATTTCAATACTAATACTGACGAGGGCAGGTCGCGAGATTTTACTTGTACTGGCATCAACTTATAAATTTATAAATAACAACAAAAGAACGTAATATCCTTCTCTGGTCCGTTGAAAGTTCTTTCAGAACGTAAACCGGAAAAGGCAAATTTATATATATATATATATATATATATATATATAATTCATGAGAGACCTCTACACAGTGACACAGTGGTAGTTTAGTGTGCAATCAGCAGTGAAGGATTATTGGGTCTTATTTCTTTGAGGAGAACAATAACGCTGTTCAATTCTGAGCGGTATGTAAACATGATCCAACAATTTCTTGAACCACAATTTCAACAGATTGATTTGGGACTAGTGTGGTTTCAGAAGGATGGTGCCACGGCCCATACTGCTAGAAATTCGATCGCTGTTTTGAGGGAAATGTTCCCCCGGCGCTTGATCTACCGGTATGGTGGTATTCCATGGCCCGCGCGCTCGCCAGATTTAACTCCGTGCGACTTTTTTTTATGGGGCTACCTGAAGAGTAAGATGTTTCAACATCGTCCCAGGACCCTAGAAGCCCTCAACCATGCAATACGGTTTGAAGTTGGCCACATGCCGCAACAGATGCTTCGTAGAGTTACGCGGAACTTCAGAAACCGACTAAGCAGTGTATTGACAATGAGAGACATCACTTGAAGGATTTGTTGTTTAAAACAAAGTAAAATTAACGTCCACTTGTTCCCTTCTGATCCCACACTAAAGTTTTGTTCTCACATTTATTGTTATTTTTTAATTTATCTTCAAAGTTACAGATACTTCGCTGCCCCACCTTGTAGAATAAAAAAAGTGCTCATACCTCTTTCATTAGTGATATCTTGTTGAACTTCAAAATATTCTTCTTGAAAATTCCTATCCCGAATATTTAATAAACAGAATTATTTTTAGCACATCCAATTTTAATATCTCCCCAACTACAAACAATCAAACAACTATTTTCAAATCTTTACCTTATATAGAAGGACTAACTTTCAAATTAATTAAACTTTTTAGAAATGAAAATAACTTAAAGATAGCTAAAACTAATTTACTTACGATATTTCAACTTTATTCCACATTAAAAACGCCTATATCTATTAATAATAAATCAAATTTAATTTATGAAACTCTTTGTAAAAATTGTAATGAGGTATACATTGGTTAAACTAATAGAATGCGCAAAGACAGAATCATCTCACACAAAAGTGATTGTAGACGTAATGTAAAATCTTGCAGTCTTGCTGAACATGCTGTAGAGAAAGATCATCAAATTGACTATAATGTTACTAAAATTTTAACAATTGAAAAGATCTCAACAAACGACTTTTTTTTGAAATGGTTTATATTAATAATAATGGCAGAACAATGAATAAGAAGACTGATATAAAAAACTTGAGTACTGTGCATCTATTTTTGTTAAAGAAACAAAAAGAAATAAATTTTTTACCTTACCTTCTCAAATTAATATGATTTTAGACTCCATATGTATTTCACTCTGTTGAAGAAATATTCTCCAACCCGGTGTATATATATATATATATATATATATATATATATATATATATGTAATGTTTGATTGAATTGATTAAATTATTGGAAATTATTGGATTAAATAATCGAATATGGGGCTATAAGTTAATATTAATTATAATGAGGGGATAGGGATCAAATGTATTTAGTTTGGAAAATTAAATTTAAACTGAATGTGTGTATAAGAAATACACTTTATAAAATTATTACAAATGTATAAAATTTATTCTGAATAGAATTTACTTCCAACGCATGCGTTGTAATGTAATTAAGTGAAGTAATAATTTCAAAATTGTCAAATAATAATTTAGAAATTAACTGTTTATGTCCACAAAGAAAATAATCTAAAATTTTGTTGGCTTTACAAGTGTTTATACAAGTAATTGTTTGAAATTCTATACCAATACATATATCTAATGAATAATAAATTTGCAGGAAATTTACCAAATAAATGTCCACAATAAATAGGGTTATATACAAAAAAATGTGACTCACATATACTGTCCTCAATGCAAATTGATGTCTTCGAGCTGTTCCAAATTGATGCAGGCACTTTCCACTCGATTCTAGTTGTTACCATACACCCATATGCAGCTAACCGGTACTTGGATTGTCGATGACAGCAACTTCCAAAAAACTAATGATGTTTCTTTCCAAATCGGCAACACTCCAGTCACTTATTTTAATTTGGTAAAATTTTTGGTTTAGATAAATTAAAACTTATTGAATGTTATCGTTTAAAAAGAAATATTTAAATGTTGTCCAAAATTTTGTTATTGTCACTTTTATTTTAGATACCGGATCAAATTTATTTTATTTAGAAGAAATTATACCCAGAAATAAAACACCAATATAAATAAATGTGATTTTAATTTGGTAGAACGGAATTAAATCAAATATGAAAACACGAAAAACTCTTAACAAAATCGTAACACAAATTAACTCGTACAATATTTTCCGAAAACTAGCAGGTATCGGAGACCGAACTATTTTATTTAATCGCCGGTATAAGAACAATTGCTCTCGAATAATTTTCTGCGTTAAATGTAACTTTCTTTACGATGATTAAATTAGGTTATGAAAACTTACTTTTTTACACAAATGCACAACACTGCTTTAACCTTATTTTAAACTTTAACAAATTCTAGAGAGAGATCAGCATTTCCAGGGCAATTCCTTTTATACCTTTTTGGTTGTTACTAAAAATTCAATTTTTTTTTAGCCATATTACCTAAGTAACTAAGGCTCTGATTGGTCGAAACATTTACAAATTTGGCCTAAAATGGAAATTTGGCCATAACTTTCTTATACATTAACGAATTTAAAAACTAACAACACAAATGAAAACTACATAAAATTTCGAACAAAAAGACACCTAACAAGCTATGGTTCCTAAAAATAATATACGAAATCACTTAATCTAAACTGAATTTGCTTATAACTATCTACACTTACAAGCTACACTTAATCTAATTACATAAACGGAATTCTGAGAAAATTTTACATAAGAAAACATACTTTTAGTGTTAGAAATCTCAAATTTGAAGAAATTTTAAGTTTAAGTAAAAATATTCTAAATTCACCTCATATTTAACACAATTTTGCGGTGAAAAGCAATGTATCCTTATAAAAACTGTGAGATACTGAGAAAGAACGCCTATTAATTGCTTTAAGAGCAAAATTAAAGCCTAATAATATGAAAAAACTATAAAATTATGGAAAAAACCTAGAAATTATAACCTAACCAAACTTATATCTAAAATTGGAAATAACTCATATTTAAAAATGTTTTCAACACTCAAAATGTTGTTAGAGGTTTGTAAAACTTGTCTTTAATATTTTCACTATACATTTCTAATGCATTAAGTCATATATTGTTGCATTAAAAAAGTCCCTTCGTCTAACACACTTACTGAAATTTTCATTATAAAACTGTATATCACTATGAATGTCTTTATGCTAAATTGTTCTATGCATTGTTCTTGCTGTTAAACTTACATCACAATGTTCGTCACAGAATTTCTTCCAGAAATATGTGCGAAAAATGTCTAAAATGTCCATATTATAACCCTTTTATGAAATTTTTACATTTCCTGCTTTCGAAAACTATTTATACAATATCCTTAACCTAATCCTAACTATACAGTTTATGTTTAAACACCTGTAAAGTGTTCACTTGCCAAAATACCCTCGAAAAATTGAGTTTTATTGAAATAAATGAAATGCTAAATTGACTTTACGAAAATAGGTGTATTTAACATTCTTGACATTTTTGTTGGTAGCACAATGCTTTTTATGATGAAACCAAACTATGTAAATAATATTCAGGCTATTTTATACAAAACAAATCTATTTTAAACACATCGTGAACCAGATTTCTATAAAACAGTGTCTCGCACATGTATCGAGCTTGAAATCACCCATTTTTATTACTAAATTGTCATTTAAACTGTACGATCCTTCTTTTACTTCTTTCTGAACATCTCAATATATATATATATATATATATATATATATATATTATTTTATATTATAATGATTTCCACATGAATATGGAATGCTACTACACATAAATATTCATCTTTGACATGCCTACGGCCAATTTGAAAGGAAAATTATTTTAATTTTTCAAACACTCTTAGAAACTAAATTTGACAAAATGGGCATAAATATAGTGAATTGTAACTTGAAATTGAGGCTACTTTACTATTTTTGCCTCTTATAATTTATTTTACACAAATCGTCTCAATCTAAAATAATTTTTACATAAATTTTATGTGAGGAAATAACATAACCTCATATTGTTAATACAATTTTCAATGTATAATTTCACACTTTTAACCACTTTAAATGTTTGTGAAAGTGTTTAAACTTAACGTTTATATGTCAATTTAATTTATTTTAACACTTTCGCAGGTTCATAAGTTCTTCTACGACTAGTGTCGAATTGTTGCAAATCACTAGTTTAAGGTCTGTAAATGTTGATTAAACAATAATTCCAGAGCTGCTGCTTAATTTATGTTTTATAGTTAATCACTAATGTAATTGTTGTGTTTTTTCGTAAATTTTAGCACTTCTATACGTTTATCGCACTAACACGAATGTTTTCATGATTCTTGGCTGCGTACATTTAAATTGTGACATTGATACCAGCCTATATCTAGTTTTGAACATTAGTTTTGTAAACTACAGCATATATCTCATGTCGTCAGGGAACATTATGTTTAAATAAACTTACTAACTAAATATGAACTTGAATTAAATCAAAACGATAACTAACATACCCTATACTTCAATGTAATGTGCTGTCGATTATACTTATATTAACATTTTATTAAGAAATATTTAAATTTACATACATCTCAATGTTTATTAACCATTCTTATCTAGAATTATCTATAATGAGATGTACCATTTGTACGAACTAAAGAAATAATTCACTATGTGACTTACATAGCTACTCGAATGTAATTTAAATCATCTCAATATATAAATGATTTCCGTTGTTGCAGTTACGGAAAATAATGTCGGACATTGTGTAATATTAGCGTAGTTTTGTATAGGACTAAAATCCTAAATATTTGGTTCTTTGAGCCGGATAGATTAGTTTCCTACGTCATACATCGAGCCAGTATAAATTTGTTGAGCCACAGTCTTTTAAGGAAGCCGAATGAAGTTTAATTTGAAGGTGAGCATTCAAATCTCCAAGAAGAACTAAGTGAATTTTCAACCTTACAAGAGGATTCAAGTAGTTTCTCAAGTAGTTCACATTAAAGGAGGGAACGCATTAGGCGGTCGCGGTCCCGTCGCATCACGGACCGTGCTAGTCTCGACCACGCTCAATGAAGATCTTTTTCATGTTTATAACGCAATGCATTTGCACTTGGTGTTCTAGAGCTATGCTCGCTCGCTACGCGCTCTACTCCGATCTTTTCGAAAGAATCTCGGGAAACCGCGATGCGATGGAGACGAGCTCGGGAACGTCTAGTCCGCGCGTTTTTTATGTTCGTGTACCATGCTAATTCTATGAATCGTTTATAATCGAAGTAAATCGGCAACATTCATGACCTTCACTGACGCTGTTTTTCATTCGTTTTGTGATTGCTGTGTGTGCTGTTTCAACGCGTGCTGGAAAATGGAGGATGAAAAGTTAATAACATTAGTTGAAAAATATGTTGAATTGTATGATCCTGCTGATAAAAACTATGCCAATCAGCAAAGAAAAGACAATTGCTGGGTGGAAATTAGTGTTGAAATGAAACAAACAGGTAAGCTATGTTTATTTATTTATTGCTTTTGTTAGATTTTATATAACATTTAGTACATTTTCTTGACGACCCGCGTACACAATGTGTATTTGCCAAGGTACTGACGTTCAGGTGAATTAAAACAGGTTGTAAATTTTTCCCTAACATTCATTGCGCTCTGTCCAAAGTTGCCTACAATATTTGAAATATTACGTAAACCTTTCGGTTTCCGTGCATTATTAGATAATTGAAAATGATCACTTTTACAAAAATTATGCAAGCAGCAGGTAGGAAGTACAACAGCTTTTATATTTTCTGGTTTCAATCTGAGCCAACGTTGGTAGATGCCAAATTTTTGAACTAGAATTCCAAATGCATTTTCGGAAACCCTACGTGCTCTTGAGAGCCTATAATTAAAAATCCTTTTTCGGTCATTTTGAACTTCAAGAAGCGAAGATCCTGGAGCAGGACGTAACAAATAGTGTTTTAGTGGGAAGGCTTCATCGCGAACTAGAACATGTGGTAAAGGTTCTTGCATACCTGTAAGAATCTTAGCATCTGGTATATCTAAAGTATTGTTTTGTAGACCTTTTCCCAAAGCCGACCGTGAGAAAATTCCCTCATCACTATTTTTTCCATAACTGCCTATGTCCACAGCAATGAGCTTGTAGTCTGCACCAACCAAAGCCAGAAAATTCCAAAACGTACTAAATTGTTTTTCGCTTTCTTCCCACATTGCCTTGGTTGGTGTGAGCATCACTAATGGGAGAAGCTTTTTGCACATTGTCTCACATGTGTATATTACTACTTCTTTAACTGTTGTGTATCCCAGTCTATAGCTATTTCTTATTGTTTTAAAAGTGTCTCCTGTTGCCACGTACCTGAAAAAAGGAAAAACACAAATTGAGGTACACCAATTGCTAATATTAAACTTTTCTTTTAGTGAAATATGTTAAAAAAAGATGGGCGGCACTAAGAGCGATGTATCGGAGAGCACTGAAAAAACGAAGTGATACGCGCAGTGGCCAGGCAGCAACCAACACAAAAAAATGGGGGTTTGAGGAACAAATGAACTTCCTAAGATTACATACCAACGAAGAGTAAGTAATAATTTTTAGCTACCACACACTGGTGTGGGTAAAAAATTGGAAATTGGGATTGGGATTAAAACATAAGTAGTAGCTTCGTTCCCATGAATTGGCAGAGCATTTGACTAGGTTAGGTTAATAATATTAATATTAATAATATTTCCTCATTCTTATATTAAATTATTTGTAGGACTATTTCAAATATAGGTGATCAATCGCTAGATTCTGAAGAAGTTCTGGAGGAAAACATTGAAGAAAAGTCGACTCAAATGCAGACAGAGATGTTATCATCTCCGTTGCCATCTCCATCACTAAGTAACGTATCTTCGACCCCTTCTGTCACTTCTAGAGCAGGAAAACGTACATATGCTAGACCAAAACCTTACCAACAAAATGATGTCTATGTAGCAAGTGTATTTCAAAATTATTTAGAAAAGCAGAAACCGACGGAAAGACACGTGGAATTAGAAGATCCAATAATACACTTTTTTGTAAGTATGGGTAAAATTGTTAAAAATTTTACACCATACCAGCAAGATCTTGTTAAAAGTAGAGTATAACATATAATAAATGAGATTGAACTTAGTTCGAACCTCGGGCCGAGCCAACTTGGAACACCCCGACCACCTAATGCGTTCTCTCCTTAAAGATCATTTTGTGTTTTACTTTTATATTACTCTTTATTGCGCTATATTTTAATTTACTTAAAACGTATTTCATAAGGTTTAATTGTCACAATGGATGTGTTAAAGTTAAAATCAACACGCACAAGTGCTAAGGCTCAAATTACTAGAATGCGTAATTGGGTTTTGCAAAATAAAGGTATTGAAAATGATACCAATAAATTTAAGTCAAGAGAAGACGTTTTGCAAGATGCATTTATGAAATATAATACTGCTCAAGATGAAATTTCAAATTATTTAATTGATATAGAGAATCAAACCGATCCTGATGATAGGGACGAGATCGAAATCAAACATTTTGATACTCTTGCTGCAATTAGAAATTCTATAGAAGAATTATTTCCTAAAAATAACATTTTCTCTGACAGTCACACTTCTCAAAATGACAATGTCAATATAGCATCTCACTATTATCCCAAAATAAAATTGCCGCAAATTAATATACCTCAATTCTCTGGTAATTTTTCTGAATGGGAAACATTTTTTGATCTGTTCATCTTGCTTATTGATAAAAATAGTCAATTTACAGATGTTGAAAAATTTTATTATTTAAAGACATTGCTAAAAGGTGAAGCTTTAAGTATTGTAAATTCATTACAAGTAACTAGTGATAATTTTGTTACTGCAGTTTCACCGTTAAAGAAAAGATTTGAAAATAAATATAAAATTGTGAATTCTTATTTTAGTAATATTTTAAATGCTCCAATTATAACAAAGTGTAATCCACAGAATTTGAAAGATTTTGCCACTAATAGTAAAAGTAATTTAGAGTCATTGAAAAACTTAAAACTTGAAGCATTATTAATTTTCAATTTTCAGCAAAAGCTAGATTATAGTTCAAAGAAAATATTTGAGGAAGAAAGAGATATTAAAGAGTTGCCTAAGTTAGATGAGTGTTTCGAATTTCTAGAAAAGAGATGCACAGTACTCGAAAATCTGTCTAGTGTTGATATTAAAATGGAAAAAAAGTTTAATAAAATATCATTACATTCCAATAATTTTAATCATAACATGCAAAGACAAATCATATTTTGCTCATACTGTAACGATAACACCCATAGAATATATGTTTGCAAAACATTTATATCACTTTCTGTACCAGATAGATTGGCGTTCATCAAATCTAAATATTATTGTTTAAATTGTTTAGGTAATAAACATCTGATTGAAAATTGCACCTCAAGTTCAAGTTGCTCACAGTGTAATAAAAAGCATCACACCTTGTTACACTTAAATTAAATTCCTCAAAAGAACTATCCTCAAAATTTCCAAAACAATTCATACTCTCAAAACCAATATCAAAATGTTGCATCTGATAAATCTCATCAGGTTGCTCCTCTGCAGCAAATGCAAATTCTCGTCAAGACAACAGTCCAAATCCTTTATGTGCCAATCACTCTTAGAAAACGCAAAATCACCTCGGATTCCATCTCGTAATAGTTACAACAGAACCTCAGAGAACTTAGCTATCGATCAAGTGAATGATCAACCCTGTAGTTCAAATAATATCTCAGCTTTATCTAGAAAAACTCTCACATACTTTTAGTTACAGCTCAAGCTACTATCTACTCAAAACAAAATGAACCTATTTAAATTAGAATACTTCTAGATAGTGGAAGTCAAAACTCCTTTATAAGTCAACATTTAGTTGACAAATTAGGTTATAATACCTACATATAATAAAAATTTAAACATTTTTGGAATTTCTCAGTCTTACATTCTCGAGTCAAATGATTACCATTATTTTGCACTCTAATGTTGATTGCTCAAAAAGATTAAAAGTATCTTGTGTAGTACTTGACAAAATTACAGATAAGTTATCACAAACACTCATGTCCACGAAAATTAAAAATTCTTGATCACATATTTTCAAACCTCGCAGACCCTGACTTTTCCACTCCGAATGAAATTGAAGTTTTACTTGGAGCGGATGTTTATTATGATCCATTAACATATGGGTTTGTAAAAGTGGGTAAAAATCTCCCTACTCTTCTCAAAACATACTTGCGGTGGATAGTCTCAGGAAATATTTCGCACTATTGTATTAACCAATTGCCCTCATTTTCGAAATCTTATCAGTATCACGTAACTACATCCTCTGTAAACGATACTGAACTCGATTCAATTCTTACAAGTTTTTGGAACATTTAAGAAATGCCAAATAAGTCTGTTCTCGCTCACGAAGATGAAATTTCCGAACAAATTTTCACTCGTACAACTAAAATTATCGAAAATGGTCGCTTTCAAGTTGATGTACTACTTAAATCACTCACTGAGTACTGCAAGATTAGTGAATCACTAAATCTTGCTCAAACACGATTTCTGTCTCTTCAAAAGAGATTCGAGAAAAAACCTAATCTGTTTACAGAGTATAAAAATTTTGATAGATGAATTTCTAAATCACGCTAGAATTGTTCCCCTCTCCAACACTAACAAAATTGGCGAAAATAAATATTTCATCCCTCACTTGTGTGTCATACGAGGGTCGAGTTCAACTCAGAGTTGTATTTGACGCTTCATGTAGAGCATCATCAGATTTCTCTCTGAATTATGTCACCTTAAAAGGTTATCGTGTACAACCTGATTTATACGACATCCTTTGTCGTTTTCGTACATTTAGGTTCGTACTCATCGCCGACATAGAGAAGATGTAAATTAGGTTAAAACCAGGTCAAGTCTTTTTACAAATATTCTATGGCGTGATTCTCCCCAAGGTCCTTTATCATGTATTGAGCTTCTCACCGGCACATATGGGACAAATTTTGCCCCTTTGTCGCCACTCGTGTTTTGAAAGAAATAGCTATTCAAAGAACACAATACCTCTTTGCATCTAATGCTCTTCTTGCTCAAACATATATGGATGACGTTTTAGCTGGATGCAATAGTCATGATGAACTGCAAACTCTTTACTCTCAATTAAACTCACTCCTAAGTCACTTGGGATTGCATCTAAGAAAATGGTGTTCCAATTCGAATAAATTCTTACACAGTATTTCTCATGAACAAATATCCGAATTTGATATTAATCTTACATGGTCACCTTGTAAATTGTTAGGATTACATTGGAACCCCTCTTTAGATAATTTTCAAATATCATCTCATGACACTCAAGTTGAGAATCATATTACCAAAAGAAAAATTCTCTCTACGATAGCACAATGTTTCGATTCCCTTGGTCTTGTTAATCCAGTGATAGTCAAAGGTAAAATTTTAGTCCAAGAACTTCACTTATTAAAAATTGACTCGGATGCAAGAATCCGCGACGCGATTCTCTTAAAGGAATACGAGGTATTCCTCAAAAGTATCTTCCAGTTAAAAAATCTTGGGTATTCCTCGCTTCCTCCTTTTAGATAAACTGATATATTCAATTTAAATTCATGGTTTTTCTGATTCAAGTACTCTGCATATGGTGGTTGCATTTATCTTCGAGTAAAATATGCGGACAAGTCTGTGCCTTGCATGTTAAAATCGGCAAAATCTCGCATCTCACCTCTCGAAACAATTACTATACCCAAACTCGAATTATATGCTATGGTATTACTTTGGACTGATTCACAAATCATTGTGGCGTAGAAGTCATCCCTCTCGCTGGAATATCTTTGTCGCAAACCGGGTATCACACATTCAAGAACTAACGTCAGGGTGTTATTGGCATTATATTAAATCTATCTGATCCACAGCTTTTACATGATCCTGAACTTAATTTAACAACTCAAGAAGAAATTATAGAATTAAATAATCCTCCTGAAGAACGAAAGCTTTCTTTAGTTTCAGCTGAAACTCAATTTTTGGGTATCTATATTTTCGAAAGTGTTATCCTTCGATTTATCTGTAACTCAAAAAATCCCACCAATAAAATTGTTGGACCTTTATCGGTTCAAGAACTCTCGAAGTCTTTAAATTTTATTTTAAAAACTCTTCAAAAAGAACATTCCTCTAAAGAAATATTTCAACTCTCTAATAATAAAGTGCTTTCAAATAAACAGCTCTTATCTTTTAAACTTTTCATTGGACCTGATGATTTAATTCGCGTGGGTGGTAGATTACAAAACGCTGATATTAGTTATGAACAAAAGCATCCTGTTCTCTTTCCACCAAATAATTATATAGTTAATCAAACACAAACGGTTAGGACACGTAGGTCCTCAAAATACTCCCTTTAAGTTTAGATTGAGGTATTGGCCTCTTAATGGCCTTCGTAAGGTGAAACACCTCATCAGAAATGGAATACTTTGTTTACAGTTCAACTCCACGATGCCTTAACAAATAATGTCAGACTTGCCAAAAGGCATAGCTCAAATTTCGCGGTCTTTTGAAAAATGCGGAATTTTAGAGGCCCGTTCAATATAAAGTCATCCAGATTTAGAAAACCTCCAATTCAAAAATGTTATATTGCTCTTTTTATTAGTATGGTAACCAAAGCCATACATACAGATCTCGTATCTAATTTGTCATCCGAAGCTTTTCTTATGACACTTAAACGTTTTATTTCACGGAGAGGAAACTCTCAAGTAATTTATACTGATTTTATTGGTTCTAAAAAGTACTCGTATCTTAGAGATTTGTATGATTTTTTTTTAATTCTTCAAATTATGACTATATTCTATACCATCTTTCTTCTAATGGGATCCAATGGAAGTTTATACCACCCAGGTCTCCGCATTAGAGTGGACACTGGGAATCAGCAATTAACAGCACGAAACATCACATGTAGCGCCTCATTGGTAATTCTCAATTCGCGTTTGAAGAATTTTCTACAATGTTACCCAAATGAAAGCAATTTTAAATTCGAGACCCCTCTGCGCTCTCTCTATCGATCCTTCCGATATTCATTCTCTGACTCCTGGTCATTTTCTGATAGGTATTGCTTTAACAGCCTTTCCCGATAAATCTGTTACGCATATTCCTGACGATGGACTTATATTTTGGCAACAATGTTCCAAAATACAACAGATTATTCGGAAGAGATGGCCAGTTGACTATCTCAATCGTTTACAGGATAGACCAAAATGGTTGAAACCTTCTGTTAATTTAAAGGAAAATGATCTAGTGCTTATAAAAGAAGAAAATACTCCCCTCAACTGGTCGGTAGCTAGAGTGATAGAGGTCATGCATGGTTCAGATGGAAAGGTCAGGGTTGTACGTTTGAAAACACAAGAAAGTGAATTTACCAGAAGTATAACTAAATTAAGTCAACTCCCTCAAGCTAATATTAAAAAAAAAAATTCACCTAGCTAGCTATTTATTAAATGTTATTTTCTATAGTTCTGCTTTCCGTGCTCTATTTGTTTTTACTCTCCTTTGTCTTTAACCACCTGAAGCCTTGTTTCTGCTGGAGAGGCAGGACGGTTCAGAAATATTCTCCAACCCGGTGTGTGTGTGTGTATATATATATATATATATATATATATATATATATATATATATATATATTAAATAAGACAATTTTTCTTAAAACTTGTGTAAATAAACGTAAAAATTAATTCAACGTTTCGGGAACGTCCTTTGTTCCCTTTGTCAAGAATTTATTTGACAATTACAGAAATTGAAATAAGGTAACTATTTTTAACAAGTACAAAATATGAAACAAGGGATCGTCTCATTGAAATTACTGTAGAATCGTCCTTGATGATAAAAACTAACCGACAGAAACAAAAATTTGAACGTCTGTCTCATACATCGCAGGCAAATAATGTAGAACCGTTAAGGACAGTACACAATTTAAGTGACAAAGAACTTGATAATAATATTCTAAATGTTTTAGGTAAAGGGTTTAATTTTGCCATTACTCCTAAACGGATTCCCGTAGAAAACATCATCACCAACGTAGAATACGCCTTAAAAGGTACATAATCTACGGTAGCTGACGAAATTAGACTCAACGTAGCACACATTCTTCAAAACTGCAAACTTCCCAAACAAAATATCACCAAACAAGACCTCCAAATGTTAAACCAAATGAAAAATGACGACCAAATATTAATACTACCTGCTGACAAAGGAAACGCTACTGTCATTGTCAACTCTCAAGACTATCACCATAAGATGTCTGAACTGCTAACTTCTTCAGAATATAAGAAAAATCAGTGCAATCCTACCACTTACATAGAAAAAACAACAAAATCTATCATTAATTCTACAAAATTAGACAAAGAAACAAAACAGAAACTAATTCCAAGAGAGAAGAGTTCAAGAATCCCCAAAATATACGGACTCCCAAAAATACATAAGGAAAACTGGCCATTACGCCCTATCGTCAGTGCATTCAATTCTCCGACTCATGACCTTGCTGGTTATCTAGCCAAAGTTATTGAACCGATTTGTGAAAATGCTGTATCCTACATCAAAAACTCTTATGATTTTCTACACAAACTCAAAATTGTACCCTTGGCTCCAAATGACATTTTAGTTAGCTTCGACATAACGTCACTTTTCACCAAAATACCTATTGAAGACACGATGAAAATTCTAGAAGAAAAACACTCAATAAACCAAGACATACTCAAATTGATAAACCACTGCATGCACTCAACCTATTTTACATACAAAGGACAATTCTACAAGCAAATTCAAGGAACACCTATGGGCTCGCCACTCTCTCCAGCTTTTGCGAATGTATATATGGAACATTTTGAAACCATTGCTTTAAATTCTGCAGATTTAAAACCTAAATGTTGGTTTCGTTATGTTGACGACACATTTGTAGTTTGGCCCCATGGAAAAGGAAACTTGAACCATTTTCTAGGACATATTAACAACATTCACGACAACATTAAATTTACTATGGAAGTTGAAGAAAATAATTCACTCCCTTTTTTGCACACCCTAATAACAAGACTTCATAATGGTAAATTTACACACAAAGTTTATCGAAAACCAACACATACGAATAGATACTTGAACTCTCTCTCGCGTCACCATCCTGGTCAATTACGTAGCGTTATGAAATCCTTGATATACCGCTCTTACCACTTATCTGACCAAAATTCTAGAACGGAAGAGATGAAGACTATTAATAAAATACTAGTTCAAAATGGATACAAAGATCAAGAAATATTGAAAATTACCAACGAAATAAGAAGACCAAGAAATAATAGCTTGTCAAACAATGAACGAAAGATTCCTGTTATTCTACCTTATATAAAGAGAATTACAGACAGAATAGCAAAGAAATTTCCCAAAAACGACTTCAGACCGGTATTCAAACCACATTCAACTTTGTCCCAACTTTTAAGAAACCCCAAAGACAAAGTTCCTAATGAAAGCCAAGGAGTGTATGAGATACCGTGCAACAACTGTCGAAGAACTTATATAGGACAAACTAACAGAATATTATATGCGAGAGCCGATGAACACCAACTAGCAATTAAACAGCACAATCCTTCATCGTCTTTAGCTACACATCATTTAGATACAGGACACCAAATTAATACCAACAATATCCGTTTAATTGCACCTCTATATACCTTACAAGCAAGAATTATTAGAGAAGCAGTTGAAATTGAAAGAAGACCAAACGCCCTCAATAAACGAGATGACACTTCTAGAATGCCACAAATTTGGAAGAATATCATTAAACAAGTTGATTCTACATTTCAACCAACTCCAAATCTTCCAGCAATTTCAAACACTTATGCTGCAACTATTCCAGGCGTCCCCACTTCTGCACCTTCTACATCACATACTAGACCAACTACCCGAAGTCAAACACACTCGTCCAGATTAAAATTAAATTAGTTACCTTGTTTCATATTTTGTACTTGTTAAAAATAGTTACCTTATTTCAATTTCTGTAATTGTCAAATAAATTCTTGACAAAGGGAACAAAGGACGTTCCCGAAACGTTGAATTAATTTTTACGTTTATTTACAAAAGTTTTAAGAAAAATTGTCTTATTTAAACATGAATACTTGTGGAAATCTAAATAGAAACATATATATATAATAATATATATATATATATATATATATATATATATATATATGTGTGTAAAATGTAACACGAGTTAGTTTAGTTTTTTATAAATATTTAATAAGTTATTTTTATTCTCCGAAAATACACGCTCAATCTCTAAATATAATCATATTCTAAGCTTAAAAAATATCTCTCTCGTTCTCGCTTAAATTATGTGCACATTTAATTACTATTTGCGTTTGTAAGAATTTCACGAATTCTGCTGGAGTCGGACATTGTGTAATATTAGCGTAGTTTTGTATTGAATTTCAATTGTGTTAATAAACAAAGTGTTTTCTAAAATCCCATGGTCCTTCGTGTTCTCAAATAAAGCAAGACGTGTAGAACTAAAATCCTACACACTCTATTTATACACTGTGGTTTTAGTATATTTTAAAATTAATTCCAACTATCATAATTTACAACGTTGTCACTGCATTATTATATATATATATATATATATATATATATATATATATATATATATAGGTATATATAGGTTTACAGTACATTTTACAATAATATAATATAGTATTTAAGTACTCTGTTGTTTTAGTGGTGAGTCGCTCAGGAGTCTTAGTTCTTTTCAGCACGTGGAATGCATGGTTGATGAGTTGGTGTGGTGTTGTGGTATGCCTGTTGACATCGTTGAGTTGAGTTTTGTCGGTATTAAAAAAAATTCCGTGTGTCGTTGGTTGTTGCTAGTGGAATTTTACGGTTGTGTCGCTCGGTTTAGTTGATGCTGTTGATGCTCCGCGTATCTAAAATAAAGGGAAAAAAATATCAGTCGTGTGACTAATTAGTCCGTATTAACGGAACATGAAGAATTTTGTAAAATTGATACTATATGCCTATCTTGGGACACCAATCTTTGCGCCGGATCTTTGTATGATTACCTGAAAAGGGCAACGATCGCTGAACCGTGCGCGAGTATCATTCCCTACAGGTCTATTGCAGTTTCAGCATGAACGAGCGCCGCTGCGGGTTAAGTAGTTACGGTAACAACAGCAGTGGAAGCCGCTTTCGTTACTTCCGTCTTTTCAACATTACCTGCCGCCGCCCGGGCGAAGCTGATGCCGGTCCGAATTGAAGAAGACACCGCGGTCGGCGGTGTACCCTTCTGTCGCTATGGAGCTTTCGTTTTTTCCGCTGTGGAGGATGAGGGAACTTCGGGCATCTTCTGTAGCTAGCGGGTTCGTCCCTACTATAGTTGACGCACTTGGCACAGTTGATTCAGGGTAACGTGCAGTGTCTGGAGTGGTGATATCCGATGCACTTGACATAGCGTACCGCCGTCCTGCAGCAACGCTGTGTGTGGCAGAAACCCTGACAACGGTAACAATGCCTGATGTCATTTTCCACTGAAGGTCTTCTACGGTTAGTTAGTTTCGAGCTTTAGCTTCAATTGTATCTATATAATTCTTCCATGTTAATGTTTGGTCTAATGTTATACCCAAAAATTTATGTTCTGGTACACATTTAATTAGGTTCTGTTTTAATAATATTTTAGGGGGGTAGTGTGGATGTTTTAGTCTACAAAAATGTATGGATACGATTTTTGTAGGTGATATACTGAATCCTACTTTTTCTGCCTCTTGTACAATAGTATTATTTACTACTTCCTGTAATGCAGAGTTTTGTGTTTGGGTTCGCTTTGAAGTAGCGAATATCACAAGGTCATCTACATACATACATCTTCCTACGTGGGGTTGGATAGCCTGTATCAATCCGTTTACAGCTATTAAGAATAGTGTTGAACTAATTGGCGAGCCCTGTGGTATACCTATCTCCATATGGTGCTTAGTCGACAAGATATTTCCCATTGTATCCCTGAAATATCTTTCGGAAAGGAAACCTTTAATGAAATTTGCGATGTTTCCCTTAATTCCCCAACCATGCATTTTGTCTAAAATTCCAAATCTCCACACTAGGTCGTAGGCTTTTTCTAGGTCAAAAAATATGGCGTGGAGTGTTTTCTTGCATTGAGAGACTTTTGCATAGCAGTAACCAAATATGTTATGTTATCTTTTGTGGAATGACCTTTTCAAAAACCGGTTTGGTGCGTATTTAATAGTTGTCGTGTTTCTAATAGTTGCATGAGTCTTTCGTTAGCCATACGTTCCAATAACTTCCCTAGGCAACTAGTCAAGGATATGAGACGGTAGCTCCATATTTGTAATGGATCCTTTTTTGCTTTTAAGATTGGAACTATAATTGACGTTTGCCAATCAGTAGGATAAATTACCTCGTACTATATACGGTTGTATATGTTTAATAAGTTCGTTAAAGCTACTTGTGGAAGTTTCTTAATCATTGTGTATGTAATCTGATCTATTCCTGGTGATGTTTCTTTTGTTTTCTTTATGGCACATATCACTTCTTCCGTTGTAAATACTGTATTGTATTGAGATATGTCTGTTTCGTTAAAATTTAATACTGTTTCTCTTGTGTGTAGATTTTTTCGAAACTGTTCGTCATAGTTTTGGATGGAGTTCGTTTCTTCAAAACATTCTGCGAATTTTTGAGCTATTTTTTCTTGCTCTGTTATTAAATTGGATTCATCCTGAATTCGTATGGAATCTGTTCGTTTAAGTTTACCGGCTATTACTTTAATTTTCCTCCATACCTCTGTGAGAGGAGTATTTGCTCTAATTTCTGTTGTGTACTTGGCCCACGATCTTCGCTTTGTTTCCAAAACAGTACGGCGTGCAATTGCTCTACATTTTTTATACTCCATTAAGTTTTCTACTATAGGATTTCTTGTGAACGCTCGTATTGCCTTTTTTTTTACTTTTTATTGCGTCTCTATAACCTCCGCGTTCCATCAAGGAACGGGTGGTCTGGTTACCGTGATGCAGTTCTTTGGTATAGCTTTACCTGCTGCATCTGTTACCACCTTTGAAAAATTTTTCGACAATAATTTACGTCTCCTATAAGTCCACATAACGTTTTTGATACCCTGAATGGGTTCACATTATCAAAATTTAAAGCGTCTGCCTTTTTAATGACCAGGTACCGAGGGACATTGCCCGCCTTCACCTGATCCATTAATGAATTACTGGGGGAAATTTTACGTTGTCCCTCAACAGCGCCCATTTCGGTGGATGGGTCCTCGTAATTTACGTTTAGAGAACTCACAGACGTCCCACGAGTTGGGAAGAAAGTATTAGTCCACCACAGCAGTGCTCCCTTACTGTGGAAAGGCATTCATACTATGGGGGCGCCTCTTTCCTACAGGCGTTTCAACGCTAGCGACTAGGCTTCCCCCTGGCCACGCTTAGGCTTCCCTTCGTGCAATCTCTTCAGCTCCTAAAACTGCCAAACGACCTTGAGATTGCGGTAAAGCCAATACCACCGACCGTTAGCTGGATGACGTTCCCTATCCACGCCCTGCTAGAGTCTCTGATGTACAGTTCACCGTTGTGGTTTTAGGAGACTATTATTACTATTATCACTATTATTACTATTTTTTTTTCTTTTTTTTTTAGGTGCGTCGACTACGATGGTCATTGGCACCTATTCTTACTCACTATTTTAATTTACATACATTAAATTTCATTGTATAAGTTTGTGACTTTCAAGAAGGTTAGCATATTGCTATAATTTAGGGAATTTGAAAGTATTGACGCGGCTGTTCCTTTCAATTGGTAGCGATTTCGATATTGTGCGAGAGATGAGCATTCTTGGATTATATGTCGAACGTCCAGTATTTCTTCTTCACATTTAGAACAAGTGGTGGTGGGGGGTCGTCACCCATTAATAGGTGTCAATGAGTAAGTCTTGTATGGTTAATAATTAGTCTTCTGAGAATAATTGTCTCTTTTTTGTTGCAGGTTTCTGGAAACTGTAGTCGCACTAATGTAGGAGAGATATTTGAGTGCTTTCCGTTGTTCTGACCATACGGACCAGAGACGAGAGACGTCTTCAATTTGTTAATGGCTGAGTGTTCTGGAATTGTGTGATTTACGTCTTGGAGCTTTGTATATACTGGGTGATTTTTACTAAAGCTAATTTTAGTTGCATATCTAAGTATTATCTTTTCTCTACGCAAGTCGGGTGGTAATATTCCTGCTTCTTTATAGATGCCTTGTTTTGGTGATGTTCTAAAGGCCCCACTTGCTGTACGGAAGGCTCTCAAGGCAACTGAGTCTATAAGTTTTACATAAGATTTTGCAGCGGTTGCGTAGGCTGCTACTGCATAATTTGCTTTTGCGAGCACCAGCGATTTGATTATTTTACTGAACGTAACTGAATTTGCTCCCCAACGGTAGTGACCGAGAACACTAATTCGGTTTAATATTTTTTCATGCTGGTTGCCACGCTCTGAGTGTAAGTTTTTAATCTAAGATTACCCCTAGAAACTTAACTGATGTTGCGTATGGAATGGGTTCTCGATATAAGCTTAATTCTGGCACCCCGTGTGCCTTCCTTCGTTTGCAGTTGTATGCACTTTGTCTTTGAGGTGGAGAAGATTAATCCTCTGGATTCTGCATTCTTAACTAAGCAATCAATCGACTGCTGCATTTCTGCTCGCGTTGTTTCGTTATCTTGCCCGGATGATATTAGAGCTAGGTCGTCAACATATAGAAGAGGCATGACTGACTTAGGGACTTCATCGGCTATACCGTTGATTGCTGTGGCAAAGAGCGTAACGCTTAAAACTGATTCTTGTGGTATGCCATTTCGCTGGTGATATTGTTTTGAAAGAGTACTGCCTAGTTTAATTTGAAAGCTCCTATTCTCCAGGAAACCACTAATGCACATTGGATGGTGTCCTTTGAGTTGCCATGCACAAAGTTTATTTATTATTTCGCCGCTCCAGGTTGTGTCGAATGCTTTCTCGAGGTCGAAAAATATGGCGATAGCATGCTCCCTTTTTTCAAAAGCTTCTTTAACAAAATTGTCTATCTGGACAAGTTGGTCGGTGGTGGAATATCCTTTGCGAAATCCCGCTTGATATATACTAATAAGATTATTATGCTCCAAGAACTTTACAAGTCTTTTGTTAATAATTCTTTCATATACTTCACCTATACATGAGGTTAGTGAGATTGGTCTGAAGTTTTCTACTAGGTGAGTATCTTTGCCCGGTTTGGGTAGAGGGATTATTGTCTCTGTTTCCAACATGCTGGGTAAATATTATATTTTAAGATTTGATTAAAGAGTTTCACTGTTATTTCTTTTGCAGAGCGTGACATGTTTTTTATCATGGAGTACGTAATTTGGTCGTGACCCGGAGACGTCTTTGGTTGATTTTAGGGACAGTTCTAATTCTTCGATAGTTACAGGTTGATTGTGCCTCTGGGTTCGCCCTTGGGCCAACCCTTCTTTTTGTTTTGGCTTTTAGCCTCATTTATCGTTCCCTCATCAAGGGACAAGATGCTGCAGTCCGTTGATGGGTTGCGTTCCAAGGGTGTTTTTCTTTTGGAACCCCTAGATTCGTCCTCCATTTGCATTTCTTCTCTGCTGGTAAGACTGAAAGGACGGATGGCGCTTGTTGGAGGCCCTGGCAACGACTGCTTAATGTATTCCATTAAGTCAGTGGTAAGTTACTTTATTTCATCATTTACAATTTTTTTAATTTCAGGTATTAGATTCAGCTGATTAGGTTCGGTGTTAAGTGCTGCAACGTTCGAATAAGAATTACTCGACGTCACTGCATTTCCCACCATTCGCTTAGCTTCAGGGTAAGTAACTTTTCTCGTGACTTTTATTTCCTGTATTTGTAGTTCCTGCTTGTAGGTGTCACATGCTCTGGAATTTGCTGTGTGATTTTCGTTACAGTTGAAACGTACAACAGGTGTTTGACATGGGTTGCCTTCATGAAAGGTTTTCCAAATACACACATTTGAGGATCTTCACATCTTATAGTTGTATGCCCGACTTCTAGCACCTGGAGTTGAACGTATGAGATTGGGAGTATCGGCAAGATTTCCATTAACGTTCTTTTTTATTCTTTTTACAGATTTCGTCATCGCTGCAGTTCAAAAGGTTATGATAATAGACAACCTCTTTAGAAATATTTAATGTCTCATGCGGTTTTATTTGAACTTTAAAATCACAGAAACGTTTGATTTCCATCATCCTTCTTGATTGTTTGTTACTAACTGTTTTGTCTAATAACATTCCTTTGACCTTTTTTACTTCTTCCACTTTACCAATTAAACCAAACAAATGGACTGACTTTGGAGAAATTTCCTTCTTTTCTCTCGATGAACAGGAACCGGGGATAGTTCGCCTCCTTTTCGCTGTTTACCATAGGGAGCGATGGAAAGCTTCCACTCTCTAGGGTGGTGGATTTTTTTGCTGCCCACCTTCAGCGCCCATTTCGGAGGATGGGTCCTCAAAAGATAAAGAATCCATAAAAATGAACAATAATTTACCCCCCATGCTCTCCACTCTCCACGGAGCCTCAAAATGGGACGACAGGGACGTGGTAAACCTCCAGTGTGCCACCAGAGGTACATGAGAAGTATAGCCACCCCAGTTAAAATACGCGAGCGCCTATCCGCTCAGAGATGACTCGCCAACGTCGACAATTGTTACAAAGTAAAGACAAAGTGATAGAAATTCTATCGGACCGTGTGAATAAATTGGAACATAAACGACGTAAGTACGTTGAAATTCACGGAATAGATAAGGACGATACTAGACCTGCAGAGGAAAAACTAACAAAAATTATGGAAACTTTACAATGTCCCGATATCGAGTACAAATCTGTTAGTCAATTCACAATTAAACATACTAATTTTCTTCTGGTGAAAGTTAAAACGGAGGAACTTAAACATAAATTGTTAAAGACGCGATCTCTCCGACGGCGATAGAAAAACTAGGAGGAGATGGTTTTTTAATGAACACTTGTCTTATAACCAAAGACTACTGTTTCGCGAAGCAAGACAAAAAGCTTATACGTTAAATTACAGGTACGTTTGGGTTAAGAATGGACGTATATATGCAAAAAAAGGCGATAATGACTAACCGTTAATTATTATTAATTCTATGTGTAATTTGGACAAAATAAATAACTAACAAATGCAATTTATTTGAGTTATTTTCATTAGAAAGATTTTTAGTTTATTTATTTGTAATCATAGAATGCGTGTTAGGAATAGACAAGACGTATTTATTGTACATATTAAATCCGAAAAATATTTACGTTTCTTTTAGGATAGAATTTTCATTTTGTTTATGTTACAGATGTATGTAAGTTGTTACTTTTAGGATTAGGTGGCAACACCGCATGACCAAACACAAGTAATGGTCGATATATACACAGATAATTGACGTCATTAATGGTTAAAATAAATAATATGCCAAACCTTTGGTTGATGGTTTCGTAGGCTCAGACCTTAACAGGGCCCACGCGATGTGCACAAGCAGAATGGAATAATTTCGAGCCGTTGACAAATGGAAATTTATGCGACGTGCTTCTCACCGAATAGTACAGTCGATTTATACTCCTACCCTATTGTTACACCAATTACTTTATTCCAGTTTGTTGTCCGAACCAACACTAAAATGCTGGACTGTTATATGTTGTGAATGGTGACAATGGTAAGACGGTAAAGCTACGATAAGGGGAATTGTTAACTTATATCTTTCTTTTTTTCAACAGGTAAAACAATATGATTGAATTTAAATTATGGCGATTGAAGTAATAGAATTCTTACCCAGATTTTATGGCCTTGTTATGAGGGAAATGCGTTTTGATCCATTTAACGGGAGAATGCTAAACAAACAGCTACTTTTAAACTTAGCAAACGTGCCGACTAGAGAGTGTTAATCCCATATACAATGGTTTAATTTTTAATTAATTAATTCCACTCTAAAGTCTTTAGCAACTCTCTCTTTCAGTTCTGACAACCAAAAATGAACTTAGATAATGAAAATTTTAAAACCAGCTCTTTTTGAGCTTGACCCAAAATATAACCTTTTTTTGATTATTTAAAATTTGTTAAATAAGTATACTTAATATGAAGCGCCTTTGGATAGGCAACTTAAATTGACCGAATGTAATTTTATTATCACACATCATTAAATGCGTTTTAATTTTGTACGAAATATACATTTAAAATTAAATGAGTTTTATTTTGTATAAGATTTAAATTACTTGTTACAAGTGTGTGAGCGTGTGGGTGTGTCTGTGTGTCTGTGTGTCTGTGTGTCTGTGTGTCTGTGTGTCTGTGCGCCTGTGTGTCTCTGTGTGTGTGTGTGTGTGTGTGTGTGTGTGTGTGTGTGTGTGTGTGTGTGTGTGTGTGTGTGTGTGTGTGTGGTGTGTGTGAGTGTGTGTGTGTGTGCGTGCGTGCGTGCGTGCGTGTGAGTGCGTGCGTGCGTGTGTGCGTGCGTGCGTGCGTGCGTGCGCGTATGTGTGTGTGAGTGTGTGTGTGTGTGTGTGTGCGTGTGCGTCAGTGCCTGTGAGTGTGTGTGTGTGTGTGTGGTGCGCGAGTGTGTAAGCGTGTAGGTGTGTATGTATGCACGCATGCAGGTGTGTATTTTAGTATCTACTGCATCTCGAAGACCATAATACGTACGTACATGTAGATTTGTGTGCAAGGTTCATTTAATTTCTCCTGGAACTGATAAGGTTTGGGAAAAATCAAGCGACGGGAAGGGAGATTCATTAGGACCTTTTTGGGATTTTGTCAAATAATTCTGAAACAAGCTACATATTTGAAAGATACAAAAATTGCTACATATAGAGCTTAACTGTGCTCTCTGAAGTTTTTTGATCCGATGTGTGATTTGATCGCAACAATTTCTCAAACTAGAGATTGAATGCTTAATTGTTGTGAATATCTGATTAACTATCAACTGTATATGAAAATGGGTTAAAGATTTATTTTACATAGCTTTTCTTTATAAAATGCCTTAATACAAGATCAAATAATGTAAGTCTTAATTAAATTCGATTAGCAGTGCTTTAATTGTATTATGGAATTCTTTTTAAGTTAGCAGTTGTATAGCTGTTAACCTCTATATGACATGAAGTTTTAAACGCCCACCTGATTGTTGTTTTTACAATATTACCTATTTCCGTTATGAACGTAGTATAAAGGAGGTTCCATAATCATCCTTAAAAAAATTATAATTCAAATTGTTAAATTTCGTTTAAATTCCACTTTATAGGTTTGTCGGTCGTGTCTACTTCCACGCCAGTTATTTTTAACGTCGTTTAATGTCCACTTTAAAGCGTAGGCAAGTACATTTATTTAAAAGTGTTGCAAACTAAGAAAATATTTATTAATTGAAAAATGAAATTAACAATTTGAACAAATTAGATGTAATAGATGTCTATTATGTCGGGTGAATGTTGTAGAATGTAGGACTTTAACATGGTAAATCATATTTTTCGAATTCCTGCTCCCCCTCTGCATCCAGATCAATAAAAACTATAGCAATCGATAAAGGGAAATTTAACAAATTATACTACAACAAAATTAAATTTTAATACATCGTATTATGTGTTGCAGTAATTTTTATAAAACCCGACTTTTTAAAATATCATATAAATATAGTCATGGATTACTTTGTTATTATTTATTTATGCGTTTATCTTCAAATAATTCCAAAAATACCTATCATACCTTAATTTTATTAAGTTCAATGAAACAGTGATATTAACGAATATTTTATTTAAATTAACATAATAAATGCATAATTCTTGTTATTGTTATTTACATTAAAATTGAAAAAAAGAATTTAGAGTGAATGTTCGAACAATCCTCCATTTCGTACTGAACTTTTAAACGTAGTAATAATAATGTAAGATGGGTATGTATTTTTGTAATTATTGTGTCCAGATAAGCGTGATAAATAAATTAATTAGTGCATGTTTAATATCAATATTTTAAAAGGCGTGGTTCCTCAAAAATTACTTCAGCATCTAATTCGATGTATTTAGATTTAATTTTGATGCAGTATAATTCTATAAATGTCCCTTTGTCGATTGGTATTGTTTTTATTGATGTGGATACAAAGGGGAGCATGAATTCGAAAAAATGTGATTTACCATGTTAGAGTCCTAGGTTCCGTTCTAAAACATTCTCCGTAATATAGATTTGCGTTATATTCTCACTCTTCCCCTATTTTTAACAATAAATGTTCAAACATTGTATTGGATTTAGAATCCTAAATACCGTTTTCTATTCTCATTCAGTATGCAACCGTAGCCCAAAAGGAATCGTCTTTAATTATACCCTTACTTAAGCCATCATTTCCCGTTCTTTGACAAAAGTAATTAATATAATTTGTTCCATTGAATTGTTGGTATTAATGGTTAAAAGTTATAAACAAGGATTGTTTAAATAAATTGATCCTATTTACTTTATTCTCGCCAAACCAGTTGTCTTGATATAAATAGCACTGAGTTTACGTGTCAATGTGCAATCTAAACAGTACCTAAGTAGTCATAAATTACGGGATTAGGTCGATTGCATACCCTTGAAACTGCGTTGTTGTTGCTTAACAGAGTAAGGATATTTACTAAAACTACGTTTTACAAAAGGGACAAAACGAATGAAGATTGATCACATCGATTAATTAATTATTAAGTTTGCAATAACATGTATTTTACTATTAAATAACTTTTTCTACAATATAAATTTAATTATCCAATAAAATTCCAAATACTGATTTACTACAAAATAACAGTTATTATGGACGGGATCGATTATATCGAAAAGAATACAATCTCAATTTCAGTTTCTAAGAATGGTTTTATTTTAGCACATGTAAATGCAATATAGTTTGTTATAATTTTTTTTTAATTTCCTTTTTTTTATTTTTAATGTTTTCTGTAGTACGGAGATATTCCGCTGCTTAAGATATTTTGGTCTCGTTTTACAATATTTGCAAATTAAAGACACTTCGTATGTAGTGAATAGTCTGTAAATTGTTTTATATACGCATTTAATATGGTATTATAGATTTCTTATCGATAGGCATTCTAATTCAATTTAAAGTATCAATTCTAATTAAAATATGTGCAACGGCTATGAATTCTTTTGTTGTTAGTCAACCTTCTAAGCAGATTAAGTTTATATTTATACAGGGTTTCTATAAAAGAACTCCGGGGTTTTGAGGCATAATATTTTAATGAAGAAAAAACGTATATAAATGTTTTATACATTATTGGAAAGGTTGCATTTTCAAGTTTTTTTTTACGTATTAATATAGTTCAATATGAGCCCCGTTAGTGGCGCGGCACACATCGTAATGGTATTCAATCTCTTCCCATGTCCTGGCCAGCATGTCTGGGGGGACGGTTGCCACGCAATTGATTATTCGTTCCCTGAGATGGCCAACATCACCGATTTTCTCCGCATACACAAGATTCTTGATATGCCCCCAGAAGAAAAAGTGCAACGGAGTCATGTCAGGGCTCCTTGGAGGCCATGGAATAGGTCCTTCTCTTCCAATCCACCTGTTGCCTAGTCCACCGTCAAGTGCCTCACGCATACGCATACTGAAGTGGACTAAACCCTTCTCCACCTCAATGCCATCTAACTGAGGAAAAACATACTCCTCTAACATGTCACAGTAGACATCACCATTGATATTCCTTTCAACAAAAATGAAAGGACCTATGACTCTATCATGCATAAGGCCACACCAAACATTCACTTTGGGCGTGCCACGTTCATACTCAATGAACTCATGGGGCGGCTGCGAACCCCATATTCTGCAATTATGTCTGTTTACAGTCGCGTTCACATGAAAAGTAGCTTCATCACTGAAAATAACAGTTTTTAAAAAATCATTACTTTCTTCAATTTGGTGTAGCATAGAAACAGCAAAGTCAAATCTCTTAATCTTGTCTGCCGGTTTAATGTGGTGTAACAGTTGGATCTTCTAAGCAGTTAAACGAAGTCTTTTATGAATTACCTTATGAACCGTTGATCTCGGTAATCCCAACTCCAGACTGCGTCTTGTTAACGATTTCTTAGGGCCTCGAGGGCATGAAGCTCGGATTCTGTCCTCATTCACTTGTGACACACGCGGCCTACCCGTTGACTTTTGTTTTAAAACACTTCCTGTTTCCTTGAAAGCACTTAACCATTGGCGAATTGTTTTGTCCGTAGGCGGGTCAACACCGTAATTACGTCGAAAGTTTCTTTGTACAGTAACAACAGAATTAGTTTCTATAAGCCAAATAACGCATTGAGCTTTTTGTTGCGGCGTCGTCATAGCGCGGCAATCCAGACGGGACTGAGTCACTGATAGCCGCTACGTTGTTTCAAGATCAACGCTCCGCAGCGCTGCCAACTGTTGATTAAAACATTCCCAATTGGTATGAGTAAAACTTGATGAGCTAATCGTTTCGGAGATATTAATTACATTTCTGCATCTTCTACAGTTATTAATATCTGAAGTTTTAAAACCCCGGAGTTCTTTTATAGAAACCCTGCACTTTTATAAATGAAGATTGTTAAAACCATCACTGTCACTACCCGTAAGTTAAGGTAATAGGTAACCGTTTGTTAAAAGCCAATTACTGAGTAACATTTGCATCTATTTACTTTACACAAAGGATATTAGAAAAAAGTTGTATTTAGAAATTACTTCTAAACGTTATTTACTTTAATAAAAATAGAACTGTTAGTTCATATTTAAAACTAACCGCAATACGAATTGAATTCGCATTTTACCAAAATTGTCATATTATTATTATGTGAAACAAATCGTGGTTTTTTTATTTTAAATGAATATTTACTAATCCCACTCATAGAAGATATAAATTCCGCACAATTAAAGATTAAAATCAATAATTGGTCAAGATCGTTTTTAAATAAAGTTTGTTTAGTGTTCGTAGAAATTTAACAAAAAGTTATTTGCTAAAAAAAAAGTGATGCTTTTTTAAAATCCATTTTACTGGTTAAGAAAATTTAATAAACTGACATGTATTTTTTAGATAAACATGTGTTACTTTATAAACGTGGCAAAATCATTTGACTTTAACCAGTACAACTTTTCTTTGGTAGAAGTAGATCTTTGGAAATTAGAATTAAATCCGAATGCTCCTTAATTGTGAACATAATTGAAAAGTTTGCTTACGATTCAAAATCGTAATTCCAGTACTTACGAGGCTTGCTATTTATGTATTGAGAATAGAAAGAATAAACAAATGAATTTGATGAAAAATATTTTTATTGCTTTTCAAAATAATCGCCTTTAAGACCTATACATTTTTGCATGCGATTGAACCACCCTTCAAAGCACTTTGTCCAGTCAGAAGATGGTAGCTCTAAAACATGCGTTTTGAAGGCCTCAACTGCTTCTTCGGGCGATGAAAATAGTTGTCCACGCAGTTTATCTTTAATTAGTGGGAACAAGAAGAAGTCATTGGGTGCTAAGTCGGAGCTGTAAGGCGGATGACCCACCAATTCAATCTTTTGTGTGTCCAAATACTCGTTTGTTGCATGTGATGTGTGTGGGCCGGCATTGTCGTGATGCAAAATGATTCGTCGTTTTGGGTTGGTTTCTCTCAATTTACCGAAAACTTCAGGCAAAAAAATGGTCGTATACCACGCTGAATTAACGGTCCTTTGATTTTCGAGAGCCACAGTTACCAAAGGACCGGTTTTCGTGGAGAAAAACCCCACCATTTGCTTCTTAACGCTTCGAGAACGAACAACTATTGTTGGCTTTGCTTCACATTGAAACACCCAAGCTGTGGAGTGGCCTTTTCTTTCTGGTTCATACGCATAAATCTACGACTCGTCACCTGTGACGATGCTGTATACCGCTTTGTATGCACCACAGTTGTATTTTGAAATCATTTTATGGCACCAATCGATACGATCACTTTTTTGAGCATCTGTCAACAAATGTGGAATCCAACGTGCACACAGCTTCCGAACATTCAGTTGATTGATGCACTGTTCTTGAGTTAGACCACGCCGAAAGTCATAATAAATCATAGCTCGAAAATTTTCACGAGTTAATTCCATATTTTGGCCGAGATGAAATTTTCAACTTACTGTAAACAACACAAATAGTGGTCGCACGACAAAACGTTCTGAGTACGTATAACCTCAAAAATGTCAAAATTTAAGATGACAGTGACAAATTTCACCTGGCAATACCAGTGTTGCCAATTCTCAATACATAAATAGTATCCCTCGTATCAAAATATTTTTTAGTAAATTAACTTGCAGAAGTAGAAAAATTAATTGGTATTTACAGGCGTTATGTGCCGATGGTTTGCAGTTTAGTATAGGAGCAATCGGCACATATCTACTCGCCATGTAATGCGTCACCTCGAGTCAGGTCTCGGGGTGTTAAAGCGGCGATAAGTTGTAATTGTATCGGAATATTAATAAAAGTGTTTTTTACACTTTACTTCTAGCTGGCAAATAAAGAATTAAGTAATTTCACACAATTTTTCCCAGAGAAAGTGTTATTTTACATGTAAAATGGTGAAAGTTTTAATTCTTGTATCCTTTAAATTTATTTTGTTATCTCTTTTACATACTGGTCTGTGAAATCGGGTTGTTATGATGACCTTTTTCCACAACAAACTACCTAAGATTTTTGCTTATTTAACAAAAACATGTTTACTATCTATTATTTGATACTTGAGAAGATAATTATTTATGAAAATTTTTTTTGGATTTCAGAGAAATGAGCCTATTACTGGATTCATCGCACTCCAATAATCAAAACCAGTCTACTACTTTAATTACAATTTCGGATGAAGTGTACATCGTGTTGTCTGTGGTTCCAAATGTCGTAATAAATCTCAGAAATTATACAAATGCCTCTTTGATAATTGCACTTGCACACGTTTTTGCTCAATGATGAGAAGGTGCAACATTTATTTTGCCTTCAATTTCATAGCAGCACACTACCAAGTATTTTTTCTGAACGCCCGTTATTTTAAAACAACTCTGTTTTATACAATATCCAATTTTGAATTTTCTTAATTACTTTTGGCGTGGTAACCTATTTGGAGCGACATTAAATATCAAACCAGTTTTTTGTATCGTACAAAAAAAGCAAAACCTTTTAAAGCGTTTTTAATCTTTTTCATAATCCTTAACTTTTTCCAATATTCAAATTTAAGAGATATTTGATTTGTAAAGTACGTCTAAGAATATCAGAGAGGCGACAGGTCAGTAGCGTACTTATTAAAGGCATATACTCTAAGGTCGGTAAAGTAAAAAAATCTACAATTTTTAGTACACCGAAATCCCAACCGCACGTCTATGAGTTGTTTGATCTTCAGGCTTAAGTCGAATTTTAAAGGGTGGTCTTTGTTTGCCGTTTACCTGTACCGTATTTATTTAACACAATATGTTGCAGGCGGCACAATGTTTTCCGCTTCCTTGCAAAAAACGACACTATTTCAGTAATAACATGATTTATTACTCTCTGATATTCTGGGACACACTTTAATAAACAACAAACTGTTGTAAAACTTTTAATATTACTAAGCGAAAGATAAAAGATGAAATTTTGTAAGAAATCGGTGCATACATCGGTTATTCAATCTCACAAAGTTGGGAGTATCAATATTTCCCCACCCTGATCACGAGCTAAATTAATTTTGTTGCAATCTCTTCTTTTTTACATTCCTAAACTTTGAGATGTTTACTCTCGTTACCTTATTTTTATCTCCAAAGAGGCAAAAATTGCGAAAAAATTAATGTGTTAAAAAAATTAATTACTAGCTTATGATTCAGTTTGCACTGCGTCTGATTTACCTCTCCATAAAGAAGTCAAACGTAGTGTGAACGTCCAGAACTAAAGTAGAAAACCTAGATGTCGATGCGAGAATGACCTTAAAAATACGGGAATGAACTTGAAACACTATGTTGTCAATTGTGCCGTACAGATATGGGGAAACAGAAAGAGGACTTGGTAGAACGAATCTGTAAAAAAGCAGTATGTAAGAAAGAGGACGCGTACATGGCAATGATTGATTGCTGCAAAAATGAGACTGACGAAAAGCGGTTATATAAAGTGTACATACTAAGAAATAACGAGGCGAAGGGGGTTGTAATGATTAGTAAGAAGGAATTAAGGAGAGGATAAGGAGAGAAAATGCTGAACGATTTTGAAAGAAATAAGAAACTCTGGTGGAAGTGAATCCGAAATAGAAAGCGTTCCCCAAATCATGTCGCAGTAGCGGTGCTGAATGCTAGGAACAAAATACTATGGGAGCATTTTGAAAAGCTCTACAGTAGTAAGAATAAGTAGAGTGAAGAATTAAATAAAGGGATAAGGAATGAAACTGGGGACGATATTCAGCTAAATATGTGGTAGAGAAAGCTGTGCGAATGTTAAACGATGGTAAAGCTGTAGGCGGGATGAAATTACTAGTAAAATGCTGAAATGTGGAGGTGCAAAGCTTCAGCAAATACTGAATTATTTAATGCATACCTTAAGTGTGAAAGGGTGGTTGGAAGATTAAGATTGATGTCCCAATGAATAAGAATAACGTGAATAAGACTGACTGAAAAAACTACAGGGAGATCAGTTTGCTGAGAGTAGCTGTTGAAGAATTTAGAAGTTTTAATTGATGAAGTATGTCCAATTACACAGAGTAAGATTTGGTATGTGCAAGGTGGCCTACGTTTTGGGAGACGATGCGTTGCTATCCAGCAGGTGACAGAAAAGTCTTTTTGTAAAAGCAGCACTGTGCGTTTGTAGATTTAGAAAAAAACGTATGAATGAGTAAAGCTAGATAAGTTATGGAACACAGTAAATGAATATGAAGCGAGTAAATGTCTAGTAAACGGGATACGGGGAGTATATGACCGTAGCAGGGCATGCGTAAAGGTGAGGGTATGTGTGAGTATTACCTTAAAAATAGAGCAAGGAGTCCGATAAAGCTGTCTGATGTCACTATGGCTGTCCAATGTGTTCAAGGATAAATGTGTTAGGCAAGCATGTACTGATACAAATGGTATAATGGTTAGCGACGTGAATGTAGTGTGTATTGGTGACAGTCTTATTAAGTTGTAGTGCAGATGAATTTTAAACCACGCTGGTGAAATTTGAGGAAGTCTATGAGACCATGAACCTAACGGAAGTGAGACCTGCGTATGTCAAAAATATCTGGTGTGGAACAACACATGACCTTCCAACCTACAAAGTTGAAACTAAACTGGAATAAAAATTGTAACAATATTTTTTTAGGATAACTATGACACCTATTTTGTAATGTGCCTAACGAAAATAAGCTTCATTGTAAAAACAACAACAATCTATGTCAGATGGCCGTCTAAACCTGCATGTTAGAGGTTAATAGATATCGAGATGCTAACTTGAAAAAATAGATATTAAAAAATTTAATAGCGCATAACTAATCGTTATGTTTAAGATCTGTATTTGGTATATTTGCACCTTTAAAATATGCAGTCGTTTCCGAAATATATTCTAAACAAAAAACTGCACCTAATAAATCTAATCTAATCAACTTCAGAAAGGATGAAATGAAGCTTAGACACATTTCAAGTACGCACAGCTTACGGTTGATATTTGTAAAATGAGGTAATATGTCGTTAGAGAAATAATTGTCGATTGCACAACCTTCTACAATTACAAAATATATGCGGTAGGAAGGTAAAAAGCACAAGAACAAGATAAACATTATGGACTCATACTTATGAAGAGCGCATATGGTAAAACAAGAAGGGATAGAATAAAAGACGAGTCAATAATGACGGAGTGTGGGATGAACAAGACGATAATTGTATGAAACGAATACATCTTGTGGGTTTAGCCACATTGAAGAAATGAACGACGAAAGGTTGACAAAGCAAATACATGATGGTGAGATCGGGGGCAAGATTGCGCGTGGCAGATCTCGAAATACCTGGTTTAATGCAGCGGAATGAATGAAAAGAGGAAGAAAGATAAATAGTTTTAGGAATCGAAAGAATGTGTCAGAAACAGTACATGCATCTTGTGATAGTGAGAAGGTATGTAAGGATAGTAAAACATCGAAAGGGATTGTAAACGTAACAAGGGGCAAAGACGGTATTTCCTATCCGGCTAGAAAGTGGCGCAAGGGTTATGTATGAATGCATGTATGTATGATTTAGTAAGCTACTTAAGTAAATGGAATGTTGCATAAATTATATTTACAAAGAAATACTAGTATAATCTAGCACTCGCCACACACAAAATATTAATGAAATACATAAAATATAAAAAAAATTATTACAAACTAAATAAATAATTTATTGGTCAAAATAAATTAGTCATATAAACGTCACCAACTGCATGCTACAATGACAACCAAAAATAAAAAAGTATTGTTACCGATCGGTTACTTTGAGGACGGGATCATTGAGGACCGTCCTCAAAGTGTCCATTCGTCCCAGAAGTGCCTGATGTACAGCAAATACTGCAAGTACCGTTTGATATATATATATATATATATATATATATATATATATATATATATATATATATATATATATATATATATATATATATATATAGACACACACACACACACACACACACACACACACTGGGATATCAACAATGAATGACCGAAAAAACTGCTTTTGACAGAATTTTAATCAAAAGTTTATTCCAAGTTACTAGTGAAATTAGGCACAAATATTTATTTCATCTCCGATTGACATTTCATAAACGTACATAGATTTTTCCTTTTTCAATTATTCCTTTATCTACATTTGTATTACAATAAAATAGTTTTTTTCAAAACTCATTAATAAATTAACCAGGACTTTCAAGATAAATTTATTCGTGTATTTTATGCCTTTTTCGTAAATAAATTTGTTTAAGTTATAATGCATTTTACTGTGGAACAAGACAAGTTTATTTTGGAAGCTTATTTCCCAAACGGCGAAAAAGATGTAGATGGAAACTGGTAGTATTCAGTACGATTATGTGTTGAAGAATATCAACATCACTTTCAGAACATCGAATTAGATGATGATGTTTTATGCCGACACATTCGAAGAATTGTTAGTCGTTTTCATGAGCATGGTAGTGTTTGCAAGGGAAAATCTACGGGTCGCAGAACTGTACTTAAAGAGGAAGTAGTGGAAAATGTACGCACACATTTGGAAAGAAGTCCGACAAAACCTTTAAGACAATTGGCCCAGCAAACAGGTAATTTTGCATTATACAAAACATGGTTGATATGAATGTGTAAGCAATAAAATAAAAAGAATCTTAAAAACCAAAACATTACATAAGTAAAGTTAGATTGACAACATTGTACATATTTCAATATAAGCAATTGTTACAGGTCTTTCTTATGGTACATGCCATAAAGCAGTCAAACGTCAACTACATTTTCATGCTTACAAAATAACGGTTGTGCAAGAATTACTACCTTTAGATTTTCAAAAGCGTTTAGAATATTGCCGATGGTTCAACAACAACTTGAGAGATGACGAAATACTAAACTTAAGTTTCTTTACAGATGAAGCTTGGTTCCATTTATCTGGTTATGTGAATTCGCAGAATTACCGTATGTGGTCAGCAGAAAATCCACACGTTTTTGAAGAAACTACTTTACATCCTGTGAAAATAGGTGTTTGGGCTGCTATGTCACGAAGAAGAATTGTAGGTCCCATTTTCTTTGAAGATACAGTAACTGCGGCTCGATACAAAACTATTTTGGAACCTTTCATTGATCAACTGCACGATGACGAGCTCCAACATGGATATTTTCAGCATGATAACGCAACAGCTCATACAGCTAATCAAACACTGACTTTTTTACGTGAACATTTTTATGAAAGAGTTATAAGTGCGAGAGTTTGGCCCCCAAGATCACCTGACCTTACTCCACTGGATTATTTTCTATTTGGACATTTAAAAAACAAAATCTACAAGACACGCCTTCATACAGTTGAATTAAAAAATGCAATAACTGACGCAATTCAAAATATTACAGAAGCTCAATTAATAAATGTATTTGAAAATATAAAACGAAGAGTAGATTCCTGTAATGCAAACAATGGTGGTCACTTTGAATTTGTTTTATAGATAATAGCCAAGTTTAATTTTATTTTTCTATTTTTAACTGTAATATAAACATATAAAGGACCATTCATTCCAACGGGTAGTGAGGTGTGCGTCGGGATATCGTTATATTTGTATGTAAATAATATGTGCACTAATTGAAAATCTTTACTCATTATTTACTATACTTTAGCTGAATTGATCTCATTTACATGCACGTTTGAGATCTATAAAAACAATGCATTATTAATTCATTATTTGCTGTGCTTTAGATCAATATATACAGATTTGTTATCTTAAAAAACAATAGGTACATCATAAAGTAGACATGGTGACTAGTTCCATATGAGAAGGACTAAATCAGTGGTATATAATCTGAAATAAGTTTTTGTTCAGAAATTAGAATGCAATGCAAAAGTGATATCTAGCATTAAGTTAAATAAGTTCTTTTTTTCCATTATAATGTATTTCTGATGTTCACCAGTGTACATTCAAAGGTGGTCAGCAAAAATGGTGTACCTGACTTATGCTGAATATGTTGAATGTATGCATTTATAATAAACTAACCAGTCATACATGTAATTTGTTTTCACTAATATTATTTAACAAATATATCATACATTGATTTCTGATTAATGACAAATTCATTTAAATGTTTTAATGTCATTGTAAAGGTAACATCATCCAATATCACTCCTTTTTTTAAATATTCACTCTCCACATATTCACACACTTTCTTCGAGTTCTCAGCTGTAATTTTTTCAATTCTTCATTGCCAATTGCTTAATACTTTCCATTTGAAATGTCACATTCCTCACTGCTATCCGATTTTTCAATGGAATTTAATTCAGAGTGGTACAAAGGGAGACGGAGGACAGCATGACCATGTTCAACTAGTAGCTTGTCTAGAACGGTTTCTTCAGCAACACATTCTTGTAATTGGGATAATGGCATTGTCATCTTTCCTTCTTTTTCTTTTTTCATAAATTGGTACACATTGTAGATAATTTGTCGCCCTTGGCTATGAATTACCTTTCGATTATTCATTTTCAACCTGACAACAAAATTAATACATTATTGCCTATTTCAAACCACTCATGTCAATATAAACAAAAAGATCATTAAACGATCATCTAAACAGTTTTTACTCTCTAAACTGTACATTATTATCGTAACCAAATTGAGGTTAAAAAGCAAAATTTGTTTTAAACATTACTTTTAGTATATAAAAGCACTTCCAAAACTGGAATTTGACGAGTAAATACCATGTATTGGTTTAACACACCAGAAATACGCCTTGGAAATCCAGAAAATCTGTAATATCAATTAAAAATAATAAATGATAATTCTTAACCAAATTTTTACATACCTTATAACAATTTCCCTTTAGTCTTAAGAAAGACTAAATTACAATTATTGAAGTTTTTGTACATCTACACAATACGCAATTCGTCATTCACCAAAGTTTTTGTCATTAATGGTAGTATTTATTTTAATATCTTCATTTACGCCACTGGACATAGCACAATTTTCATTTTAAGGATGCGCAACAGTAGTACTGTTCTAGGATCGGCACGGTTAAACAATGATGATCGCACTGTATATATATATATATATATATATATATATATATATATATATATATGCAGTGAATCCCTGAAGTTATGTTTAAATTCATCTAAAGTTCAAGTTTTTGGAGAAACGCTCGGACATTTTATTTTTGACTGCGGTTTTTTAGTGGTAAAATTTTGTATATAGGGTGGCCCAAAAATAAGCTATGACCATCAACTTGATTTCGTCAAATGGAAACACCTGTTCTTTATTTCATATTCTGAATCTACTTTGAATTCCGGGTAAATCTCATGTACCATGCCCTAAACATAAAGTCAACAGATCTCGAGGAATTTACAATTGAACGTATCAACAATTAACACCGTATCAAGGAAGGTGACCTTTGTTTTCTTTCAAAAGGAACATATTAGAGGACGATCAGGATGAATTTCATTGTATAATTGAGCAGCTTCTATTTGTATCCGTGTTCTATCACCAAATTCAATCATGCAGAGAATTTCAATTTTTTCTCGTTCCTTTTGGAAAGACAAATGTTGAAATTTGACGTAACAAATAAATTGGCATATACAACGAAATGAAAACTTGCACCTATTGTTTATGGATTACCTTGGATACGATTATCTTGCAAGTGTTCTTGGTAGATTTATAAAGACAATATTTATATTTTTCGTAAATATCTCGAGATCCGTTGACTATAGGTATAGGACAGAATTCAAAGCAGATTCAGAAATTGAAATAAAAAATAGGTGTTTCGATTTGCCAAAATCAAGTTGATGGTCCTAACTAGCTTTTGGGCCACGCTATATACAAAATATTACCACTAATATAACCGCAGTCAAAAATAAAAATCGACGTGTCCGAGCGTTCCTCCAAAAACTGGACCCTTGAACTTTAAATGAATTTAGACAACTTCTGGGACATAGTCTGAATAGTCTGAATAATCTGAATAGTCTGAACAGTCTGAATACTCTGAATAGTCTGAATAGTCTGAATAGTCTGAATAGTCTGAATAGTCTGAATAGTCTGAATAGTCTGAATAGTCTGAATAGTCTGAATAGTCTGAATAGTCTGAATAGTCTGAATAGTCTGAATAGCCTGAATAGTCTGAATAGTATGAATAGTCTGAATAGTCTGAATAGTCTGAATATTCTGAATAGTCTGAATAGTCTGAATAGTCTGAATAGTCTGAATAGTCTGAATAGTCTGAATAGTCTGAATAGTCTGAATAGTCTGAATAGTCTGAATAGTCTGAATAGTCTGAATAGTCTGAATAGTCTGAATAGTCTGAATAGTCTGAATAGTCTGAATAGTCTGAATAGTCTGAATAGTCTGAATAGTCTGAATAGTCTGAATAGTATGAATAATCTGAATAGTCTGAATAGTCTGAATAGTCTGAATAGTCTGAATATTCTGAATAGTCTGAATAGTCTGAATAGTCTGAATAGTCTGAATAGTCTGAATAGTCTGAATAGTCTGAATAGTCCAAATAGTCCGAATAGTCCGAATAGTCCGAATAGTCCGAACAGTCCGAATAGTCCGAATAGTCCGAATAGTCCGAATAGTCTGAATAGTCCGAATAGTCTGAATAGTCTGAATAGTCTGAATAGTCTGAATAGCCCGAATAGTCTGAATAGGCCCAATAATCCGAATAATCCGAATAGTCCGAAAAGTCCGAATAGTCCGAATAGTCCGAATAGTCCGAATAGTCCGAATAGTCCGAATAGTCCCAACAGTCCGAATAGTCCGAATAGTCCGAATAGTCCGAATAGTCCGCATAGTCCGAATAGTCCGAATAGTCCGAATAGTCCGAGTAGTCCGAGTAGTCCGAGTAGTCCGAATAGTCCGAATAGTCCGAATAGTCCGAATAGTCCGAACAGTTCGAATAGTCCGAATAGTCTGAATAGTCTGAATAGTCTGAATAGTCTGAATAGCCCGAATAGTCCAAATAGGCCCAATAATCCGAATAATCCGAATAATTTGAATAATCCGAATAATCCGACTAATCCGAATAATCCGATTAATCCGAATAATCCGAATAATCCGAATAATTCGAATCATTCGAATACTCCGAATAATCCGAATAATCCTATTAATCCGAATAATGCGAACAATTCCAATAATCCGAATAATCCAAACAATCCAAATAATGCGAACAATTCCAATAATCCGAATAATCCAAACAATCCAAATAATCCAAATAATCCGAATAATCCGAATAATCCGAATAATCCGAATAATCCAAATAAGCCGAATAAGCTGAATAACAAGAATAATTCGGATAATCAGAATAATCCGATTAACTTTAGTTAAATAATCCAAACGGCCCAAACGATCGGAACGACCCGAACGATTCTAACGATCCAAACGTTCCGAAAGATCCGGACGATTCCAGCGATCGAAAAATCGGAAGGATCTGAATGATCTAAATCATCTGCCTGTCTGCAGCGGAAATTGGGGTTTTATACTACTATACTACTTCGTCTCCAGCTAAGTAATAAGCCTAACATATGTATATTACCAAAATATCGATAATATTTTTTTAGTGGAAATAAGTTAAGATGCCGTTGCCTGAATGCAGGTTGAGTGGATTTCCCAAGCTCCTCTACCATTAGATGCCGACGTTATTTAGGCAAGGCGCATCGTGAAAACCAGCTGCGTTTTGGAATTGGTTAAACGTAGATCACCATTCGTTATAGTATTTTACATTGCAAGCCAGGTAAAGAAGTTTTTACTGGCGATAGGATGAGGATGGCTGACAAGCCGTTAAGCGAATCTGTCACATCCTTGAGCCAGTAAAAACGGTTACCTGGCGTGTAATGTATAATTTTATAATCGTTTTTCATTTATAAATAAACCGAAAACTCACAATGAAATAAAATTTACCTTTCTTTCATAACAATCACTATATTTTCAAAAATGTCTCGTTACCTTTGAAATCATCACATCGAAAAGGGAGCTTATCGTTTATTTTACTATTTATTGTTTTGCTAATATAATGTGAATAAGAAACGGTAGCCTCTAACTTGTAAAAAATCAACAACTTTCGTATCTAACCTGTAAATTTCTTAACTAGTAGCTAACTTGTTAAGATTGGCTTTCAACGGCAGTAGCTAAATTGACATTTACAAATGAGTAAGAAATAAAATTAGTAATAGATACGGTAACTGTGGTATTTGACCAGTGAATATATTTGATATATACCGGCGCAGTCAATAATTTCAAAATGATTTTAAATTAGAATTAGTAGCGTAAGTTTGTCACTACTGGTTTTAGTTTCATAACCGTATGAAATTATTTAGAGTTTAAGTGAGGTTGTATTTATTACAAGTTATTAAATGTCATATTTATCTATATCATTGGCGAATATCCATATTTGTAGTCACGTGAATATGTGGCCTTGTCTCATTTCCAAATCGCTCTCCCGTCCGAACTAACCATAATTTTCGAATAATATTTAACCGCCGTAATGACATCTGAAGTCGACGTTCACCAGGACACCTGGTGCAAATGCCTGGAAGCCGTGATTGTTCAGCATTCTGTCAAAAAGTCTCTGGAGAAAGAAGACCGTCATCCTCACTTATTCCAATGATTTGCAAGAACTGCATTATCAAATATTTTTATCCTTTACCATTGAAAGTTTTTATTCCGTACCTAATCAAAAATCATTATTTTCAGGCGTGTTTCATTTGTGTGACGGTGAGAGTTAATTGCAGGCGTCACTTGCAATCGGCTAATACACTTAAATCTGGTGGCGCCACCTTAGTTTAACTGAACGTTGGTAGGACAAAGTATCCACGTGTCAAACGACCCTAATAGGCATGACAGCAGCCGAGTTTGAAAAATCAGTGCTATTAAACTAATAAGTTTAACGTTTTTTTGGCCTGGATTACTGGACGATTGTGAGGATCGAAAGTTAGTGTTGTCGCACGGAAGCACAAAAAATATTACGTGGACACCAAAGGAATAACTGATTATATGTTTAATAGTAATAACATGTTAAATTTATTAAGTGTATTGCAAACGAAATAAGATTTTAGGAAATTGAATATGGCATTAATCAAAGCACTTGGTTCTGGTTGAAAATTAATTAAAAGGGAAGTCTCTATACGCAACTAATCCTCATTTCTAGGCAACTGAAAACAATTGTTAAAAAATACTTTTTAAAGCTTTGATCATCACTATAGCACTATACCTATATGAATCAAGCGTTTTAACAAATTGACATGATGAACAGGCACAGTTTATCAAGGTAGCTTCTAAAAATTGATTACAAGAGCCTCAGTGAATGTAACATTCTTGAGTTGAATCACCGACCTTTCAATCTAGATAGGAAGTCATTGAACCTGTTTATCCGAAACGACTGTTATACGGGGACATCGGTATCATAAGTAATTAGCAGAAAAAAATTAATGTTTTGAGGACAGCCAAGGATTACCTTTTTTGATATGGTAAGTCGTTTAAAACTTTTCTGGTCCTTCATATACACAATGTTTGAATTAGATAATTAGGTAAATTAATTATTACAAGAATCTTTATTCAGTTACTAGATAGAAAAATTACACTTGTAAGCGTTTTGTTATCTACAACTGAAACTATTGACTTTCTCCAAGTGGCTTCATGATTATTTCATGCACCTTAAATTTTATTTAATTTATATAAATTAGCTTAATTAATTGTATAATCAACCTGGACATGTGCAGGAGTTCCCAGAACGTACAACACTGCATCAGCTATATCTTCTGATTTCAATTTTGGAGAATCAGGTGATAACTGCAATTCATTGGTAACCCTAAACTCCGTGTCTACCATGCCTGGACTGATACTCTAAAATTAAACTGAAGAAAAGACACGCTCAATATTATTAGACTTACGGTAATTTTTATTTTACTTCGAATCGAGTTAAGCTCTTGCCTTAAAGTGTCAGTTAAAGCTGTAACAGCAAACTTACTAGCGGGATAAACATTGGAGTCGGGCAAATAGATGACTTTATGACCAGTTATGCTATTTATGTGCACAATATGCCCATCTACATTATTACTTCGCATATTTTGTACAGCTTCTCTTGTAGCAATACACAAGCCAAGAACATTAGCCTCAAAAGTTTCTTTCCAGAGTTCAGTACTCCCTTCGATTAGATTAGTTTTTTTTCTAGTTCCTGCATTATTAATGAGTATGTGGATAGGTCCAAGGTTTATTTCTATCCATTTGAAAGCCTTCAAAATGTCTTCCTCATTAGTCATATCAGTTTTTATTGAGTAAAATTTACCAGGCTCATTCTGTAGTCTATTCTGAAGTTCTTTTAATTTTTCTTCTCGTTTATCTAAGCCTGCAACCTGCATATATGATTAATTAGGCAATTAAATATTTAAAAACTTACATTAAGACCAATGTTGACGAGCTTTTTACAAATAGAAGCCCCAATTCCAGAACCGGAACCGGTAACAATAGCAACCTTTCCTTGCCATCTGTCTAACATAATAACCATTATTTACATTTACAGTGTATACGGCTACACGATTATTATCAATACTTTGTTTTTCAAACGGAATCCTCAATAACTACGTATATTTATCTATTTGTTTGTATAAACAATTATTTATTTTATGTACTATATGCCGGTAATTACTCAATACCAGTTAATCTGGTCACTGATAAATAATTTTAAGTCGGATAGTGATAATAATTACAAAGTTGACAAAATCATGAATAACGATCCTGTCAATTGTTTATTTCCCATCGTCAATTTTAAACGCATTTTGCAATTTTTAGAATTTAATTAGTTATATATGTAACAAGTGCAAAAAGTGAATGTTTATTGTACGCAACGTGCGTTTGGCCAACGAGGCCTTAGGTCGAGATAGACAACACATCAAGTGAAATGCATTCAATATCCCGTCTACGTTCTTTCAAAAAAGAAAACGGTTTTACTAAGTGGCCATAAGTATCGACAAATAAAAAATATTTTGCGCTAATGTAATATTTAATATTTAATTATGATTAATTATCATTATTAACTGGATATTAAATTTAAAGATGTTTCTATTGCCAGTACACTGATTTCTGGTGGGGTACAAAAAAGATCGTCATGGTTACAGTCATTCATATTTTCAATATTTCTCATTTTAAGCTATAAAGCTATATTTACCCCCGTAATTTTTTTATTTATTTAAACTGACAAACCAGACTTTTAATAAGTAGCTAAAAAACCTCTTTCTTATCAGTATCCGATTTCAGAAAAATAACTACTAAAATATAGCGATAGAGTGCGCACGAAACAATCTCCATACACTCGATGGTAACAAAACGTATTGTTTTAATGAAATGAAAAATTTTGAATGTTTGAAATTTAACCATAATGGTTTATTAAGTATATAATTAAGCAATATCACTTCAAAATAGGAAATCAAAAATGTAAAAACCTGAAATATTTGGCATATGTTCAAATAAAGTTTAGTTCTTCTACTGATGATTCTACGTTTGCAGTTGCACCTATTATATCGTCTATATTTTAATTAGTACGCATGCGTAGCGTGTAATAACATTTTTTGGACTAGTGCATTAACAGTAGCTTTTGCACTAAAAATGACGCAAAAGTGTTCATTATTTGAATGAACGTAGAAAACAAGATTTATGACACAAATGGTGTATGGTTAAGCCAAATACTTGACGTTTATTTAAACGAGTATGCCAATTACACAAAAATAATGAAAATAGTAAAGAAACTTGTCAAACGTTCATGCGCAATATTCTCCTCCCAGTTGTTACGTCTAGAAGCAAGAAACATCTCACATCAAACACAAAGCAACACGTAATGATTGGAAGTCCAATTTTTGAGTTTCCAATTAGGATTAGGAACAAAGTCTTAAACAACAAAGTTTAACAAATACAACAACTTTCACTCCATGCAAGACTCGACAGATATGAGAGATGATTTCTACGTTGAAATATTGGATAAGTTGGTTTCTTTCCATACTTATCTCGAAGACAGTAGTAGAAAGGATGCACGCCGCTATAACTCTTTACTTTAATGGGTTTGATTTGCTCGTGATGGGTATTTGGGACAAATTACTGTTCTTTTTCCGCGATATGGATAAACCAAGTCAATTTCTGGATTTACAGTTATCACGCTGGATCTCAATGTGATTAAAGAGATGCGTTTGTGTTTTACCTCGTAAAATTTATTTCTTTTCCACGGTCTTTTGAGGAAATTGACTTTCACTACCTGGTACATGTACTAACGTCCTTTTATGCAGATTTCGATAACATTAAAGAGATATCATTAAGACGGATTACTAGCATAAAATATTAATTAAATTTATTTTTTAATATAGCACTTCTGCACATAATAAATAATTGATAAGGGTGCACCTAGAGATCGGGTAGTGATTTAGACACCTGTGTTTAAATTCTAATAGAGGATAAGAAACTGAACATTTGTGCACTTAAATAATTTCTATATCATAATAGATAAGGTGGTAATTTATTATTGCACTGGTTATTGAAAATAAATACAAATTTGAATGGATGGGTAATTCAAAATAGTTGTCATATTATCTTCGAATTTCGAACTTAATATGTCATAACTAGTAAGGTTATTTTGACGCACCGTGTATGTGCAGGATTTTGATAACGTGTGTAACGTATTTCGAATGTAGCTGAAGCTAGTTCGCATGAAAAGAATTTTTTTGTAAGTATGCGTAGTGTAAGTGGTGTAAATGATACGCCACTGGATTTTTAATGAAGCCTTAGTTATCGTATGAAGGAATATTTAAGTGTTATAGAAAGATTTTCGCGTTGAAAGTGTTAAATTTGGTTGAGAAATGATGTTTTGAGTAAATTTTTATTGATGCGACACTGGTATAACTACTGGTGTTTGCTACTGTGTGTAAAGGAATTTGGTTAAATGAAACGGGTGTAGACGTACGAATAAATGAGTGTACAATTTTGTGATGTTATTTTAATGTACAGTAAGGGATGCATGTTTTTGTTTGTAGAAACTTTTGTTCAATAATGGTAAATAAGTGCTGGGTCACGAATGAAGGTTGTAGAATGTGTATGAAAATTTGAGTTATGATCTGGTGAATATATTGAATGAATATGGTGAGGATATATGATTTCTTCGAGAAGATTTTGTAAATTTTCAAGCAAAATAAAGATGGCGACCAGTGTTGTATAAGGGTAGCGTGATTGTCCATGTTGGACATTATGACGCGAGAGTGGAGTCGCAGTGGAATGCTCAGCTGTGATAGGTGAATTTTAAGTTTAGCGCGAATTGATTGTGACGTGCTGGCAATATGGCGAGCAGAGGGTATATAAACAAGTACCCAAATTTGAGGGGCAGGAGTTGTTGGTTAGCTAGTTGGATAGAGGTTTCTGAGGACGGGTTACGCGCGCGTTAACCATTAGAATCGGCTAGTGTTGGTGTTGTTTATGAAATTGTAGTGTCCGTAGTACGCATTTAAAGCGGCTACAATATCCCTTAAGGGGATATATCGTATAGACATTCATAAATAAACAAGTTTAATGTATTGAGAAATTGAAGAGAAACATCAGTGACTTTTCTTCAAGAAATTTTAAAAGTGCGAAAGCAGATTTGAACATAACATAGCAAACATTTTGTGATAGTGTTTAGTAGCAGAGCGCGTGATCCAAAGTTATTATATAAGGAAATCCTGGAGTGACCATTTAAGTAAACGAAACACGAATTTGTAAGGTTTAGTTAAAACGTTCGTGAGCGTCATTGATTGTTCGTAATACCAGGTTGAGGGCACGAAGAAAATAAAAAGTTTTACTATTTACATGGAAGTAAACATTCTTCATTCTAATAAATGTTTGAAAGGGCAAACATTAAAGCCATAAGGTGATGTTATGATATGCGAAAGAGCCCATATACCAAGTACGCGAGTGAACGAACCATAGACTCTGCTTTAGTGATTACGGCTACCTCTTGTGTTATGTGCATAGTGCATTTGCAAAGCTAGAAAAGATTACTGCGAGCAGACCACATGGACTACAATTTTATTACACCGAAAAAGGATTAATTACCTTATTAAGTAAGAACTAGGTTTAAATTTTATTGAAGCAGGACGAACACGATTATCTATTAACCACATCCTTCTATTGTTGTGTTAATTACAGTTCTTTTAAAGAAAGAAGTAATCGGACTTGAGCTATTTGGTGTTTTAGTATTAAGGATTTGTGGTTTATTCAACCACGCTGTTGTAGAGATTTACATGCGAATTTGTCAATATACATATATATATATATATATATATCCATTGTTTAATTGATTTCGTTGTTTATTTATGTCAGAGGTGATAAATTTGTGGAATTTACTTAACAGGTTACATTTATTTTTTTTCTTTTTTGTTGTTTATAACTGAATTTAATCTTTGCCTATTTGGAGTTTGATGATCGTCCTGACATTGTGTAATAGGCCGATTGCAAAATTTCATTTTAGCTTTGAAGTGTTGAAGCAGGACACTATTAACAAAGTACGTATTCTTTTCATTTATTATTCAGAATCAATACCGTTTTGAGGTAATAAAGTTTGAACATATTAATGAACGCCTATATACGATTTTATAGATAAAGTATTGATAAAATATAACAATTTTATTGATGGTACAAACACTAATCATTCTACGTTGAATTATTCAGCAATTCACGAATAGTTTGTCTTTTAGATAACAATTAATTGTTAAACCGACTTCGTTTAGTTTGTTTAGAATTTTCTAAATTAGGAACAGTTATTTAATTCAAAGTTTTATAACAGTTAGAAATATAAAGTTATAGATATACAAAGGACATTTTAAAACTACATAAGTTAACGTTTTATTTTTATGAATAGGAATTTCTATTTATACAGGGTGTGTTCAGTAAATTATAACGACCCGTGTATTATTAAATTTTCTGAAGTTTTGAGTTGATTTGCTTGACTTTGAAAAATTAGTGTATGAATTTACTGAGTAGGTTTCAATGCTCTGTTCCACAGTCAGATAGGATTAATTTACCATCTCGCCTAAGACGATTTAGTTTAGCAAAATATAAGATTGTGGTGGCACCAAGAGACCTCTTTCCCGGACTGACCTGTATAAGTTGTGAATTTATGGTAAGTGTAAGGTGTTTGATCTTGTTATTCAATCATTTTACTCCTTATCTCGACCCTGCCCATTTCTACTGTAGCTGGATTGGCAACCCGTCTACTAATGTAAGCATACGCGATGCCTCGTGCGAATTGGACGTGTAAAAAACTGATAGATTTATATGCAAATATATACTCTCTCATTAGAGTATTTTATACAAAACATATTAGGTAGAAAGGACTACCATTTTGTGTTAGATATTTAACTATTAGTAGCGTTACGTACCATGTGCGTCATAATAACTTAATTTATGGAGGAGGAAGGATAATATAAAGAAAAGAAACTTAACGATAGTGACATCGCCACCGAGAGGATGGGGAGAAAAAGCCGATACACACATAAATATTTCGTGCCTGGATTACACATGGGACGATAATGAAGGCAGAGCGATCAGGCGTAAAAGAGAAGGAGACAGTATAAGTGATTTACAGACGAAGATAGCCCTGACACGATAAATCATTTCTCGAAAAAAGCAAGGGAAATAATGAACGCTATAGACAGAGTTATCAAAGGTCTTTCAAGACTCCCGTAAGAACACCCAAATACAAAGAAAGAAATAAAAGACAACATAGATACAGCAAGGAGTAAAGTTAGCTAGCTTATGACTGAGGAAATGCAAAAATTCATATTTACAAAAAAGTTTGCAAACAAAAAGTCACTCACAATAGAGTTCAAAGAGGAGAGGGGAAGGTTAAAAAAAATTATGTGCACAATAGTAACTCAGACATACGGACCGGTGGACAATGATAGTAAAACGGTGAAAAGGTATTTGAAGAGAACTCAACGTTGTACAACGAACTATGGAGCATCTTAAGAAAGATGTGGGACAAACCACACTTTGGGAAAACCAATATTATTAGAGGAAATCCTTCCAAAAATGAAAATAAAAACAAAGTAATTATAATAAATACAGACGGATGGGAGTAAAATCCTTTGCTAAACAAATCCGCGAGATGAGACCAAGTATTAAGAGAATCTTGGAAAAGGTAAGACCTGTTTTGCACGACGAGGAAGAAGCTAGTACACGGAAACAGTCAATAATGGCACGCAGTCCTTTGCAAAGATGTTCACCGATTACCTCAAATTTGGATAGTTTTCAGATATAGAAGGTCAGCTGAGTAGTAATGATAGAAAAGCAGAACAAACCGAATTGTGCCACTACATATAGACCGATATGTCTCATAAATGGACTGGGAAAAGCTTATGAAACAATCATATGTGAAAGAATCATTAAAGAGTTAGGCCAAAAATGAGGATTACATAAACATCAGTATGGGCTCAGGAAGGGAAGGTCGACAATCGATGCATTAGAAAAGGTGAAAGAACTAGAACGAAGCCTTGATGAAAGCCTCATATCAGTACCGAGACCTATGCCTATTAGTGACGGTCTACGTTTAAAATGCCTTCAACTCGGCACCCCGGCCTGGTATAATAACTGCACTCAAGACAAAGTCCATCAGCAGCTACCTGATCAAAGCAATACAAGCATACAATAGGTTGATAACCTTTTTTTTTTTAAATATAAGTAGAAATACAATTAAAATAGCTTCTAACTTACCCCATTAAAATATGAATAAAAATAATATGTAATAAAGGGGGCTTTCAAATGATTCTAGCACTAAGTTTATTTCTTGCAACATGTAAAAACGTTTTTAAAAACACATTTTTATATTACGAATTGTTTTGGTTACAGAAAAGACTACTTAGTAATACACTCGTCTAAATTGCACGTGGTTTATTCAAATTTGTTTTAACATTTAGCAATACTACTAACAAAACAATGGATTAATGGAAAAGTATGTAAACCGATTCTTAACGAGGTTTTAGTATTCCTGACATTTATTTTCAATTGTGTGATTTGTTCTTGCTCATTTTAAGATGTTTCCCAACTTGTTAAGTTTGCGAAATGTCAGTTTTAGGCTCGTAGGTATAACATTTTGGTCTCCACATCGTTTCAGGAAAGCCAAATCACACTTGACCTTCTTGACTCGTAATTTCTCGAACTTTTTGGTCTGGTACAGAACCTTCTTCCCGTAGAGGTATCGAATGTTGGTTTATACGAGTATCTCCATCAATGAAGCACTGGAGGTCGTCCAACGAGAAAATATTCACCAACAAACAACATATTAAGTCTGGTGGAACACTGCCTCAACAGTACCTACGGGGATCAACAATACAAACAAACGGAAGAGGCACCGATATGACCATGGATATAGCCCGTAGTTGCTGATACATTCATGCAGGACTTCGAGACCAATGCACTAGAATCAGCACCGAAGAAACAAAATGTTGACCACGCTGTTCGACGACACGTTTGTTATATAGGTAAAGTTCCTAGATTATCTTGTAAACAGCCAGATTATTATTTGTTAATTAAATTGCAGAAATCCTCAAATAATGAATGTATATCCCCTTCGACGTTGTTTCAAAAACGTTAAGAATTTTTCTACGTCAGAGTCCCCTCAAGTCTAACAACCAATCTTTGAATTATAATCACCACCAGAAGCCCTCTCCGCCTTCCGCGGACTTCAATAAAACACCGACCCACGCTACAAACCGCGACCGAGCTGTTAGCGCAGTGGTGACACGACCTGCTTAGTGTTCGGGAGGTAATGGGTTCGATTCCCGTTACCGTGTACCTGGTATGAGGTTTTTTCAGGGGTTTGTTTTCCTCATACACATGTAGCGGCATGGTCACTGCGTATATGCACACCATGTGCAGCTGCTTAGGCGAATGCTGGGGTAGTATTTTCCCACTCAGAACCCTAACTCCGTTCCTTCCGATCCTATCCTGACCACACCCATTCTTAAGCCCACCATGCATATATACGTCATGTATGTATGCTGGGAATCCATGATTGTAGTTGAAGGAGCTCGGAAAGCTCGAGCAGCCCGCCCTCCCTCCTTGAAGAGGGAATGAAATACCTGGCCTTTTCCTTTCCTTACAGACCGCGTCTTTTCTCATCATTTTCCGTTGAGTCAACTCGATTTAGCCCGCCTGAACCTATTTCAATACACAGGTGCTTATTTATGCTTAAATCTGTCGTCACCTATATGTAAGTTAATTACACAACCGTAAAAATACGCTAGTAAACGACGTCACGCTGGGGGATATTCCCTACGTAGTCTTTTACTTGCACCATCGGAAAGAAAGGCTGACTGTCTGAATTCTGCCGATAACCGGAGTATCAATTAAACAGCGCAACGGACCGTAGCCTAGAATCATTTAATTTGTATTCAACACATATTTTACACAAACTCACACAAACACGCCGCATCAGGCTACCTAAACCACGCGCAGGGAGTATACAGATCGAAAGCGACACGCCGCCCGCGATTAGACCATAATTCGGTCGCCCAGCTTCGTAAATTACGAAACTATTACTCAAAAGAGTGAGTATTGCCCACCGATCTTACCGAACGTAATTGCCCGTTGAAAATTAGTTTTTTACAAAAAGTACTTCTTGTTAGAGGTCCTACAAACGCTGTAAATAATAGGTAGATTCATTTCAATTGTCATTCATAAAAGAAAGGATTAAAAGTTGCATTTATACAATACAAAATACGAATTCTTTCATAAAATGCAAGTATAAAGCAGTGGATGGTTATATGGAATATATCTTTTTCGTTGTGTTATAGACCATACAGTTTTGTTACGTTGTTTTATTAAGTCATCTTTAAATATTTCAGTTAGTTTAAGTGTGAATATTTACATAGTGTAATAAATAGATAAAATATATGTATAAAACCCGTATATATTCATTGATTAGTGCGAAAAAGTCTGGTAACAAGCGATCAACCCCAAGTAACGAACCACACCGCTTTCATTTTGAAACCGACGAGCTAGAACCGCGGCAAATAAAATAAATCATAAAGTAAGCAAAAGAGGCTAGCAATCTCAATGCCAAGCACGGGAGGATCAAAGTAACAAACAATAGAAGTGGAAAAAGAAAACAAGCTGCCCTTCCTGTATGGTTTGGTCTACAAGACAGAGTGTCGCACTTTGGCGCATACCGTGTACAGCAAAAGTACACACGCGAATCGTTAATTGAACGACAAGTCTCACCACCATCCAGCGCAACTACAGTCATTATTAAAACGTTTCTAAAACAATCGAAGAGGATATTACAGCGAAATCACTTCCGACAAGAAACAAATATGATCATAACCGAACTTCTTCAAAATTGGTTTTCCAGAAAGAACATAAGGAGAGCAGACAATTCATCGAAGGTAAAATAAGGCAAGAGCGTCCTATAGCCCGGACATGTTTACAGGATGTAACAGGTGTGACAGACAAGATAGGAAAACTCCTGGAGGAACACAACATTAAAATAACCTTTACCACCAACGAGAAAATCGGCAACATGCTCCAGACCTGAAGACGGAAATTCCCCTCGAGGAGTAAGGAGTGTACAAGATACTAAGTAGAGAGTGTGCAAAAGCAACACAGGACAGACCAACCGACGCATTCACATACGCAGAGAACATCGCAACGCGGTACACCTCCTCACTAACTTAACATGTGCAGGAGACAGCACATAAAATAGACTTCGACGTGAAGATGATAGCCAACATTCAAGATGAACAACAGCATGAACCCACAGTTAAAGAAGGAAAACCAAAGAAGAAAGGAGAGAAAGTGGTGAAAGGGGCCCTAGTCAAAGTGAAAGGAAAATTACAAAGAAAGTGACACCTCAACTGCAACTACGGTCGGAGAACAACCAAGATATCAGTTCGGTTTGAATCACAAGAAGTCGAGTACGGATCACCTGAATATGGCTAGTTCAATTCATTTGAAACGTCATGATGTAGGAGATGGTTCTTTTAATAACCAACGTGGGAAGAAACCCGAAAGATATATATATATATATATATATATATATATATATATATATATTATACACAAGGGTGGTTTTATTTATTTATTATCGATTAATAGTTACTTTGAAGCATTTTTTTTAGTTTCTGTTGCCATCATCGTACAACCTTCAAGTTTCAATAGTACTTTAAACTTGTTTAGTGAGGGCTTATTATCCATCGAGGTGCTTAAGGTAATATATATGTCAAATTTAAGTTCAGTTGCATTTAATGTTCTTAGTTTATTCAGCGAAAGAAAATGCACCGACTCTTCTTCGATCTTATAACGTACCAAAAATTATTGAGGTCGAAACATTTAAATCTTAAATATTTAATAAGAGTGTAAATTCTTTACCCCGCAAATCAGCAATGCGACGTAGACCAATAGTATGGTTATTAAAGTGACCTTTAAATTCAACGAGGAATTCAAAAATGTAATAATATATAGGTTGTTCTATTTAAAATAAAGAAGTTGGCATGAGTTTCCGGTTTAAGCGGAAGTCCGCCATTTCTGAAAATAATTTTAAAACATGTAGTTTATAACTGTGGACAACTTTTATATAAGACATTTTTTCGTATTTGTAATGGTAAGGGAATTATGGAGCAATCCCGCTTTAGTGGGCCACCCTGTATGTATATATATATATATATATATATATATATATATATATATATATATATATATATGTATATGTATACAGTGTGTCCGAGATTCAGCATACATGTATTGCTATATTCGTTAATATTGAAGATAGAATGTCGGTTAAATGGGGAAAGTTTTAGAGAATTTTATGGCTATCATCATGGTAAAGTCAGATTTGAAGTAACTTTTTGTTTTGAAATAATTGAAGAAAACAAAAATTGTGCATTTTCTACTACCCCCTGTAGCTCTTTTATTTGAAGTCTGACAACATTTTGATTTATACATTATCATGACACTTTTAAAAGACAATTTTAAAAAAAGTACCAAAATTTATCTACAGTCATTTGTATTTGAAATACATACACTAACTATTGTTTTTCATAAGGACGCCATCTTGGATTTTTACATTATCGAATAGTATTTTTTATCACCTTTTCAGCGATGTATCACATGATACGAGAATTTACTTCCAACTATCAAAAATTTAAAAAATATAAAATTGAAATAGTAGGCCTTGAGAAGGCATGGATTAATAAATGAAAAATTTATACAATTAGATTCCTAATTATTGTAATTTCTAATAACTAAAATAAAAACAAAACCGATAATAGTATCTATCATAAAAATGCCCGATATGTCCCCCTCTACACTCCACACATTTTCTACATTTTCATATCATGTAATACATTGTAGAAGAGGTGTTAAAATCCACTATTCGATAATGTAAAAATCCAAATAGCGTCCAAAAACAAAAGTTAGAAATGTATTAAATTTTGTAAGTAAAAACAGATAAATTAGCAAGGGTTTAAATTTTTGATAGTTCTCGTATCATGTGATACATCGCTAAAAAGGTGATAAAAAATACTATTCGATAATGTAAAAATCCAAGATGGTGTCCATATGAAAAACAATAGTTAGTGTATGTATTTCAAAACCAAATGACTGTAGATAAATTTTGGTACTTTTTTTAAAATTGCCTTTTAAAAGTGCCATAATAATGTACAAATCAAAATGTTGTCAGACTTCAAATAAAAGAGCTACAGGGGGTAGTAGAAAATGCACAATTTTTGTTTCCTTCAATTATTTCAAAAACAAAGAAAGTTACTTCAAATCTGACTTTACCATGATGATAGCCATAAAATGCTCTAAAACTTTCCCCATTTAACCGACATTCTATCTTCAATATTAACGAATATAGCAATACATGCATGCTGAATCTCGGACACACTGTTATATATATATATATATATATATATACATAAATTGGGATGTATTGGCAAAATAAAATAAATTTTAATTAAAGATAAATATCAATTAAATTAACTTATATAGGGGATAGGATTCAATTTATAATTGTTAAATTGTTATGCACCCAACTAGCTCATACATCTCATAATCGGGGATAGAGTTCAATTAGATTTGTTGACAAAAGAAATAAATATAATTTACACTTTGATATAAATTTAATTGTTATATGTGAATTTAATTGCATTTAAAGGTAAAAGTGAAATCATGAAATGGTTCTTTATTATGTAAATTCCAAATTATAATAAATGGATGGTATGTGAAATAGACCTTAATAAAGACTTGCACAATAACGCATGCGTAGCGTCTTAACTGAAGTAAATAGCAGCCTGTCAAAATTGTCAAATGGAAAATTCTTAAAAATGTGAGTTTAATAAGTTTATAATTGAGATTGAAATGTTGATAGAATAATAAAGGTATAATTACTTTACAGATGTTTACACCGTTATTGCATAAACATATACACATATAAATGAAACACACAACTCCAGGAAATTACACAAATAATGGATACAATTTAAGGGTTATAAATAAACTCACATGTGTATCGGCATATTTCCAAAAGATGTTTTCATTTGACTGATTCCATATAAAACTTGGGTAGGCTTCTTCCCATATGGTCGACGTTACTGGTTCGTTGTTCAAATCGTTGCTGCATATACTTCCAATCTTCAAACAACGTACACCTTGTTGAATGACGACTTTTCTTTGTGGTAATCGTGATGTTACTTATAATTGCTTAAATAACTTCAACTAAGCACTGTATTTTTAATTATATTTTATTTAAGTATTGTTTTAAATGTTTATAAGATTTACGATTTAAGAATTTTATTTTAAGTTCGTAAAACTTTAATTCTAATTCACTTTTTTTTTAGATCCCGATATGGAATATCGTTTATTATTATTATATGTCGCACCAGAAAAATAAACATCGATTCAGAAAACTGAATAATTTTGTTTACGACAAACATAAACAAAAACAAAACACATCAACCGAATTTTGAATACGTTAAATTTGAATCGAAACTAAACTTTATTATTATAGAAAATTATCGGTAACCTAACTTTATATTTGATCGTTGGTTAAGAACAATTGTTTCTGATTTCTCGGCACTTCACTAACCGCGTTTCAAAATTTCCGATAGTAAACGTAGCTTGAAACTTACATGTTAACACAAAACACAACACTTTGACTTTTTGTCAGAAAAATTAAAAATTTAAAGAACAATGGGAGAAGAGAGAGGAATTCAGAATCAATTCCTTATATACTATCCTGTTAGCTACAAAAATTTCAATTTTTTTCTTACAATACAAAGAAAGTAACTAAGCTTCTGGTTGATTTAAACAAATTTGAAAACTTTACTAAAATACAAATTCTGCCATAACTTTCTTAAAATACTTCTCATTTACATTTTGATAACAGAATTGGAATCTGTGCATAATTCCGCACAAAACGATACCTCACGAGCCATATATTGGTTCAAAAATGTACGATTTGACATATTCTAATCTAAATATACTTATATCTAAAAAACCTTAAATTCTACACCTAAACTAAATACATATTCGTGATCTACACGAAAAACTGAATTAGAAAACATTAATTCAAACTCAAATACCTTAATTTTAAAGGAAAATTCTTTTTCATATAAGAAATTTATGTAGTTAACCCCATTTTCATAATTTTATGTTTAAATAGCTTGTACAAAGTAAAAGTAAATTTCTACATGAAGATGAGGGAAACCTCCTATTAATTACTCTAATAGTTTAGTTTGTGCTCAAATTATTCTATAAAGCTATAAATTTGCAAAAACCTTAAAATTAAAACTTAACCTAACTTTATACAAATATTCACATAATTTGCGTATCCAACGTCCAAATTACTTGAAATGTTACTCTTATAATTTGTTAAAACTGTCTTCAACATCACCAATGTTCACTTTTATTGTACTGTCTAAAACTTTCTCAACTCAACAATCCATATTGTTAAACACTTCTTCAAAAATTTTGCACAAAAAGCATTTATATGTAAAATATCCACATGTAAAATTGTTGTTTATATCGTCTTTAATGTTTACAATGCACTACTTCTTCTGTTGCACTTTTTTGTACACTAATTTTGTGAGTAAAGACTAAACCATGTCCGCACTATAACCCTTTCTTAAGATTTTAAATCTTTTCTGCTTTGTAACTAACTCGATGCATGTTCTAGATATAATTATAAACCTAAACCGTGTGATAAACATCTGTAAGGTTTCCAAAATGCCAAAATACTTTGAATAAACTGTGAATTTAATGAAATATGTTCTACGAACTTAATCGTACTTACAAATATAACTCCATTTGACCTTCCAGACATGCTCCTTATATAGCCCAATGCTTTTTATGATGAAACAAACTTGTGCAAATTTCACCAAGTTTCATGTTTCATTAAATCAAAATCAAATTCTTTTACTCGTTTAACTATATTACTTAATAAAATGCAGTGTAAATATACTGTAATTTATCTCAAATTGCCCAATATAAGAAATACAAGCTTACACACTCTAATCCCTGTCTTAAACTTATATCTAACCATCCCAATATATATATATATATATATATATATATATATATATATATATATATATCCTTAGCGTAGGATGTTTAGGAGTCCTCCTCTACAACCCTGGTCAATCCATTCTTGTTGGTGTTGCGATGTTTTGTGTTATTGTATAGCGTACAAACATGAGGTGTGGTTATTTTTGGTACAAAAAAAAAGAAAAAAAGATTTAGATTTATTTGAATATTGAACAATGTGTTAATTGGTTCAAGTGTGCGTGTTGTTTAGTGGGGTGTTGCGTGCTTAGGCTGGCTAATCCGATTCGTTGTCCGGTATAATTCTAGGTCGTTTTCGAATAGATGCGGAGGGCATATGGGATGTTATCTAAGGATTCTTCTATCTCCTCGGGGAGGTCGTCAAGAAGTTGTGTAAGGATCGCAGGAGGGGGGGGGGTAACCTATGTATGCGTCTAAAAAATCGGAGTTTACAGGAGGCGATAGAGGAAAGGTGATTGGGGTTTATATTGGTGTATACGGGTGCTCGGAAATCCCTAACAGGACGAATGTATGTTTTGTAGGTGTGGTGAAATGTTTTAGATGGCAACCTTTGATTTTACTCCGGCGCCCAGTAAGTTTGCGCGGTTTCTAATCATATTGAATGTTATTTTTACATCGGGGAGCCAATTGAGGGTTCTAGTGAAGACGATTCCTAGGTAGGTGCCTTCATCTTGGAGTGTGAGTCTTTCTTGGTTTAGGGGAGGGAAAAATTTCTGGAGACAAGCTTTGGGAACTTATCTTCGGTGTAGTCAGGATGTCGGAAGAGGATTGTTTGGGTTTTGGAGGGATTGACGGAGACTCCACCGCTTCGCCCAGTTGGAAAAGTTCCGTAGGGTTTTGGATATGAGGCGGGATTAGGAGAGGCATATATATTGCTGAGAATATCGATTGCGGTCCTTGATTTCCACCACTTAATAGTATTAGACCTCGGACAAAAAAACGATCATTTGATTATGATTATTTATTTAAAATTAATTTTTATTTTGTGATATTGGACACTGCATTAACAACAATCGAAGAAAGGTTCGATCAAATAAAGAATCATCACACAGTTTTTGGTTTTCTGAACGAGTTAAGTAATTTCCTTAAAATAGATGAAGAAAATGTAAATGTTTAGAAAACATATTATTCGATCCATCTAAAAATGAAAAAGATATTATTGCCCAAGATTTATGCAATAAACGTTATTCAATATCTATTTAGTAATTGCTATAAGAATTTATTGACATTAACGGTGACAGTTGCGAGCAGCAAGAGGAGTATTTCGAAACTTAAAATAATAAAAAATTATTTGCGATCAAAAATGGGCCAAAAAAAGTTATCAGACTTAAGGCATTTATTATTAATACAAAAAAGACAATTTCTGAAGATATAAATGTATCCAATATTGTTTCATGGTTTGCTTAAAAAAAAGCAAGGAAATCAAAATTTATTTAAATTTTTCATAATAAGAATGCATAATAAACATAAATATTAATTAGTATGAATGTCTATTCATGTTAATTTATCAAAGTCTATTACAACTGTTTTTTATGTATACATTAATAAGCATAAGTTCCTGCTGACTCTTTCCGAAATGCAATTTACTTTTTTCCCATTTCCTGTGGTTTATTTAAGGTAAAATTACTTCAAAGGAATTAGGGATAATCAGAAGTTAGGAGGGCGGGAAAATTATTTTTGCACACGGGCGGCAGATACATTAGGGATGGGTGCAGCATTTTTATAGAAATACGACGCAAATGAGGCATATACTAAAGTTTGAAATGCTTTACACCATTTTGCAGAAATTTATATTTCTAGTTACCTAACAGGCTCGGAACGTTTATTTTTTAATGGATTTAATAACTATAATAATATATTAAAAAACAAGATTCATAATACCAGTCATGAAGCACGAATTCAAGTTTAAAAAAACAAGTGACGGAGCCGCGATTTTAAAGAATGAGTGCTTCAATGTGTTATGAAACACATTTTTTGCAATTTGGCCTTTTTATGCCGTTTTTAAACCAATTTTTTTACTTTAGTTGATTTAGGCCGGTTGTATAAAAAGTAATCTTAACCATCGGTTCAGTATCTACCGTCGGTTACGCAAACGGTTGTGTAAAGTACGTTTTGGTGCCGGTTGGATAACCCTCGGTTGAAACTATTTTTATAAAGTTGGTGCCACTCCAGATCGGACCGCAACCAATCAAACGTTGACATAAAATTCATCAAACGTTGTTTATACCTTTAAATATATAACCTAACTATATTGAATATTAATAACCTCTCCGTTATTCTACTCTATTATTCGTTGAAGTTGTAAGTTGTTGATATTCTTATTTATTTAATCAAAGTATGACTGACTTAACGGATTCGGATGATTTTGTTGTTTATGAAGATGATTTACACAAAAGTAGGGGTATCTCAGCTTCTGATGAAGAGCTTATCTTAGAATTAAATCGTCGCGTAAGACGCCTCTGTACATTTCGAGTACGGCCTAATAACTTTGAAAAATGGACTGGGCGATGAATTTTTATGAGATTTCGTTTGCGGAAACAAACATGTTTCATTTTTGCCAGGTTTAATTGAAAACCAATTAACCAATAAAGCAGAGAGGTAATTACGTTTTTATGTATTTTACCGACTTAGTAATAAAATTTGTTTAAATGATTGAAACAAAGCATTGTCTCTTATGAACCAGTTGCTACTAACACTTCCCTTGTATGTCACAGGAAGCATGCTGTCTGTGGGCGATTTTGGTGGTGTTGACAAATCTATTACCAGCAGGATTGTTAAGAAAGTAACAGCTGCAATTTGTTCATTAACATAAACATACATCGGCATGACAAGAAATGAAGATGAAAAAAAAACAAAGCCAATTGGGTTTTTATAATATTTCTCGATTTCATAGAGTAATAGGGGAAATTTGTTGCATTCACATACGAAGACAATCCCCAGGTAGGTTTATTGGATATATATATATATATATATATATATATATATATATATATATATATATATATATATATATATATGTACTCTGCAAGTGTGTTAAATTAGTAGTAATTTCAATTGCAAAATCGGTATACGTGAGATTCCAGAACCTGTATTTAAATCTTCCATGGTATGTACAGTATTCGCCAAAATAAACAGTACCGAAAACAACAACTTTCTTATTTTTTTTAATTTACATGAGCACCATTACGGCGTAAACAAGCTTCATAGCGACTTTCCAGATCATTGAACATATTCATAAATAGTGGTTGACGCAGTTGTTGGAATTAAGTTATTATTGATTGTCGTAGTTCTACAATATCCATTGGTGCATGATCAGAGCGGAATACTGACTCTTTCATTATACCCCAGGTGACGTAAGATCAGGTGAATGTGAAGGGTAATCGAAGTCCGTTCCACGAGAAATTATTCTGTTTCCAAAATGCTCGCGGAGAAGTTCTATTGAGCTCTGGCTGTATGGATTGTGGATTGAAACCATTATCTGTTCAATTGTAAATTTCGTGTGCAGCAACCATTTCTTCAATCTCTCATAAAAGGTATGATAATGCTCTGCCCGTAACGCTCTTGATTAACAGTAACTGTGTATTGATTCCCGTCCTCAAAAAATAAGGACCTATTATACTGTGCCCCGTTACAGCACACCGAATCGTAACTCGAGCACTGTGAGGTGGTTTTTCTACTGTGAACAGTACCAGTGCGACGAAATTTGTCAACAACATTATGCTTTTACAGGGTGGAGATTTACTTGGGTTATTGCCCAGTCCACTTCCGTACGAACGAAAATAATGTTCTACTATAAATACTTTTCCATGGTTGTCAGAACTATTTGCACAACGATTTTAACACGAGCGTAATACTATTATGATGTTTAATGACAAACAAGCCAAACACAACAAACAGACATCGCCCAAGACATTCCATGGCCCTGCATATTTAGGTAGTGTTTATGTTGGTGAATATCGTATTTTATCAATTTAACCGTTAGAAGTTTTGTATTTTATCATTTTTAAACGCGCCCAACCACCTATTATAATAATTACTGAATGAACTGTTTCAATTCATTTAAAAAGGAAACTATATTTATTTATCAGTATAAGCGAACTCTCTTCATCGAACTTTTTCCTCACTAACCGTAAATAATTTGAACCAATTCTAAAAGAGTGATACTGTAATGTATTTAAACACTTACCAACATGAAAGTAATTAGAAACGGGTATTAAAGTTTCGGGTATGACGAAGAGAGGTGTTTTGAGTCCCGCTTATGATGAATAGATACTTGGCTTATTTATATGACTAACGTTAATATTAGGAACGATCTTACATATTTTAATAATGATACCCTCAACGTGTCCTCAGGTCAGTGTTTGGTGGTGGTGAACGTTGCTGATACCACGCATGATGATCGTACGGTTATCGTAAGCAAACATTATGTCACTTAGCTGAACATAAAGTGGTCGTGGGTAGAGGTGTTCAAAGGTGGTAGGGATGCATACTCCATGCCAGCCGGGGAAGTACCACCACCCTTACCATGGGCTCCCTAATATAGGGTCTGGGATTTTATGAGCTCGGTAAGGGCTGCCGGTTACCTTTTCCTTCATCCTTAATCTATTCTCATCCTTATTCTTCCTTCTTGCCCTTACTGTCTTCCTATCGGATTAAAAGTCCCAAATTAAAAAATAAGATAGCTGTGGTTCTAGGGTAATAAATACCGGACGTAAAATTCTGCCCCATTCGGATGCCCGGGAGGGCAGGGCCCAAGCGACCCCGGTCATCGAAAGTATCAACTTTCTGATTCACTACTGCAACATCCGCGGTATCAGGTCTAATCTTAATGCTATTCACCAACGTCTTGAACAATTACAACCTGATATTTTTTTCTATCTGAAACACAAGTCTCCTCTGAAAGCTCAGAGTCACCCGACTTGCATTCTTTTCCTCAATACCACCTTCACTCTAACTTTCGATATAAAGGAGGCGTATGTGCCTACATCAAGGACAGAATTGCTTGCAAGAGGGTTTCTTCCTTAAAAAATAAAAATTTTACGTGATTTGGTTTAAACATTCTGGTCCTAATTTTGTGAAATTCTACTGTTGCATTTATACGTTTCCTAATGACAGTAACTTTCAAGACTTCTTGATTACCTTAGTATGAAAGTTGACTATCTCCTGTCTCAGTTTCCATATTGCGATATCTCAGTTGTAGGCGATTTCAATGTTCCTAACTCTAATTGGCTTCAGTTTTCATCTACTACAAATCCTGCTGGTCATAGGGCAGAAACATTTGCTATTTCATGTGATCTCACATAAATGATTTCTGAACCCACAAGAATCCGTGATAACCCTAACCATATTCCACATCTTCAAGATCTCTTTCTTACATCAAACCCTCTTGTTTATAAAACTTCAGTTCTTTCGTTTTTAGGTCTTTCCGACCATTGTCTAATAGAAATGGTTTCTACTGTACCTAATTCCACTGTTGTTTGCAAAACCGATAGAACCTTGTAGTGTTTTAAGTCAGCTCGATGGAGTGATTTACGAGATTTCTTTGCAACCTTTCCATGGCGTGAATACTGTTTTAAGTCGTCCTCTTCTTCGGACATCGCTCTTTTAGTATCTGAAGTCATCCTTATGGGAATGGACTTATACAGTCCCAAAAAACAGTACCGTATAGGTCATTCATGTTCCCAACCCTGGTTCAATAAGGCTTGTGCTGATGCAATGACTTTAAAAAATAAATATTACATTAAATAGAAATCTAATAAATCGGTCGACAGTCATGTGCAATACGTTGGGGCTAGAAATATCTGCAAAAGTGACATCACTAAAACTAAAAAGTTGTTCGAACAACGAAAATGTAATAAACTAGCTACATCTCCTTTAGGCAGTCGTAAATTTTGGTCTTTAGCTAAGGCCATTAGTAAAAACCTTCATTTCCCCCCCTGACATCTATTGACGGATTGGTAGTTGCTGATTTTGAAGACAAAGCCAATGTTTTTGTGGATTTGTTTGCATCAAACCCGTGTCTCAATGATTCTGAAAAAGATGTGCCCCTAGTCAACTTTTCGTCATACGCAGTGAATCCAATTCATTTTCGGTACAAGCTCTTGGAATCGATCATCAGTAGGCTTGATCTCAGTAAGGCGACTGGCCCAGACGGTATCCCAGCTGTTGTCTTAAAGAAATGTTTCCCCGAACTAGTACCAGTTCTATCTAAGCTCTATACGATCTCTATGTCTTCTGGGGAATTCCCTTCATCATGGAAGTTAGCAAATGTTCAACGTATTCCAGAAAAAGGCGATAAGACCGATCCCTCAAACTACCGACCAATTGCCATCACTTCCATTTTGTCTAAAATCATGGAAAAAGCCATCAATCAGCAAGTGTTCACGTTCCTTGAAACTAACAAACTCCTTAGTGACCACCAATATGGGTTTAGGCAAAGTCGTTCAACAGGTGATTTTCTTTCACATGTGACCCAAGTTTGGAGCAATACAGTAGAGCAGTCCGGTGAAACAGTTGTAGTCGCTTTAGATATCTCAAAGGCATTTGACCAAGTTTGGCATAAGTGTTTACTTGCCAAACTAACCTCGTTTGGGTTAAATAATACGCACATCAACTGGGTTTCTAGTTTCCTTGATAAAAGACGAATACGTGTCGTAGTTGATGGCTTTGTTTCAATAGAAGTTAGCATTAACTCGGGCGTACCACAGGGATCCGTTATATCGCCTACACTTTTTCTGCTGTACATAAATGACCTTATTTCTTCAACAACTAACCCCATCCATTGCTTTGCTGACCATAGCACTCTTCACTGTAGTGCATCTCAGTCTACTCATACTGATAATCCACCTTCTATGTGAAATCAAGAAATTAAAGCTGAAATGGCAAGTTCAATCAACAAAGACATTCAACGTATTCTCGAATGGGGAAGCAATAATCTAGTTAAATTTAATGCTAACAAAACTCAGTGTCGCCTTATGTCCGCCAAAAAAGATCGATCATTTTTTGTTGTACGTATGAATGGCTCAGTTCTTAAGTTTTCAGACCCTATTACTCAGTTGGGTATGACTGCATTTTCAAATCTCTCATGGGTTGACCATCTTCTGTCAGCTACCAAAACAGCTGCTCGTAAAATAGGCTTTTTTTACAGATCTAAGCAGTACTTTACCTCTCGACAACTCCTTTTGCTGTATAAGGCCCAAATTCGACCTCATCTGGAATATAATTATCTCCTCTGGGTTAGTGCTACCCAATACGCTCTCGATATCGTTGATCGTATTCAAAAGAGAGAGATTAGGGTTATAAATGACCCGTCCTTAACTTCTCACATACTGTCCCTTGAGCATAGAAGGATGGTTTCAGTTCTTTCTTTGTATTATCGTTATTACAACGGCTACTGTGCTGCTGAATTATATTCTTTGATACCATCTCGGGCTATCTTTGCGAGAAACACTCGGATCACTCATTCACATCATCAATATGCAGTACAAATCTCCACTTGTCGTACTAAACGGGCACAATCCACATTTTTCTACACGGCTTCTAAACTGTGGAATGATATGAGAAAATTTAAGGTAGCTGTTCATAGGCGTCTATTGGCAATTCATTATTCCTCTATCCATCCTCCTAAGTATTCCTGAGTGCTTTAGCACGATAGGCCAAATTTAGCCTGTTCAGGTCCACAATCATAAAAAAAACTTCTATCGGCGCTTATTTAAGTTTGTTTACATAGTGAGAGTCGTAATCGGGTTAATTGATAATAAGTCTCATTCCATTGCGTAGTCAGTTAAAATGCACGTAAACAAGTCGTGAGTACTCATAAGACAGAGAAAAATAGGTGAATTTAACTTGAGTTTCTCCAGCCCTACCGGCAGAGGCTGAAACTGTAACGCTCCAAAACATGAAAATTATAGACAAGTTAATCAAAATATATCCTCTTTATTCTAAATAATTACTCTGCCCGCATATTCGCATCGTAAGCTCTTGAATATCTGGTGGGTAAGAACAAACGACCTTCCAACCTAAAAAGTTTATTAAAAGAATGAAATGATTTTAATATGAAAATGTAAACTTTCAGCATTATCACACTTAATAAAATACTTATCTTTTTTGGATTTTTTAATGGTGTATTTTAAATTATACAATCTAAACGTTTCGATAACACTTACAGTTATCTTCGTCAGTAGTAATATCTGTTAAAATTGTTAGAAGTGTTGTAAATCATTTTGTCAAAGTTTAAAAATTGAAACATAAACACCAGCCTGCAATCAACATAACAGTTTAAGAAAACTATAGAATTAAATTTTAGTAAAGGATAACTAGGTCATTAAAAATTAAATATTGTTAAACTGTCTTAAAGATGACAAATCAGAACACTCTCTAACGGAAGAAATCTTTCGTGTTATCGAAACGTTTAGATTGTATAATTTAAAATACACCATTAAAAAACCCAAAAAAGATAAGTATTTTAATAAATGATTTTAATAATAATTTTTGTAGGATAATTAGGTAATGTCTTTTAAAATACATTCATAACGAAAATAGGCAACGTTGTAAAAACAAAAACAATAATCTATATCAGATGGACGTTTAAAACTACATTACAGACATCTACATGCTAACTTAAAAAAATCGCAAAGGCGCCCGTTTCTATAGAAGTATCGGTAATACAATTTAAGCGTTTTCAATCACCATCCTTGGGGTACTCCCGCGTTAATAGTAGTTTCTTTCGAAAAGAAGCAATCGACGCCAACGCGTATACGTCTTTTGTGAAGAAAGCTGGGTATCCAATTGATGAGCGTATCGGATAAGCAAGAAGGAAATGAGCTTGGTAAGCAGGCACTTGTGCCAAACCTGGTCAAAAGCTTTTGAAATATTTAAAGCTACTACGACTGTTTCAACGAACCTCTCTAATGTGTTATTACAAAGCTGGGTGACATATGAAAGAATATCACCCGTTGAACGACTCTGTCGGAACCCATACTGGTGGTCGTCTAAGAGTTTATTGGAACGAAAGTAGTTGGTGGTTGATGGCTTTCTTCATGCTTTTCGACAGAATGGAAGTGACAACATTTGGTCGATAGTTTGAGGGATCGGCTTTGTCTCCTTTTTAAGGAATAGGCTGGACATTTTCCAACTTCCACGATGAGGGAAGCTCTCTAGACGACATGGAGAACGAAAAGTGTTTGAACAATACAGGTACTAGCTCGGGTAGCATTTTTAAGGACGATAGCTGGAATACCGCCAGGGCCATTCGCCTTATTTGGGTCAAGTTTATTGATAATTGATTCCAGGAGCATGTAACGAAAGTGGATTGGTTTTATTGCGTATGGGGTATATTTGGACGATGGCACAGTTTTACCAGAATCATTGAGACATGAATTTGATTCAAAGTAATCGACAAAGAGGTTGGCTTTTTCAGCAGGATCAGCTACTACAGCTCCTTTGCGAGACGTCATGGGAGGAAAGGAGGATGTACTAAAGTTTTTACTGGTGGCTTTAGCCAATGACCAAAATTTACGACCACCCAAAAGACATCAGACTAATTATTTGTATTTACGTTCTTCAAACATCTTTCCGTCTTGCTTTTGCATCTATTCCTTGCGGAAATATATGAGAGGTAGTTTTTATATTCTCGGACTAGGCATGATAAGAGTAGATTAGAACAACAACAGAAATTTATTTTTCAATATTGGCCCCTTGCTTTTAGATATATGTATTACATCGTTTCAATAACATCTTTAACCCATAATAAAAATATTCTTTTGGTTTGATCGTAAAATGGCTTTCAACAGTCGCTATCGTCCCTAAATTTTCTTCCCCTTAGTGTTCTTTTGAGACCTGGAAACAAAAAATAGCCATTGGGAGCTAAATCTGGGCTATAAGGTGGATGATCAATTTTTACAAAGCCACATTTAGCAACGGCAACTTTTGAAAGTCTTGACTTATAGGCTTGTGCATTATCATGAAGCAGTTGAACACATCGCGTTAGTTTTCCGCATCTTTTCACTTTAATAACATCTCTGAGGCGATGCATTAAGCTTACATGATACTCTCCTTTGATTGTACCACCCTTTTTCAGATAATCAATCATTAAAGTTCCTTGGCAATCCCAAAAAACAGTTGCCATTATTTTTCCTGCTTTTTGGGAGGACTGCATCGATTATTTTTTCGACTCAGGATCAAAATGATGATCTGGTTCGTCCCCACAAAGTGCAAACAATTCTTCACACTTCTCCATTCGAGTAAGCATTCGTGGAACCCATCTCGCACTGACTTACCAAGGTAATCTTGTAAAATTCTGAAAAACTATGGTTTCAGAAACTCCTAATAAAGTCGCTAATAGTTGCTTCTTTAATCTTGCATCTTCCAATACCAAACACTTGTTTTTTTCTGTAACATCCGAAGTGATCATGTCAACAGGCCGACTTGGACGGGGATCATCATCTAGTGATTCTCGGCCATCTTTAAACAATTGACCATTCACAAATAGTCGACTTGGAATGGCAATTATCCCCGTATACAATCAACATTTCTTCACGAATAAATTTTGGAGATTCTCCTTGTTTTTTAAGAAACTTTATAACCGCTCGATATTCAAATTTGTCCATTTTGAGACGTTACTACACAAACTGATAGATATTAGAACTAATAATGCTGCAATTGTTTTGTAAATTGTCAAACACGTTACCATGCCATATGTGATTTAAAATCAATAAAATGAAAAATTACATTAACATTGTAAATTGTCTAGTCCGGGAATATAAAAACGACCCCTCTTAGTTGGCGTGATTTTCGATAGATTTATTTGACTTCTATTTGATATAGAGTTTATGCTTTTGCGATAATGCATCAGTGCAAGCCCTATTAAACGAGGGTTGGGAACGGGCATGACCTACACGATTATGTTTTTTGGGAATGTATAACTCCATACCCATCAGGATAACCTCAGTTGTTGGAAGAGCAATTTTTGAAGAGGAGGGCAATTTAAAGTAATACCCACGTCAGGGGAAGGTTGCAAAGAAATCTCGAAGTTCGCTCCAATTAGCTGATTTAATACACCACATAGTTCGAGTAACAGTGGGCTTGGGTACAGAGGAAGTTATTTCGATTAGGCAGTGGTCTGATTGACCAAATGGGGATAGGACCTTTGTTTTATAGACAAGTGGGTTAGTTATAAGGAATAGATCCAAGATATGTGGAGTATGGTTAGGGTTGTCAGGGGTTCTGGTTGGTTCGGAAATGATTTGTGTGAGATCACAGGGTACAGCAAATTCTTCTGCACTATGACCTGCGGGATTAGTAGTAGATGAAAAATAATGCGAATTAGAATTGTGGTCATTAAAATCTCCTAAAATTGAAATATCGTAAGATGGATACTGTGATAAGAGGTAGTCTATTTTCAGACTAAGGTAATCAAAAAGATCTTGAAAGTTATCATTGGGAGACCTATACAAACAACAGCAGAATTTCACAAATTGGGGCGCAGACTGTTTGAACCAAATCGCGTCAAATTTGTTGTTTTCCAAAGTGGACATCCTCTTATAACCTACGTTGTCCTTGGTATACGCACATACTCCGCCTTTAAGGCGAAAGTTAGAGTGGAGGTTGTATTTGGGAAATTGTACGTCAGGCGAATCAGTGCTTCCAGGGGAGACTTGTGCTTCTGATAGAAACATAATGTCCGGGTGTTCAAGGTGTTGGTGAACAGCATTAAGATTCGACCTGATACCACGTGTGTTGCGGTAGTGTTTGAAATGTATCTAAGGTTCGTTTCATTTCTCCTGGAGCTGATTAGATTTTCAAAGATCTCCAGAGACGGAGAGGGAGGGGTTTATTAGGGGTTGTTTTTGGTTTTTATCAAGTTTTTCTGAAATAGTTGCATATTTCAACGATACAAAAATACCTAAATATGCATCTTAAACATACGGACTAATTATTTTTTACGCAATTCTTTGATACGAGGCGTAATTTTGCGGCAAACAAATTAATTTTATAAAAAAAATGCGAAGACAATTTGTAAAGTAAATTTAATTTCAAGTAACTTTTTTTTATAAAGTAGTTTAATACAAAGAGAAAATACATTAAAAATTAATTAAACAGGATTGAAAAACTGTATTATCGATATTTTTATAAAACACTCAGAAACACCGAGGAAGGTGGATATGGGAATACTGAATTGCGGAGAGATGCCTATGAACGGTTATTTGTACTGAATATTGGTGAACTGAGTATTCCTAGCAAAGGTGATCCGAGATGGTATCAAAGAATTTAATTCAGCAGAGCAATAGCCATGCTAATACCGATAATACAAAGAAAGAATTGAAACGATTCTTCTATGCTCAAGGGACTGTATGTCATGAGTTAAGACGGGTCATTTTGTGAAATTATTTTGACGCACTGGATATATGCAATCTTGTGTTGTGCGTAGAACGTGTTTTGGATGTTATATGTACGTGACTTGCACGAGAAAAAATTTTTGTTTGTTTGTACAAATTTAAGTTAGTGTAAATATTACGCACTGGAATTTTAGTAAAGCGTTGTGTATCACATAAAAGAGCACTTAATTTTGTATAAATATTTATAAGTTGAACGGATTAAATTTGAATGCGAAATAATGTTTTGGTAACACCCCTATTGAGACGATAATGCTTAAATGCTACCGTACTTAGTCTCCGTATATTAAGCAACGGGAATTTGAAATTGCTATAAATGGATAGCGTGTGGATTTGTGATATGTTGATATTGTAGTGTGGAAGAAGAATAGTCCCAATATTTTTGTTGTGCGTCATCAATTGTGACGTTATATCCGGTTTTCAGCATATCGAAACTTAATGCGTGCAATTTTATAAAATTTTAGTTGTTGCCAGGATCGTATTCAGTCAAAGAGGAAAAGGCTATGAAATTGATAGCTATAATATTTAAAGAGAGTAGTAAAACATATATGTAATTATCAAAACATTTAAGTAAAAAAGTAAACTATTAAGACATTTGTTCAGTTATAGTTAAAAATCAACTAGTGTTTTAGTAACAGTGCTTTTTTTTGTAAATATATATATATATATATATATATATATATATATATATATATATATATATATATATATATTGAGATGTTTAGAAAGAGGTAATAGAAGTATCGGACAGCTTACATGACATTTGGGTCATAAAAAGGGGTAATTTCTGGCTCGATACAAGTGCGAGACACAATTTTACATAAATCTGGTTCACGATGTGTTTAAAATAAATTTATTTGGTATAAATTGATCTGAATATCATTTGCTAAGTTTGGTTTCATCATAAAAAGCAATTTGTTGCTACCAAAATTGTCAAGAATGTTAGATATCATCATTTTCGTAGAGTCATTTTAGTAGTGCAATTTTTACAATAAAATTCAATTTTTCAAAGGTAATTTGGCAAGTAGACATTTCACAGGTGTTTAAACATGGACTATGTAGTTAGGATTATGTTAGGGATAGTGTATGTTTAGTTTTTAAAGGCAGGAAATACAAGAATGTAGTAAAAGGGTTATAATATGGACAGTATAGACAATTTTCGCACACATTTTTGTTAGCAAATTAGTGACAAAAATTATAATACATGATTCACAAGAAGAAAGACATTTAGAACATTATGGCATACAAACATTTATAGTGCCGTACATTTTATAGTGTAAAAATCCTAAAAGAGTGTTAGACGATGAGACTTTTTCAATGCAAGACTAAATAACATTATGCATTGCAAATAAGTAGTGAGAACAATAAAGACAAGTTGTACAAACCTTAAACATAACATTTTAAGTGCTAAAAACATTTTTTTATATGAATTTATTTCATATTTAAATTTAAGTATGGTTACGTTGTAAATTTTAGATTTTTCACATAATTTTATACTTTTTCCACATTATTAGATTTAGTTTTTGCTCTTAAAGCAAATAATAGATGTTCTTTCACAATATAAATAAGTTTTTATAAGGATACAGCGTTTTTATCCGCAAAATTTATGCTAAATCTAAGGTGAATTCTAGACAAATTTACAAAAGCTTAAAATTTTCATTAAATTATATGTTTCGAATTTAAAAGATATGTTTTCTTATGTAAATTGTCCTCAGAATTCCAATTTTGCAAGTAATTTTAGTGTAGCTTGTAAGTGTGTATAGTTAATAGCTTATTTTGATTAGATTAAATTGTTTCGTTTATTAGTGGTAGGAATTATTGCTTATTAGGTGTCCTTTTATTCGAAATTTCACATAGTTTTCATTTCCGTTTTTAAATTTCATTTCCGACCATGTATAAGAAAGTTACGGCCAAAATTCCATTTATGTACAATTCTTAATTTTGATTATCCAATCACATTCATTGTAAATTTTGCAATATGGCTGTAAAAAAGTTGAAATTTCTGTAGCAACCAGAAACCTATAAAAGCAAGCGCTCAGGAATCATTCTCTCTAGAATTTGTTCAAAAGTGAAAAGATTAAAACAGTGTTGCTAAATTTGTGTTTACATAACCTAATTTATTATCGTCGAGAAAGTTTACGTTACGAATAATTTCGAGAGCACTTGTTTTTATATCAATCGGTTAAAATTAAATAGTTCGGTCACCGATACCTGTCGTTGTTAATAAAATAATTCTGTACGATTAATTGATGTCACGATTTTGTGTAAATTTGTTTTCGTGTTTTCCGATTTAAAATAATTCTGATATACCAAATTAAATTCCATTTTTATTTGGTGAAAGTTTGTTTTATTTCTCCGGACAATTCCTCTTAAATAAATATTATATTTCGGTAACTAAAATAAAAGTGTGTTAACAAAAATCTTGGATACTTAATAATACATTTTAAACGATATCACTCATAAAGATTTAAAACCATTTTAAATAAAAGTTACCATAGTAAATAAGTGTTTGGAGGTTGCCGTTTTTGGAAAGAAAACATCTTGAAGCTTGGAAGTTGGTGTCTTCGAGAACCGAGATAGCAGTTGGATATTAGTAACAACAATAGCCGAGTGAACATTGCCTGCCTCCAGCTGAAGTTTGAAGACATCATTCAATCGACAGGAAGGACTGTATATGTGAGTTTTAAAAAAATTTTATAACCCTGTTTATTGGTATTTCCCTGCAATTTATATTTGTTATATGTTATTAATTAAGAATTTCAATTATTTACTTGTGTAAACACCTGTGAAATTAATTATTTCCTTTTCTTTTTCTAAATTTTCATTTTGATCCATACATTAAAATTTCTTAATTATTTGACATTTTTTGACAGCTTTACTTATTTTTCATTTAAAGTCATTAACGCATGCGTTAGAAAGCAAATTCTATTCAGAGCAAATTTTATACGTTAAATTAAATTACATATAGGATATTTCTTATATTTTAAAAATTTTTATCTTCAACTAAATCCCTGAACTCTATCCCCAATTGAGATCCCTGAGCTAGAACGGTGCAATAATAACATTTAGAGTTAAATAAATACTTCATTCATTATTACATACAACATCTAAATTTACCTAAAATATAGTAAATATAATTAAAATCTTTGAACCCTATCCCCTTATTCGATTTTTCGCAAAATAATATCCCCATAATAATATTAATATTAATAAATAAATTAACACATTTCAATTTATATATATATATATATATATATATATATATATATATATATATATATATATATATATATATATATATATTATTAACAACCGCTTAAAAAAAATAAAAATCTTTTTAATTAATAATAATAATTTGTTTAGTTTCAATTGGTAAAATTCAATTTCGTCGAAAAATACAAATTGATTCATACGAGGGTCATTATTTATATTTTGAGCCTAATAATGAAAAAACAGTAATTTGTCATAGAAAATTGCTCTGTTGTTTTTCGAAATATTCTCCTTTATGATCAATACACTTTTTCATTCGTTCGAACCATTTGTCATAGCATTTTTTCCAATCTTCGTGACACACCTCCATAACATGTTTTTTGGACGCATCAACGCTTGTTCCGCCGACAAAAATTGTTGTCCACGAAATTTATTCTTGACATTCGGGAACAAGAAAAAGTCATTAGTGCCATATCAGGACTGTGCGGCGGATGATCCATCAACTCGATTTTTTGAGTGTCCAAATAATCGGTTGCTATACGAGATGTATGAGAGCTCGCATTGTGATGAAGAACGATTTCACCGAAGACTTCCGGCAAACAAATGGTTGTATGCCATTCAGAATTCAGTGTTCTACGTTCCTCTAAAGGCACAGTTGCCACATTTCCGAAAAAACAGGCAACCATTTATTTCGATGTGCTTCGAGTGCGAACGACTTTTGTTGGATTTGGTTCATCTTGGAACACCTACACAGTTGACTGCTGTTTAAGTTCCGGTTCGTATTCATATATCCATGATTCATCACCTGTTACAATCTTGTATACGTCTTTTGAAGTGCCGCCATTGTATTTCTTGAGCATTTGTATGCACCAATCGACGCGAGCATATTTTTAAGATATCATCAGATTATGTGGGATCCAACGAGAACAAACCTTTTTCATGGCTAAATGATCATGTAATACCTTATATATGCTGGTGGAACTAAACTAGTAGGGTTCCCTCAATTTCATAGTATGTCGCATGGCGATCTTGCATTATTATTTTTTGCACAACATCAATGTGTTCTTGAATAACAACTGATTTTGGACGAACTACGCGAATTTTGTCAGTGAGCGAAAGGCGGTCACGATTAAAATAGTTATACCATAATAATATTATTTTGGGTTTTAATGGTTATTTAAATTATAATCTAAACGTTTCGATAACAGTTATTTCGTCAGTAAATATTGTAAAATTGTAATTTTAATTAAAGTTGAAAATTAAATTTAATTTTTCAACTTTGATAAAATTAAATTTAATTTTTCAACTTTGACAAAATTGTTTTTATAACATCTTTAACAATTTTTACAAATATTACTACTGACGAAGATAACTGTAAGTATTATCGAAACGTTTAGATAGTATAATTTAAAGTACACCATTAAAAAACCCAAAAAAGGTAAGTATTTTATTATGAGTGTTAATGGTGAAAGTTTACATTTTCATATATCATAGTTATACCACCGTTTCACAGTGGCGAAGGATGTACATACTCGTAGCTTCATCGCCAAATGTGGAAGTTGATCAATGCACTATTGTCTTGATAATCCACGTCGAAAATCGCAATAAATCATCGCACGAAAATTTGCACGACTTAATTACATTTCTTTGCTGACACGCAATCTTCAAGTAACCGTAAACAACACAAATAACGCTATTGACAAACAGTTTGAAGTATGTTATTGTCAACAATGTCAGGCGTTTCTATGGAAACGTAAAACGGCGCTTGACTGATTGCAGTTAGGCGCCGTTTTACGTTTACGTTACCAAGGCTCAAAATATAAATAGTGGCCCTCGTATATGTAAAAATACAATAATACTAATTGTTTAACTAAATAATAACTATATTAATATAGTAAATTATATCGAATTTTATATTTAACAGTACTGACAATTATAAATCCACCATCTTATTCATCAGTAACTTTAATACCTTCCCATAAGTCACATCTGATTAATTTAAATCGATCACAACATGACGAATGTTGCTGGAATCAATCATTTTTTAGGTCTCCCAGTATTTACTGATAACATTTTTAACATATTTCATATATTTGCTTCATTTTTCTGGCGTAACTACAGTTTAACAGTTTTATGATAATCAGCATACAAAACTTTCATATTACCTGTTTAACTGCTTCCTTCCATATTCTAAGTACGGTATCTGCAGTGACACGTTCAACAGAAGCTATTTTAGCATAATAATACTTCATACACTCAGACCAAACATGTTCAATGACCTGTACTTTTCTCGTTGACGTTTAATGTGTCACTGTTTGAAAATATTGGCATCCTCAAATTCAATAGTCGATGTGACGTTTTTTTGGATCAATACCAACTTAATGAGATAGAAGGAAATCGACAAACTATGAAGCACAAAAAAAGATTGTGAGAAGAATTATATGTATATTTTTGTACATATGGGACTTTCATAACAACTTGAATTTAGATCTGGACAGTATGTGGAGTGAATTTGAATGTGAATTAGAGATCACGCTTGGCAAAATGGATGACCACAGGTACATAAAGGGCTAAGAGTTATATTTAAGAGCGTGGTCGCGCGCGAACATTTTGTGAGATTATAACGATCTATGCTGATTTCTATTTGTAAATAATAATTATTGTCGCAGCGAATATTAGTTTACTGCAAAAACCCATTCCCGGGATGAAGTGTTTAAACATTTACAAATGAAGTGATTAATTGAGAGTTGGAATTACTATTGTGTTTTCCAAAGTTTAAGGTGTTTAAACAGATGTATAATAATCAGCCATAATTGAGTTGAAAGTATTGTGTATACAGAACTGTGCGGTCCAAAAAAGGGAACATGAAGTGATTATTTATGTAACGAAATAAAAGTGTGTTAGCATTTATGAATTGAACTAAACAGTGTTGGATATTAATATTACTAATATATGTGCTATTGTTAACAGCACTAAATCGACCGTTTATAGACATTTAAGAATTTAGTGTTCAAGTGTAAGTAAAATATGTGACAAACGTTTTTTTTTTAAAAGCATTTAGTAAATCAATTGCCCAATTTTTATAAGCGTTTAAAGAAGTGCATGAACACAGATATTTAAGTTATCGAGTAGTGCGCCGGCCAACGTAAATAAGTCCGCTTGTCAGTGACGAGTGTACATACATATTAAGGATTAATTACAACAAATCAATCCTTGTGGATATCACATTACACCTGAAGGGACTACGGAATTTATATATGTAAGAATAATTTTAGATTTTTGAGCAGTTTGATTATCTTTAGAGGTGGTATCGTTTGTACTGTTAATTTCATTCAGGCATTAACGATAATCAATCTCCATTACATGTTATTATATGTTTTGATTATAAGCTTCAGGGACTTTAATCTATAAGAACTGTTTCTTTTTTAGTAGCGCTTCTCGGAAGTAAGATACAGGGTGTCCGGAAATTCATATGCCAAACCTCAAGTGATGATTATAGACACAAAAATAAGAAAAGGATTTCATATTGACATAGGTGTGGAAATGTTTCAAAGATGGTTTTTGTTTTATATCTCGCGAATCATAGTATGCCAATTTTCTAATTTTCGTAATTTAACTACTATAGATACAAGAATTTTTCTTTCGACAAAATTCCTTCCGTGGCGCTACGGCTCACCTGCAAAACTTTTTTTGCATTATTCTTGATTTCTTCAATTTTTTACAAACGTTTGTAATGGTTTTATCTTGTTCAGTTAGTTTTGCGCCAAAAAGGTATTGTTGAAAAATTCTGCTAGATTAACCGTTTTCGAGAAAAACCGATTTGAAAATGGTTGCGTTATTTGTTATTTAAGAGAATAAATTAACTCAACGGCGTTCATTAATCAAAGGAGGCTGCAACTTCAGGGCGACAATTACGTAACCATTTTCAAATCGGTTTTTCTCAGAAACGGTTAATCTGGCAGAATTTTTCAAGAATACCTTTTTGAAGCAACACTAACTGGAAAAACTAAAATCATTAAAAATATTTATAAAAAAATTGAGGAAATTAAAAATATTGCAAAAAAGTATTGCAAGGAATTTTGTCGACCTATACCGTGAGAAAAATTCTTGTGTCGATAGTGGTTAAATTACAGAAACCATCTTTTGGCCACCATTTCTAAAGCGCTATAGCTCATTATTGAAGCATTTCCGGACCTATGTTAATATGACAGTTTTTCTTATTTCTTTTGTACATAATCAGCACCTGAAGTTGGGCATATGTATTTCCGAACACCTTGTATGTAAATATTTTTGTAAAATTAATAGAGTCCGATTTGTTAATTTATTTGGCTTCGTTTGCTTAAACTATGATTCGTTACAGTTTAAAGTTTTAAAAGGAAATCAATATTACATGATTTCATTGTTTTTTTGTGTGTGAAATTACATAAAGGATTGCACAGTTTAAAAATAATAGACCTTTTCGTATTTTGGCTAAATGATTGATCTGAAAATTGTTTATTCTGAGTGAGATCGGTTACAACATTTAATTACTTTACATTCAGTTAAATGCACAATACTGCCAATAATGTGTTTATTAAGCAAACATTTCATATTTGAATTACACCTACTCATTATTGTGAATGATAAAGAATTGCAAATAGTATTTGATGGAAAATATATGATTCATAGACAACGCACTGATCGTTACGTTTTCCAATTTTTAATATACGAATTAATGGTTTTGTGGTTAAAAATTAATAAACCGAATTATTATTTTTCCAAATTGGGTGATATTTATTTATTCCAGAACTTTTATGACAGTTGTAAATATTAGCCTATTCGTGTACGATGGTAAATTAGAGATTATCCAGATAACGTCTTACTATTTTGATTTTATGAATACATATGATGTAATCAATAAATTTATGTCGACTTGTATATTTCAAAATTTTATTAAGCTTTGAAGAAATTTATTTTTAAGGGTAATTGAACCTAAAGATTTTCAAAATTGAACTGACATGTATTAAGATTCCTAAGACAAAATTTAACTAAGTGAAAGGGTGTTGTACGAATTGAATATTTTGTGTATGATTTAATCTAGTAAGCTACAATTCTATCTTCTAGAGTCAGGGTAGGATTAACTTAATCCCTCGCCTAAGACTATTTATTTTAGAAAAATTTAAGATTAAGGTGGCACCTAGAGACAATTTTTTCTGGATTGAATGTAATTATTTGTTGTTTTACAGTAAGTGTAAGGTACTTTAAACTAAACTTCAACCATTTTACGTCTAATATCGAACGCGCCCATTTCGACTGCAGTTAGCTTAGCAAACCGCTTACCCTAGCAAGTTTGCACGACGCCTAGAGCGGTTTGATCTAATCTAATCGCCTAATCGCTCTTTTGTAAAAACGATCAACGATATAGAAAGGGTGTTGGGGAGTAACAACCCAGAGGTGAGTATTATGTTCTAGATTAGCTCGAGTTTGGGCCTTATTCAGCATCAAGGGTTGTCGGGAGATAAAGTACTGCTTAGATATGTGCAAAAAGCCTATTTTACGAGGAGCTGCTTTAGTAGCTAAAAGAAGATGGTCAACCCATGATATATTAGAAGATACAGCCATTTACAATATAGTAACAGAGTATAAAATCTTGAGATCTGAACTATGCACGGTTACAACAGGAAACGATCGACCTTTTTTGGCGGACAGAAGGCAATACTGCGTTTTATTAGCATTAACATTAACTGGATTATTACTTCCCCATTCAAGGATATGTTGAATGTCTGTTAATTGAAATTGCCATTATAGCTTTACGATTTAGATTTGAGATAGACGGTGGATTACTATTATGAGTAGACTGATATGAACTACAATGAAGGGTGCTGTCGTCAGAAAAGCAATGGACCAGGTTAGTTGTTGAATAAATGAGATCATTTATGTACAGTAGAAAAAGTGTGGGTGCTGCAACTGATCCGTGTGGCACGCCCGCGTTAATGGCATCGTCTTTTGAAGAGAAGCCATCATTTACGACACGTATTCGTCTTTTGTTGTGGAAACTAGAAACCCAATTGATGAGCGTATCACTTAACCCAAACGAGTTGGACAAGCAAACACTTATGCCAAATTTTGCATAGAGACGTTTATGAACCTTTAACTGACATGAAATTTTAAACTACCATCTTACGCAGATTATTGTTTTTACAATGTCGCCTATTTTCATTATAAACGTATTAAGCGACAGGTTGTATTATTATCTGGTGTGGAATAACAGAACGACTTCCAACCTACAAAATGGAAATTAAAAGAAATGAAATAATTTTAATAACATTTAATTATGCAACGTCTTTTATCAGAAGTTCATTACGAAAATAGCCAACATTGTAAAATCAAAAACAGTAAGCAATGTTAAGCAAACGTTTAAAACTTCATGTCAGATAGAGGTTAATAGACATCTACAGGGTGGCGCATTAGTGTGACAAAGTCCCATATCTCCTTTATTTAAAGAGATACAAAAAAAAAAAATTAAACAGGGTAGATCATAAAAGCATAGAAGTAATTTTAATTTTTTTTTTAAATAAAAACCCTATGTATTATTACATATTTGGATTCTACATACAATTTTAGACACATTTTATGTATAATGTCCTCTAACCGTTTTTGACAAATTTCAAATTTTTTGTCAAAAATGACGTTTGCAGGCCAAAACATAGGTGGAAATCTTTTCTAAACGAAGCCTTTATCAATTAGTTATGGTTGGTTTTCTTAGAAATGGGGACCTACTCTAATAGGCTGTATTGATATTTTTGTAATACATTCTTACAGGGTGATCAAAAATGGACAATAAAAAGTAGATTCAAAAAACCTATAGTCATTTTTTTTAAATGGAAACCCCCTATTTTTTTCTTATTTAGTATTAAAAATAAGGGTGACTGTATAAGAGTGTATATTCCAAAAAATTGTAGTTTTTGAAATAATGACAATTTAACACTTTTTTATTGCAAAAAGGCTATACAGCTTTCAAGTTTTGTTGTTAGTTGGCCGTGACGGCGAGGCGTGGCATATAAAAATAATAGAGATCATCAGAAACGTCATTATTTATTGTCAGTTGATAATTTGTGTGATGCATTAGTGTATTTTATAGCAAATTTATTTAAAACTTGAATTAAAATTGTAAATAATGAATTTTTCGCAAGCCGAGATGGTTGATATGATTTTTGTTTTGGGAGCTAGTGATAAGAATACGATCTTAGCAAGAAGACTGTATCAACACCGGTTTCCGGAGAGACAGCAACGTGAAAGAAGGGCATTTGAAAAGCTTTTGGAGCGTTTTGAAAGAACTGGCAATGTGTTGTATGAAAAAAATACTAGGGAAAAACGTGCACAGACTGAGGAAAATCAATTAAATGTACTATTAACAGTTACCGAAAATCCATATATTGGACAACGACCCATTTCTCAGCAGGTTGGTGTTGAACGATGTACGGTACAGCGGATATTGAAAAAATGCACCCCTATCACATTCAACTACTTCAAGAGTTGGTTCCTGAAGATTATCAAAGACGACTGGAATTTTGTCAATGGGCTCAAAACAAAATAAACCAACAAAGTAATTTCGTTCTTTTGATTTTATTTACAGATGAGGCCACATTTCACAGAAACGGAAGTGTAAACAGATACAATTTTCATTACTATTCTACCGAAAATCCACATTTTGTAAGATATACTTCTCAAACTAGATGGTCTTTAAATGTTTGGGGAGGTGTTGCGGTAATCATGAAATTGGACCATATTTTTTGATCAACGAGTAACAGGGGAAGTATACTTAGACTTTCTGCAAAACCATCTACCTAATTTGTTGCGTCAAGTGCCACAGGATATGCAACAAGAAATGTGGTTTCTTCATGATGGTGCCCCAGTACATCATACAGGTCCGATAATAACTTTTTAAATGCTAGATATCCAGAATGTTGGATTGGGAGGGGAGGGCCTGTTGCTTGGCCTGCTAGATCCCCAGATCTTACTAAAATGGACTTTAGCATATGGGGGTACGTCAAAGAGCAGGTTTATAAAATACCGCCTACAACAAAGGAAGACATGAAGATTAGGATTAGAAACTGTTTTCAAAACATTAGTGTTGAAATGTGTACAAATTTAAGCAGCGAATTTGAGAGGCGTATTGCATTGTGTATTCAAGAAAGAGGCGGACATTTCGAACAACTTATTAGGTAGTACGTATTTGACGTGTTTCTAGTACTTTTATCTGTATAATTAGTTACAGGTTTAGTTACATTAGAGGTGTTAAGTTTATGATTAGGATTAGGACATAATTTGTTGAATCAAAAAAATATTGTCTTTACTTTAAGTTCGTTTAATAAAATAATTATTTATATGGGGTTCAATAAATTATAATATTTTGATCTGAAGTGCTCGATTTTTTTTTGTTCCGCCGCGCCCCACCGTCACGGTCAACTAACAACAAAACTTGAAAGCCATATAGCCTTTTTACCATAAAAAAATGTTAAATTGTCATTAGCTGCTATAAAAATATCCATATCACAGTTTAAGCATTTTCAAGATTTATGTAATAGAGTAAGGTAGATTTGATTCATATTACTGACCAATGGCACTTGAGAACAAAAATATTTCACTAAATTCGTTCCATGTATCTTTTAAGTAAACAATGTAATATAGAATACTTACCGAGTACCTATTTTATTACCTCTACACCTAAAATGTAATAATACATATTGATAAAAATGTCCATCATTCTTAATGAATAACTAATGTTGTACTTTACTAAAATTAGGTATCATTAATAACACATTACTAGAGGATCGGGTGTACTAAAAGCCCCTTCATTTCTTTTACACTACAACGTAAACATGACAAACTTTTTTGAGTCGATATATCCAATTTACGTGATGCGAAGACTTCTTGGATTATCTGGATATACAATAGATTTGAACCATCATCCACGAGAAATTGTTTTACTAAAAAGTAACAGTTTGTTCAAAATTCCATATTATTTCTTGATGGCATTTATGTTAGTGGTGCAGATAATTTTGCTCAATTCCGTTATTACATATAAAAGTAGTATGGATGTCTTAACAAATTTTATTATGCTACTGGGAGCATTCTCATGTTGTACTATATTAATATCCATTATAATTGTTTATGAGAAATCCTCTATTAACATCACGTTAATACTTGAGAAAATGAATAGAATTGATGAAAAGCTGGCTGAAATTGGCGTGGTAATAGATAACAACTACGTTAAAAGCTTTAATACATTTTGGATTTTCTTTCACTTGATAATTGTTCTAATGGGAGTGGTTTTTGTTTCATTGGAAGACCTTCGTAATTTACTAAGTTACTTAGTGAGTTTCGTGCATTTATTAGCTCACGTATATAAACAAGCCATTTCGCTTTCTTTTACTTCTTGGTTATTTTTGATTTCGTATCGATACTCGAAACTAGTTCGTTATCTATCAGACAATTTTAAATGCAAGAGTAATAAATTGGAGATAATGCAAAATATTGAGTACATCCATAATGAATTGGAGGAACTTTATCCAGACGCTATGAACAAACACTTTGCCATAATGTTACTATTTACGTTTATGGTAAATTTTGTTCTTATTTGTGTGCTTACTTATGCCGCCTGGGACAAGATGTATGGTAATGTGGTGAATTCTACAGAAGTTGACTTAGCGTATTGGATAAGTTTGACTTGCTTCAATACTGGAGAGATTATCTGCTACTGTAATTATTTTAGTAAAAACGTAAGTAATGTGTAAATATTTTGTTAAGTTGCCTGCTGATTTAATTAAAAGGTACCATTGTTTTGAAGATCTTTTTTTCGTTTTCCATTCTTAGCTAATAATATTCCAGTTAATGTATTACAACATTTTTTTTTACAAAATTCAACAACTTATATTAATTTTGCTAAACCACTATCCATACATAACCTATCACATAATAAATTTATGTTAGGCAGGTTTGAAAATAACAACCAGAAACCCTAACGTGACTAACGTGTCTGTGTATGTGTCTGTGCTGTGTCTGTGCCTGTGTCTGTGTCTGTGTGTGTGTGTGTGTGTGTGTGTGTGTGTGTGTGTGTGTGTGTGTGTGTGTGTGTGTGTGTCTGTGTCTGCGTCTGCGTCTGCGTCTGCGTCTGCGTCTGCGTCTGCGTCTGCGTCTGCGTCTGCGTCTGTGCCTGCGCCTGCGTCTGCGCCTGCGTCTGCGTCTGCGTCTGCGTCTGCGTCTGCGTCTGCGTCTGCGTCTGCGTCTGCGTCTGCGTCTGCGTCTGCGTCTGCGTCTGCGTCTGCGTCTGCGTCTGCGTCTGCGTCTGCGTCTGCGTCTGCGTCTGCGTCTGCGTCTGCGTCTGCGTCTGCGTCTGCGTCTGCGTCTGCGTCCGCGTCCGCGTCCAGTTCCTTGTCGGTGTCCGTGTCCGTGCCCGTGTCTGTGTCTGTGTCCGTGTCCGTGTCCCTTTCCGGATCTGTGTCCGTGTTCGTGTTCGTGTCCGTGCCCGTGTCTGTATCCGTATCCGTGTCTGTGTCCCTGTCCGTGTCTGTGTCTGTGTTTGTGCCTGTGTGTGTGTGTGTGTGTGTGTGTGTGTGTGTGTGTGTGTGTGTTTGCGTGCTTGCGTGTGTATTGGATTGTGCGTGTGAGCGTGTATGGGATATATATATATATATATATATATATATATATATATATATATATATATATATATATATATATATATATATATATATATGAATACAGGGTGGTGTCTACAGCATGGATGGAGGATTGCTCCTTAACTATTGGAGATATCAAAACCAATTTTGGTGTGGTAATACACGATCTACATTCTAAAAATATTAGGTACATACCGGGTGATTGACACAAGTATGCCAACCCAAACCTCTTTTTTTTAATTGAACACCCTGTATATTTTTGAATTTTTGGATTATCTGTTACATTTAGAATAAAACTATAGAAATTTGTATCTGTATCACTAACCATTCAGCATATATCGTCACTTTAGTACCAAAATAGAGTTGACATTGGAACCACTATGCGGGAGTTCTCACCACGATTTTGTAAATGTGTTTATACCACCGAATATTAATAATAGTCTACTAAAAAACAAACTGGGAAAGTTTTCGGAAACGTAAAATGATTAACTTACGCGAAATGTAATTTTTCTCAATTTTTATATTTTTCACATTTCGATTCCCCGTGAAAAGTAGATGAGAGAGAAAAGAAAACTTTTGAACTTATTTAAAAGACAACCAACAAACGACAATTTAATAAAATCCAAAAGGGCACGCGCACAAGTACACAGAATAATTTGATTAGCGAAAAAAAGATCATGGGAAGAATATGTAAATAACATAAACTCATCAACGGAAATCGGCGAGGTCTGGAAAAATGCTAAAAAGGTAATGGGGAAAAAGTTTAATATTGTTTCACAAGTACTTATCACTAATAGCGAAAGACTTGTAACCCCTAAAAGTATAGCTGAAGCACTGGCCAAGCAATTCAAGGCTAATAGTAGTACAGAGAGCTACCATAACTGCTTTCAATTAATAAAAAGCCAAAATGAATTCCCACTTGATTTCAACACAGATATAGATTACAGCTATAACACACATTTTAGCATAAGTGAACTAGATAACATATTAAAAAATACTAGTGACAAAGCACCAGTTCCAGACAACATAGTGAATGCTATGCTTAGAAATCTTCCATTATCTAAAAAACAAGAGCTATTAGACGTATATTATGAAATCTATACTAAAGGTACTTACCCCACACAATGGCAGAAATCCATAATCGTTCCTATACCTAAACCAAATAAAGACAACACTAATCCCATGAACTACAGACCAATATCGTTAACTAGTTGTTTGAGTAAAATTTTCGAAAAGATGATAAATGATAGGCTAGTATGGTTCCTAGAAAAAAATAACTTAATATCCAGTCATCAAACAGGATTTCGAAAGCACCATTCCACAATAGATGAATTAGTATATCTCGAAGACTACATACTAAAAAGTTTTCTAGATAGAAATCATGCTATTGCTGTAAGCTTTGACATAAGGAAGGCGTATGAATGAATGTGGAGATACCACATAATTAAGAAACTACACGAATGGGAACTACGGGGTAATCTACCTAAAACGATAATGAGTTTTTTGTCACACCGATCCTTCACAGTCAGGGTAGGAAATATCACATCCGAAATGTACATTCAAGAAAACGGTGTTCCACAAGGGTCAGTTCTAAACTGTACGTTATTTCTGATTGGTATCAATGACCGTATCTCAAAAGTCACATCTGTAGACAAATGCATATATGTAGATGATCTAATTATTTTCTGCAAAAACGAATCAAGCGAAAATATTGAACTAAAACTACAACTAGCAATTGATGAATTAACGATTCAGGCAGAGAGCACTGGCCTAAACTTCGCTAAGGAAAAAACAGCCATGATCCACTTCTGTCGCCTACGAACACAGCATGCCGAACCTAGAATCTTTATTAACAGAAATGAAATTCCATCTGTAGAAAGTATGAAAATTCTAGGTGTTACTTTTGACAAGAAGCTGTATTTCAAAGCCCACATTACAAATCTGGTTGCTAGATGTAATAAGATGCTAAACCTAATCAGATGTTTAAGCAATATAAACTGGGGAGCGGATAGACGTGTGCTGCTCCAACTATATAATGCATGGGTACTACCAATTATCGACCACGGCAGCGTAGTGTACTCGTCTGCAAGAAACTCGATACTCAGACCTTTGGATACAATACACGCAAAAGGGATTCGAATGGCAACAGGAGCATTTAGAACTAGCCCCATACAATCAATCCCCGTGGATGCAGGAGCAACACCATTGACAATACGCAGGAGAATTCAATTGTTTAATTACATAGCAAAAATTATGTCACTGCCAAAACATCTTACTTTTTCAATAGTAAAAGATGATATAATGATAAAGAAGTTTGAAGAAAAACAGTCAGTAGACCAGCTATCATAAGGGCTTTAGAGGTATAAAAGAAATGGACATGCACTTACCGACACTGCTACAACTCGTACATCCCGAGACACCTCCTTGGCTATATCCTGAAATAAATATCATATTAGATCTAAAAAACTAAAAAAGAAGGATACATTACATACAACATACCAAAATTCCATCAAAACAATCACGCAACAGTACCCAGAACACATAAAAATCTATACTGATGGATCAAAGACAAACGATGGGGCTGGTAGCGGAATATTTGTAGAAGGAGTCGAACATAATTGGTCCCATAACACTATAACAAGTATACTATCTGCTGAACTGTATGCAATTTGGCAGGCACTCCTTATACGCAGATACTATAACCACGACAAATATATTATTTTTAGTGACTCATTAAGCGCAATAGAACTAATAAGAGATAGAAACCCTTCAAGGGACCCACTAATAAATAAGATTGCAGGATAGGTACACTATCTACAAAACAGGCGTAAAAGCTTAATAATAATGTGGATACCGGGACATGCTGGTATAGAAGAAAATGAATGGGCAGATTCCACAGCAAGAGAAGCTGCTGATAAGCGAGTTAAGGACATAGTATCAGTGACACCAAATGACTTCAGACTCTATCTTAAAAATAAGACAATGTTACAATGGCAAACAACCTGGATTCAGTCAAACACAAGACTGTCGAAATTTAAAACAAATATAAAAGCTTGGAAACCCGATAAACTTTCAAGAAGGGATGAAGTTGTTTCGACAAGAGTTAGAATAGGTCACACAAATATAATCCACTTATATCTACTGGGAAAAGCACCTAGAACTAAGTGTAACCAATGTAATGTGTATATAACGTTAGAGCATATGTTCGTAGAATGCCCCCAATATGATAACGTAAGAATTAATCTGAAGCTGAGCAACAACATAAATAATATAATTAACGATGATGAGCAAAATGTGACACAGTTCCTGAAATTCTTGAAAGCAACAAATTTATACAAATATATTTAAATATAAACAAAATTTGATAAATTAACAGAGAAAGAAACAAAAATGGCTAAAAGACCTAAGCAATCGGTGCCATTCAAACTTATTAAAAAAAAAAAAATAACAAAAAAATAATTGCTAACATGTTTCATAGCCATAAGACGGGCTCTTCTTGAGATATTGACGCTTTATTTGAAAATATTGACTTACAAATAGAACAAATAATACAAAATCCAGGGCAAATAATAAAATACGAAAGGCAAATAAATTATTTAACTGAAAGGAAAACTTAATTAATAACTAAACTATTACATCATTCTCTACACCTAAAAATAAGTTGAACAAGTAAACATAAACGAATAAAACCATAAATTCAAATTAAATGTTCAAAATGCTGACCACGCCTAACTAAACACTTTGCAATTCGCCCGGAAAACGAAAGATTCACTCGCAGCAACACCATCCAGTTGAAGCCACATCGTACGAATATTATCTACCTCGATATTTGCCATAAGCTCGGGTAAATCATTTTCCAAAAACTGTATATATCTTTTTCCAGTAAGACTCCCATCAAAGAAAAAAGGACCAACCACATTAAAATTGATTATACCACTCCACACATTAACTGACCATCGATGCTGGTGATTAACAACTCTTAAGATATGTGGATTAGTATCAAAATAGTGATGATAGTTATGCCTCATCCGTAAATAGAATGTTATTAACAAAATTGGGTTCTTCATTGACCTTAGTAGTTACCCATTGGCAGAAAGATTCACGATTTTGAAAATAGATTTCACTTAAAGCTTTATGTTCCTCGATATGATAAGGATGCAATTTGTTTTTTTTTAATAAAGCTGCGAACTGTATTTCTATTTAGGTCTAGGTGTGTACTTAGCTCTCTGGTACTAATTTGCAGATTTTCTATAAGAGATGCCACAACTTGAAACTCAATTTCTACATTGGGGCTTGTTTTTGCGAGCTTGAGATAACATACACTTGCAGAACTTCTCAGAATCTCTCAACTACATTTATAAACGATTCTTTCCGCAGCTGTCTTCTCTCTGGGTATCGTTCACGGTACAAACGAGTAGCCAGCAAAGCATTTCTTTGAGCTTCGCCGTAAATAAAGATCGTATCCACCATTTCTTCTTTGGAAAAATTCATTTTATACAAAAATTGATAAAAAGACAATCCAAAAACACACAAACTAGTGGAATAATATTTTAATGATTATACATCGCAACATCAACAAGAATGGATTGACCAGCTCTGAAGAGGAGGACTCTTGGACAGTCTACGCCAAGGATATATACATATATATGTATATATATATATATATATATATATATATATATATATATATATAATAATAAGTAAAATACTAACCATAAGCTTCTCAGGAATCTCATACCCACGGCATTTATTCTTCTTTCGTGCTTTTTTTGACATACCCATGTTTCACTTCCATACAGTACTGATGGGAGGGACACGCCATTATAGATTGCTCGTTTCGCAGCTAGGCTCATGCTTTCGTTTCTCATTATCGTCCACATACTTCCCATCACTTTCCAGCATTGACCCTTCTTCCAATCTCGCCGTCCACTGCACCATCTGCAGTAAGCATTCCACCCAGAAATACCAGCTCGTCCACTTGCTCCGCAATTTCATCTTGCAGGGTAAATACTCTACTCTCCTTTCCACCTTCCCGATTCACTACAGCACAATATTTGTTTTGTTCGCGTTTACCTTTAGGTCCATGCTCTCACAGACTGTATCAAACTTCCTCAGAGTGATCCGCACTGTCACTTAATAAGACTGTGTCATCTACATACACCAGAAGCCGTACATTTACGTCACCTACCATTACACCATTTGTATCGGTACATGCTTGTCTCACACATTTATCCATGTATACATTGAACAACCACGGTGACATCACACAGCATTTTCGCACTCCCTGCTCAATATTAAAACATGTGCCCAACTACGGTTGTATACTGACCTTATTCCATTTATTAGACCTTTATTTACGCCATATTTATTTAATATTTCCCACAGCTTCTCCCTATTTTCACTCTGTAGTAGATCTACAAACGCACAGTGCAGCTTCCTTTTTAGGCCTTAAACACTATTCGATCATTTGCCGGAGAGCAACCGACACATCCTCTACCTGGCATGAAGCTACTCTGCGCATCCCAAATCTCAGTTTGTGTAGTTTCTTGTACTCTATCAATCAAAATTCTTCCAAATACTTTACCAGGCACGCTGAGCAAACTTATTCCTCTGTAGTTCTTGTAATCACTCTTGTTCCCGTAACCCTTATACAGTCGTACAATGATCGCCCTCTTCCAATCCCTCGGCACTTTTCCACACATAAGGTATACATTGAGTAATTCACACAATCTTGGTATAAGCTTTGTACCCCCATACTTTAGCATTTCACCAGTGATTTCATCTACGCCTGCTCCCTTGCCGTTTTTTCAACCTTCCTACCTTTTCCTCTACCTCATTTATCCCAATATCCTCAGTTGCATTCACCATTTCTTCTACATTCTCCTTAGTTAACCCAGCAGTCTTATTTTCCACACTACTGTACAGATTTCCGAATATTATTTCCAGCATGTCCTCACTTCACAAGCATCCCATATTATTTCGCTGATCGTATTCATCACTCCTGCAGCGTTCTATTTTGGGCCACGTTTTGTATTTTTGACCCATTTCCAGAAAAGTTTTTTATTTCCCTCAAAATCATTCTGCATTTTCTCTCCTTCCACAGCCCTCACTTCCTCTTTACTTATTCGCACTGCCTCCTTCGTTTATTTGTTTCTTAATCTGTACACCTCGTACAATCGCTTTTTCTCAATCTCATTTTTTGCAGCAATCACTGCCATGTACGCACCCTTTTTCATATTCTCATTCCAGCAAGCACATTTTTCCGTCTATCTACAGTCGCCCTTCCACATATCCGCACGGCACAATTGACAACACGGCTTTTCAAGCGTATCCATGCAGTTTCAACGTCAGTGTCTTTTATTTGTTCGTTCCACACTGTTTCATTCACATTCTACTCTTTACTCACAGTATCTGCGTATTTCATTCTCGCCGGATTATCCACTAGTTTGTCTACCCTAATTCTGGACGTTCGCACTAGGTTCGCTTTCCTTCTTCAGACCCACTTTTGCCCTAAACACACTCTCGATATAACCTAAAAGTGGTCCGATCCACACTCCGATCCGCACATTACTTTTGTGCCTTTCACAAGGCTTCTAAGCCGCTCATCACACGCTATCGAGTCTATCATACTTTTAGATTCACCTCTTTGACATATATATATATATATATATATATATATATATATATATATATATATATATATATATATATATAATCACACACACACACACACACACACACATTTTTATGTTTAAACCACGTATTGGATACAAACAGGCTTCTCTCCACGCAGATGTTCACCAGACGTTCACCAATCTCATTGATTCTTTGGTATCCGAACTTTCCTAGAACACGTTCAGTATGTTTTCTCCGTACACCTACCCATTCGTTCATATCTCCCACCATCATCACTCTTCCGTTTGGCTTACATACGTTCAACACGTTCTCTACTTCATTTGAGAAGTTCTCATGCTCCTGGTCTCTTTCTCCTGACCATAGTGCTAGGCTACCATCCTCCATCTCCACAGCATCCTTTCATTTTCGGTTTGTCTCCGATACACACAGAATATCAAAGTGTCTTTCGTACATTACATTCGCAATTTTAAATTCTTTACCATTCATACCTCTAACATTCCACGTAGCTACTCGTCACTTATTTTTTGCACAGTCGTCAGCAACGGGACCTGCCTGTTTCGACCTTGACCGCCCCTTGTAGCCAGATCGATCCGAGGCAATTGTATTGTTCTGTTCAGTAATACCTTAGTGAGCAGACCGGTTACTGGCCAAATCGTGCCCTGGACGATGTAGCATTCCCTACTAACGGTATCGTCCTACTACCGGACAGTTATTTGCCTACTCCCTCGACACGTAAGGAAGTAATAAATATAAATATAGACAGAGGCAAGAAAGATATAATAGAGTGTATACTTACTGCAGGATATCTAAATGTACATATACACATATACATTTTTCACTTGCAATCACATCTCGTTTCAACCATATTGCTCCCCACGCGATTCCTGGCTCTCGCGCTTGTGACCGGATGCTGTTATTTATTTGCGACCAAATGATTCAATTATTTTTAATTTAGCTTTCCGAGTTACAGTTACGTCTTTGTTATTTAATTTAATATTTATTTATCAAATCTGTTTTATTATTGTCGCGAACTGTGACAACTTAAACGTTTCCATCCTCTAAGTTGTTTTTTTGTTATTCAATTGAAGGGTAACAACAAATAACTATAATGGTCAGATTAGCTCTCCCGACATTAATTGTTTACATTTAGGATTCATTAATTACAACAAGAAGAAAAATATTGTATAAGACAATATGCAAGATACTGTTATAATTGAACTTCGAATCACATATAGTACCTTCTTTAATATGTTCTTACTCCGTATTTTTACAAATAATAAATAATTTGAAACTTCTGTTGTGTGTTAAACTGCCTATATTGAAAACATGACGCTTTGTAATTTAGTCTTGACGAAGTGACATTTCAATTTTGTTGGTGTAATACTGGTCGCTGCTTAAATTGGCCAACATTTAGCGGGAGGAGCTTAACTATTTCTGCTGGGTAAACAGATTTTAGATGTCTATTAACCTCTGTGTGACATGAAGTTTTGAACGCCTGTTGGACATAGATTATTATTGTTTTTGTTTTTACAATGTTGCCTATTTTTATAATGAACGTATTAAAAAAGCGGTTGCATAATTATCCTAAAAAAAATTATTTAAACTACTTCACCTCTTAATTTTCATTTTGTACGTTGGAAGGTCGTATGGTGTTCCAAATCAGATATTTTTATTTTGTTAACAAAATGAGTTCAGTTTTGAAAACATTCTAGAAAAGTATCTTTTCTATTCATATATGCCGATAACACCAAAGCAGGCAAATTTTTAGATTACATGAAAACTAACAAACATTGTTTTAGATATACCTTATTAAAAAATGTTTAGTAAAGCTTGTAAATACGGCAAATGATATGGACCTACACAAGGAGGTAAGGACCCATGGATATTTTCCCAAAATATTATATTTGTAATCTTAGGTTAACAACTTTGCCCTTGAGCTTCTTCATAATGATGGAGAAATTTCTGCAGCTCGTTTCTTTGTGATTAATTTACCACTTATATTTACGGTAAGTTCTACACAAGTACATTGTTAATCACATTCCACACTTTTGTTTTCAGATGATTAGTGCTGCTTGCAGTTACCTAGTTATATTGATACAATTCAATTTATCAATGAAATATGCAGTATGATTAAAATATATGCATTATTAAACATAATAACTCAAAATAAACAATTATAAAGTTATTGTTTCAAATGATACAAAAAACTTCATATGGTTAGCGCACAATTTTATTGTTTTTGAAAATTTACAAACGATCGTCTCATTGTATACTTTATTATAATTATCCTATTGATGCGTACAATACAATAGAATGAACAAAACAAATTTTATTTAAAGTGAGACTATATGAATTATTAATAAAATGACATTTGATTTTCATTTTTCAAATATAGATCACAAAATTTAATGCTTTTTTTCATTATATAATTATTTAATTAATTAAATAAGAAATCGAAACCGATTAATCTATACTAAGGTTTCTGTGCTTTCACCTTTAAAGTTATTGGTTTTTCTTTGGATATTCACGAAATAGACTTGTAGGGATATTGTATGATTTTCTACAAATTATTTGTTATCTATGATACGCTAATTGCTAGTATCTGAAATTTATTTGTTTTTCAAAAAAACTACCCCTATTGCTTCAAAGTTGGTCGTTTTCAGGCGCTCAATTACCCACGTGCGCATGCAAGCACCTAGTTTTGACATCGTATTGTACCAGTCGATATATGAGGAGACTTAGGACACACGACCGTGGTGTGTCTAGTAAATATCTACGTGACGTAACCAGATGTCACATTCGAAAATCAGTTGAATAAGTTATCGTAAGAAAACACATACGCACGCACCCACGATCTGACTCATTTACCTAATCTGTCACTCACTTAATCGCTCACTAACTTACTTATGTACAGGGTGGCCAATTAAGAATGCGAGGTACTGTTTCTGGGAAACTATCCATCGTAGAGGCTTGCGCAAAAAAAGTTACTAAAACGGTCAATACAAAAACGTGCAAAATATTTTCATGTTTCTGAAATGGCCGCTAGGGGGCGTAACTGCAATATTGACTCTAAAAAAGTGATGTTTCTGTGAATTCTGCTATATTAATCTAATAAAAAATAACTGATCTTTGAAGTCGAGGATAATCTGAACTTTTTTTGTTTGGCACTTTTTGACGTATCTATAAAAATAAAGTGGTGGGGGGTATTAAAAGGTTTCCGTAAATCACCCCTCGTATCTTCTAAACGGCTAATCCGATTTTAACAAACTTGAGCGCGTTGAAAATAGCTTTTCTTGGGCTACAAATGTTAAAATAATTTTTTAATAAGTTTTGTTACTTTCACATGTCGTCGCTAGAGGGCTTTGCTCGACATTCTGACGGAAACCGTTAATTTTCGCAAAAAAATTAAATGCATTGGTATGACTTTTTTCATGAAGAAGTAGTTAAATGATGCCTAAACAAGCTCGCGAAAACCGCATCTCGATATCTTGTTCCTAACCTAAAATATCGGCCAAAGAAAACTTTATACGAAAATACCTTAAATTTTTTTTTTTTTAACTGTATTTGTTGTTATTGTTTCTATTATGTAAGTTGTAGCCCTAAAAAGGACCGATTTAAAGGAGGAAGGTTTTTATTGCCCCCATAAATGCTCGAAATACTGAGGCCTCTTATGGGTAGACAGAACTACAGCTTCAATTTCGGCTCTGAATAGGTTGTAGAAATTGCGATTTTAAATGTTTGTAAATTTATACACCAGAATAAAATCACCCTTTTTGAAATTACTACGGACAAGTAAGCAATGCTAAAAGTTATACGAAAGGCCTATTTCTTATTTGTTTAAATGCATATTCACTATGGATATATACGAAAAATACAATTAATAGAAGCAGACAATGGAAACAGATACCTAAACAAAACATACATAATCCTCAAATAGTCAATAGTTGTCAATACTTTCGTGTTACTTTGAGCAATTTTTGTGCTTTCAAAATGCGTTTTACGAATAATGAAGCTGTTGATATGCTTGCGGTTTATTTTGAATGTCTTCAGAATGCCGAAGTAGCTAAAAGAGTTTACACGACTCGATATCCAAATCGGCGTCCTTGCGATGTAAGATTTCTTCCCCGATTAGTGGCGAGCTCACGAGCCAATGGTAGTTTTCGGCCTACGTTTCAACGGCAAAGAATTGGAAGAACACAAGAAAATATTAACCGTGTACTGGGCTATATTGAAGGAAATCCTCGTGTTAGCACAAGAGCATTATCCACTGAGTTGGGCATGTCACGGACAACGGTTCAAAGGACCATAGGTAAGTTCTAATGGCCATCAAAACATATAGGAATTCGTTTAAACTTTGTTTAATTACTTGAAGAATGCACCCATATCATGTCGTTTTGCATCAGGCCTTGAAAGAGCAAGATTTTGATCGAAGGTTAGACTATTGCCAATTGAATGTTAGGCATGATACGCGAAAATAGAGAATTTTTGTTTCAAATTCTTTGGACCGATGAAGCCACCTTCAGTAGTGACGGGAGAGCCAATCTGCACAATATGCATTATTGGTCTACAGAAAATCCCCATTGGTTGCGTGAAGTTCAGCGCCAAGGACGTTGGAGTTTAAATGTATGGTGTGGCATATTGGGAGGCAGAATTATTGGGCCATATTTTTTCGAGCAACCCCTAAATGGCAATGTATTTCTTAACTTTTTGGCCAATCAATTACCTTTGTTGTTGGAAGATGTGCCTCTGGAAACAAGGCAAAAATTGTTTTTGCAGTTGGATGGTTGCCCAGAACATTATGCTATTAATGTGCGAGAGCATATTAATGTAGCATTTCAACAGCGTTAGATTGGAAGAGGAAGTCTGTTTCCATAGCCACCGCGATCGTCAGACTTAACTTGCCTCGATTTTTATTTATGGGGGCGCTTAAAGGACATCGTGTTTCGGACTCAACCTACTACTAGGGAAGATATGAAAAACCGGATTCGTAACGCAATACGTAACATACCGAGAGCCGAAATTGAAGCTGCAGTTTTGTCCAGTTATGAGAGCAATGCATAGAGCGTGATGGTCAGCATTTCGAGCATTTACGGGGGCAGTAAAAACCTTCCTCCTTTAAATCGGTCCTTTTTAGGATCACAACTTACATGGTAGAAACAATTTCAGAAAAATATAGTTAAAAAAAAAATAAAAATTTAAGGGATTTTCCTATAAAGTCTTCTTTGGCCGATATTTTAGGTTAAAAACAAGATATGGAGATGCGGTTTTCGCGAGCTTGTTTAGGTATCATTTAGCTACTTGTTCATGAAAAAAGTCATATCAATGCATTTAATTTTTTTTGCGAAAACTAACCGTTTCTGTCGGAATGTCGAACAAAGCCCTCTAGCGGCGACATGTGATACTAACAAAACTTCAATTATTTTAAAATTTGTAGCCCAAGAAAAGCTCTTTTCAACGCGCCCAAGTTTGTTAAAATCGGATTAGCCGTTTCGAAGATACGGGGTGTGATTTAAGGAAACCTTTGAATCCCCCCCACATTATTTTTATAGATACGTCAAGAAGTGCCAAACAAAAAAAGTTCAGATTATCCTCGACTTCAAAGATCAGTTATTTTTTATTAGGTTAATATAGCAGAATTCACAGAAACATCACTTTTTTAGAGTCAATATTGCAGTTACGCCCCCTAGCGACCATTTCAGAAACATGAAAATATTTTGGACGTTTTTGTATTGACCGTTTTAGTAACTTTTTTTGCGCAAGCCTCTACGATGGATAGTTTCCCAGATACAGTACCTCGCATTCTTAGTTGGCCACCTTGTACAAACGCACGCACACACGTATGCACGCGCGCGTCAAATTATGGATAGATAGCTAGAGCAGGTATAATATATATGGGACCACGGACACCCACGCACAAACGCATGTACGTACGTACCAGACTAGCAAATTTTATTTAAGTAGAAGTTTAGGTTTACTTATGCTAGATCCTGGGGCTATAATCAAAATGCTTAGCTTTGTAGTCTAGTGTACCGGATGGTATATTAATAAAGGAGGCCGGCTGTATATGAGAAACTACGCATCGCATAGTATCGGGAAAATCTATTGATACTATAAGTGACCGAGAGAAATTGCTGGAAATTAGTTTCAAGTTTCTGCGATGGTCGCTAGGGGGCGTACACTAACACCAAATTAGACAACCAGCTTTTTCTTTTAAATCGGTACTATCAAGATACTACCTACTATCGGACAGTTATTTGCCTACTGTCCCGCCAAGAAAGAAAGTAAGAAGTAGAAATATAGACGGAGTCAAGAAAAATATAAATAGTGTAGAGTGTACACTTACTGCATGAATATATATGTATATTATATATATATATATATATATATATATATATATATATATATATATATATATTAAATGGGTATAACCCCTACTCAGCGGTGCCCTGTTTCGGCATCCCTGTTCCAGCGGACCCCGTTTTAGCAGGAAAATGGAACTAGTGTCGTTAGCATAACGTCGACCAAAAAATGAATTAACTTATCAAACACTTTGGTTGTTCAGAAAAAAGGAATATAAAATACAGTTGTCACATTGTTATATTCAATATGAATAAATTAATTTTAATTAATAGTTCACATTTCAATATTTTATTTTATTTTGCCACCATAATGTTCTTTATACGCCCCCAAATGCGGGCGTAATGTGGTCTTTATAGCACGGAAATGTCATTGTTGCTAAGCATCATGGTTGACTGCAAACACATGACATGATATGTCACGTAAGTTGAAAGAATTATTGAAACAACAACCTTACTATACAACCTTTATTAATAAAAATAATAGTAATGAAACTTATTCTTTATAAAAATTGAAAATACAGTTGGATGGATTTGAAATTGTTTAACAATATCACAGTATCTTAGTAACGACAAATTAGCCTACTGTCGACATTATTTCACTGCATTTGCATTTAAAAACTTGCCGAAAATACAGAATCTTTTTAATATTTTGTTCCAGTTTCATGGTGCAAAATAAAATAAAACATTGTATGTACCACGGGCATAATTGTAGATTATGGCTCTCAGGAATATAAAAGCCCTCCGCTTCGCGTCGGGCTTTTAACATTCCCTCGAGCCATAATCTTGTGAGTATGCCCTTAATACATAAATATCTATTAAAGTTAGTGAATTGATTGAGATCAATTTTTGATGGGATCAGCCGCATCCTTAAAAATCAACACTTCCAATCGCTATGTATCTATTTCACTACCAACTTAAAGTAAATTATGGAAAACGCTGAACCGCGGTGTAACCATTTAAATGTATACACATACAGTGTGTCAAAGTTACTTTTTAAACCTTTTCTTAAATATCTATCTTAAAAATTACAGGATTATCATGAGATTTGACACCTAGGGGTTTTCTATGATGAGAAATTCAGATTTGATTATAGTTTTGATGTATCTTCCAGAGGGCTCCTCAAGCAGCCCATTGTCTTCATTTAAAACTCCATAACTTTTTTTTGCCTCGGTATTTCATTGCGTACTAAAATTTATCAGAGCCCTCCTTCACACCTTATCCAGGATTAGGACTGGTGCAAGGAGTTTGTTGCGTGTTTCAGTACCAACCGACCGACAACAGCAGAACTTTACACAATATAACAACATAACAATGTAAGAATGGACTGGCACAAAACAAGAGGGATAGCAACAAAGTCAATAACTCACGACCAAAAACAGAAAACTTTTATTTATAAGTATAAATTGTTCAATTAAACTCTAAGTAATTGTTGAAGTTTTTATGCACACAAAGATTAATTCTAGGGTAAAAAATTGAAGTGCACCCTATCCGTCATCTCTGCATCGAACCGTAAAATGTTTACTGTTCTCTTGTTAACCGTATCCTTAGAAACGCCAATTTCCGAACCAATGTGTCAGGTGCTCAGACTCGAATCTTCTTCAACTCGTTCTAAAATTTCTTCCTCAACGTCTGCAGTTCTAATAGTACGATTCCGTTCATAATGAACCGTAACAGGAGCTCAGCGATCCTTTTCAACAGCGGCAAATGTTTGATGGTTTGGACCGATTTCTGACCATTTCCTTGGCAATAACCATAAACTAGTATCATATCGGTCATTTCTACGTTAGTGTAGGGTACAGCCATAGAGAAAAATTGAAGAAGGAAATTAAAATTACAGTAAAGATTTGTCAGACTGAATTGTTTGACGATACTCTTTTATAACTAATGACAATACTTAATAATGTTTAGTCATTGCTATGATGGATTTTGGTACCCAATGAAACATTTAATTTCGACTATCACAGAAACGGCTGCTCGAAGCGACATCTACCAGACATACCTCTTTTGAAGAAAACATATCAGGGAATAAGAACTTCTAACCAGATATTTGACATACCGAGGCAGAAAAAAGTTATGAAGCTTTAAATGTAGACAAAGGGTTGATGGTGGCGCCCTCTGGAAGATAAATCAAAACTATGATTAAATCTAAATTTCTCATCATATAAAACCTCCAAGTACCAAATTTCATGTAAACCCCGTTATTATTAAGATGAATGTTTAGAAAAGTGTTTAACAAAATCACAACATATATATATATATATATATATATATATATATATATATATATATATATATGTATTCATGCAGTAAGTATACACATAATACTATTTACATCTTTGCTGACGGGGCAGTAGGCAAATAACCGTCTGATAGTAGGACGATACCGTTAGTAGGGAATGCTACATAGTCCGGGGCGGTCTGCCTGCTATGTATTTATTCAAAAGGATACAATTGTATCGGATCGATCTGGCTAGAAAGGGGCGGTCAAGGCCGGAACAGACAGGCACCGTTCATGGTAAAGAATTTAAAATTACGAATGTAATGTAGGAAAGGCAGCTTGATATTCTTTGTGTATAGGAGACAACGCGCAAATAAAAGGATGCTGTGGAGATGAAGGATGGCGGCCTAGCTCTACGTTCAGGAATTGAGACTGAAGTGTATGGTGCAAAAGGAGTTGGAGTGATCATGAGCTAAAGAGCGAGAAGATGTGTTAAACAATTGGAATTTGTATCCTCCGGGTAATGTAGGTTAGAATTAAAGTGGTATTCCGAAGATTTCTTCTCATTAATGCTATACACCGGTGAATGAAGAAACAGACCAAGAGTGCAAGAACCTCTAGAATGATGTAGAAAACGTGTTGAACGTGTATAATTCAAACGAAATGGTGAATGTTGGGAGATATGAATGGATGGGTGGGTACAGTGAAAAAATTTTAAACACGTTCTAGGAAAGTTTGCAGACCAAAGAGACAATGAGAATGGTGAACGCTTAGTAAACATTTATGTGGAGAGAAACCTGTTTGTATATATTACGTGCTTTAAACATAAAAATGTACATATGTATACGTGGCAAAGATGTAAATCTAAAAGTATGATTAACTTAATAGAGTATGATGAATAACCTAGAAACATGGTGAGAAATACAAAAGTAATACGCGGATCGGAGTGTGTATCGGACCACTTTTTTGTTGTGTCGAGAGCGTGTTTAGGGTGAAAGGGGGTCTGGAGAAGGAAAGCAATTGTAATGCGAACGTCTAGAATTAGGGTAGATAAACTAGTATATAATGGCGCGAGAATGAAATATGCAGGTCCTGTGAATAAAGAGTTGAATGTGAATGAAGCAGTGTGGAACAAATAAATGAAAGACAATAACGTTGAAAGTACATGGATAAGCTTGAAAGGCTGTTATCAATTGTGCAGTGCAGATATGCGTAAGAGCGACTATCAGTAGATAGAAATATTGCTTGGTGTAATGAATTTGGCAAAAAAGCAGTTTGTAAAAAAAGATGAGTACATGGCATGAGAACGTAGAAGGAACGGTGAATGAAACTGTAAAGGATATTGGGTTAAATGAGGTAGAGAAAACGGCAGGAGGGTTGAAAAACGGTAAAATGAGCGGGCGTGGATGAAATCACTGGTGAATGCCAAGTATGTAGGTGCAAAGCTTATACGAAGATTGTGTGAATTATTCAATGTATGACTTAAGTGTTGAAAAGTGCCGAGTGACTGGAAGAGCGAGATTAGTGCAGCGCTCTATATAGGTAAGGGAAACTAGAGTGGCTGCTAGAACCACAGAGGAATAAGTCTGCACAGTGTACCTGGTAAAGTATTTGAAAGAGTACTGATTGAGAGAGTACGTGAAACTACCCAAACTGAGATGTGGGATGTGCAGGGTGGCTATGTGCCAGGAAGGGGATGTTGATCAGATAGTTGCTCTCCAGCAGGTGATCGAAAAGTGCTTAAGTGTTAAAAAAGAGCTGTACCGTGTGTTTCTAGATCTGGAGAAAGCATATGACTGAGTGAGTAGGGAGAATCGCGGCGTTTAAGAAATACCCGTCTTTCCTAGATATTGTAGAGGCCGAACTGAGGAAAATATCATAAACGTACTAGCTATACAGAATTTAATCCTCATAGAAATACTAGCAACATTTCTAACGACTTAGGCATTACCCAAACCACCTTCAAACGAATTTTAAAACACCATTGATAGGTACCTACAAAACATAATGCCCTAAAATATATACCTAAACTTATTAATATCGTTAAATAAACAACTTTTATTTCAAATTTAGCCTACACCCTTACCATGAAGTTCTCCATCTGGCATTAACTGCCCCGAAAGGTTAATTAATTCTGTGAAAGAATTCCTTCCCGGCGAAAATAGTGACCAGGAATTCCATTCAGACACATCTACTCGGACTTCGCACCTCGAGGGGTGTGTAAGGATTACTGAGTAGCACTATTTTGTCAACAGTGGTTTCGGCCCCGAAGATAGAGTAATTCCGAGACACGATCTGCAACCCCGTGGTTACATCTACTCGATGCGTGTAAAAAGGGTAGATAGTGTTAAGTTGTAATCTATTGCATTGAACGAAAGTAAATTCATTTAACAATAAAACTTTCTTTATTAATTATTAAGTTTCCCCAACATCTGATGTTGCGAATATCTTAATCACCTCTAGCTCATTGATCGTTTCTTAATTAAACTAAGATAAAAACAAGAGTGGAGCACTAATCTGAATTGTAGGTATTCATAATTCCCCAAAGTATTAATTGGCCGATTCACCAAAACACTCAAGCACACACCTCGCTGTAAATAATATTCGCTAATTACTGTATTACACGTGTCATTTTAACCTATCACATTTTCTAGCCAACGATTAAGACCAATCCAGCCCGACACCCGGAGCGACGTCTGAGCAGAAGGTGCCACGTGCCTAATCATCATATGGCATAAAAAAAGGAAATGGGCTCGACTAAGCTCAGGCGTAAAGTCGGAAGGCCGCAAAACACTTGGATGCGTGGTTGTTTTGGAGGTATAGCTTAAAATGACGGTAATATGGTTAAATACATACCGGATATAAGTAGGCACCACTGGCTTTAATAAGAAAATACTCAACCACTGCTGAAAGGAGAGTAAACCCTGTAAAGCTTAAAACAGGATTTACCCAAAAACAAGGAAGTAGAAATGAATTAACAATTCCCCCGATAAAGTAATTTTATTGTCGACATTCCGACAAAAGAATAAACAAAAAAAGATTAACATTCAACACCAAAGCCTACGATGGCAAGCAGTGGGCCATAGCTTGTGCCCACGGCAATTACAATTTAAAATTTCAATTAAAAAAAAATTTAAATTTTTATATGCCCCTTCCGGCCGCTGTAAGATCTTACTGGTCGTACCATGAATGGGCCAATTTAACACATAATCCCATTGGGATATTTAGTAAAACCAGAAAAAAAAAGATTTAATTAATTAACTTGCTTGCCTTACGCTTCACACCGTATACAACAAAACTCCATTTGTTTTTCAGTAATACACTAATGATTTTATATTACATAGCAGTAATTGGGAAGCTTGTTCGGTCCATAGTAAATAATTACCGTAACAATTAAAGTAATCAAGAAATTTAGAGGAAACAAAACTGGCCTGAACAACCTTGTCCACAAGAAAAAGTAATGCACATAACACATAAAGATTACCAGGTAAAATTACAAATTCATATGTAATTAAATGTTTAACTTTTGCAATAGTTCACGGTAATGCAAATAATCGTTACACCTGGTATATTTCACTCAAAACAGGAGTTAAATCGTTGGGTAAATGTAGCCACAGAAGCTAGAGTTAATTAGGTTAAAATGAAAGCTACAACTTGTTTGGGTGCGGTCTATCAAGTCACTTTTAAAGATTTAATTAAAGTTTTACTTGTGATTGAGTGCAAAATATTCAAAACTGAATTATTGAATATATATACCGTTTTAGATAAAAGAATTTTGAGAAAGTGAACGCTGGAGGTACCTTAAATATATAAATTTCACTAAGAGGTAACAATTGTCAATTATTTGATTACAAATTAATATCAGTACATTTATTTTCGTTGTAGAAATTCAGTAAAAACCTCCTAGGTGTATTTGAAATTTGGAAATACCATCGTGTAACCAGGTGATAAAGAAAAGATCTGACCTTTACTGACGATACTACTTATGTGATCTTGCAACCTTTGGGTACTATTCCAATGATCTAGCAGCCTTCACGTATATGGTCATGGATGTCATCAATGCTCTTACGCCTTCCAGTGATAATCATGTACTTTGGATGTAACGTAACAGTAAAATGTGGGCAGAAAATTTAAGAAGAAATGCCGCTAGAAACGTAGGTAGTACGGAGATGCTAAAAGAACGTAAATATAACTACGTTGTTTAATTAATTATGACCGTTTATACCTCTTACAGGTGATAAACGAGCCGGTAGTGAATATTCAACTTAATTTCGATTGAGGCGTCTTTATATGTAAAGAGTTAGTTTTGAATGCTTTTATATTCTAAAACCGAAGATGTGAACGAATGAATAATTTCAATTATACCCGCTTTTTAAAAGCATTAGTAACGCTTTCACTTAACCAAGTATTACTTTAAGTGAGAATTTTCTAAAAATGTGATGCTTCAGCATCCACAACCAGAAACGAAAAATCCTCTAGAAAATCATCCACCATCTAGGGCGTTCATAAACAAAGAAAGAAAAATTGGCCAACACCTTAAAATCAATTTTACAAACTTGAGAGGATTTGTATTTAATCATTGTTGCCAAAAGTTAAAATGTGTAATAGAAAATATCTATTTTGTGAATATTTTTTTTTCTATATTTGACCCTAATAGATCCCAGGTTCCTTTTTAACTGCTTTATATTAAACGATCCGAAATCTCAGAGATGTCGCTGAGGGTACCAAATTTGACTTATTTTTAACTAAGTAAGAGATGTGTACAAACGTTACATACCTTAATTTAAATGCAATTAAAGATGCGTAAAAATTTGCGAAATAGTGAATTGGAACCATTCAACCTAAGAATAAATTGCTGTTTTTAGCAAGTAAATTTGACAAAATGACGAACGTTATCAAAAAAAAAAAACGTTTTCCAATTAAACACTTAGCAAAGGACAAGAACAACCAAAATTCCTACTAGGATCCAATATGATTTCATTTCTTATTTCCCCATTAACATTATTGTCAATTTTATTTTATGCAAAACCCTTTTAAATTTTATTTCTTTTTTCACTTTTTGAATTTAATTTTATTTGTAAATAAACGTACCATGATTTATATTGTATGGACAACCCATCGACCAGCAAGTAATGATATCTAGCCGACCCGACCCGAGATCTCAAAAGAAAAATGTCGAAATTTAATTTGTATTAGCAAGGGCAGTACAGATTCTCGTTAAGGTTGAATTATTCAGTATTATAGTTTGATTCAAATAAAGTGGGGTACGACTCATTCTTAAAATTACACGAATTAAGATTTAAGCGACGTAAGTCTTAATTAAATCAGCAAAGTATCTTTTAGTTAATATTTTTATCGTCAGATGTCTCCACATAAAATGTCAAGGAAAGTTGAAAGTTATTGAATGTTTTTTGTATTTGAAACTAGAAAAAAATATCCATTTTATCCACTTAATTTGTTGATAGAGTCAAAAATACTTTGCTGTGACAGCGAATTGTTATAATTTAGGACATGGTTCGATTATAATTACATACCATCAAAATACATAACCTATATATTTGTAAGTAAACAAATACTTTCTTTGTTTCTCATAAATTAAGTCGTTCTATGTAGAAAAATTGATAAACTTTGCAATTAATTTGTAATTCTCAAGATTTATAACAATCCGTCTAGAAGCATGCTTATTGCTTTGTAATCGACATAATTCTTGTAGATACTTTACGATACATAAATATCGATACATTTGTGATTATTTCATTGTAGTAGAAGAAAGTGTGTACAGTGTAATGTACTTATATATTCAACGAAATTATAGATGTTTAATTTTTAATTTAGTACACAGTTTAAATAGATTTCATATTGCTCCAAGTTAAATGAAAAGCAATTTACATAAATTAGTACATGTATTCAGTCCACCTATTGCACAGTTATCAACATGTTATGTAAAAATTAGAATATTTACATTACATTGGAATTTAAACATTTAATTAAAAAAAAAAGTTCACTATCAGTGTCACTGTCAGAAGTGGAATCGTTTACAGATATAATTGATGGTTGTACAAAGTGTTTTTCAATTTCCCACCACTCTAACATGGACACTTCGGCATGTTTAATGCATTTCTGCCAATATGTCCTATCAATTCGTTGCAAGGATTCCACTCATATCTCTTTTACATGGTCATCGTTAAAATTTGGAATTATGTCTTCCTATATTTTTGTTGTAGTGTTCTTTGCAGTTTACCGGCATCAGTTTAATTGAATTAAATTGACAGTGATATGTTGGCAACCACACTTGTGATTTCGTACACCTTGGGTATCGCATTATTTGTAACTAATTACATAAATTCTTTTCTAAACATGCCAGGTTCATAAGCTATATTGAGGTTTATCAGAAAATTACATATTTCTTCCTTTTTAGATGAATTATTTAGAATTTTTTCTAGTAGTTTGGAATTGAAATTAAAGTTTAAATTTAAGTTTGCAATTAAATTATTTTCAAACCATTTTGTAAACAACTCCGCACACTTATCTACTAGATAGTCTGCACTTTGTGACTTTTTAGAAAACAAACGTGAAACATCGGAAACAGTTATTTTATTAGGAATTATAATTTAATAACTAAATTAAAACAATTCCTTTCCTTCACCAATTGGCTTCTTCTTCACGCTTTGCTTACGTTTATCATGCTTCTTTTGTGCGATCCTCGACTGAAAATCCAAGTGTCATCTAAGAATACAGGATTGTATAATTTTTCTTATTTATTTTTGTAGTATTCTCTTAAGAATCGTACACAATTGGCAGCCAGATGTGATAGTTCTAGTAAACATCTCCTACCACCATCTACTTTAGATGAAAAGCCAATGGAATGTAAGAGACGTCTTAAACTTGATCTACTGAAATCGAAAACTTGACTATTGCTTAATTCTTTTTGTAATGATGCCAGCGTAATATGCATACCTACAAAAACACGTATAGTACTAGACATGTCTTGCATGTATGTATTTACATTTTGAATGCATTTTATAAATTTTTCTTTTTACAGCATCCCTCACATAGTCATCAACTTCGGTAGCCTTTGATTTCATACGTTTTCTACGACTAGCCGGTGACTGTGCAGGTATATTTACTTTTTGGGCTTCTGAAACCCTTTTTTTATACCACTAACTGTATTTATACTAACCTGACATGCATAGGATGTACGCTAAAGGTAGTCCAAGTATCATATTTAACACAATAATGTACTACTTACCTGCATAACAGATTCAAATGGAACGAGTGCCCCTTGATTGTCACGTTCCAGTTTAAAATAATTAAGCACGCATAAATAATAATTTCAAAAAATGACAGGAGTAACAGATGCTGCTTCTTAATCACGACAGACGTTTTAGTGCGCCAATATGAGTTGTACAGCAGATTTCTGTTTTTATGACCATCCTTATGGAATACATGTAGTTGAGGGAGCAAGATAAAAGATGTAATTCTTTTATAGAGTTTTACATCGATGAGTCATACCCAACTTTATTTGGCCAAACTTTAAATTTATCTACAACGTGCATTGTTAAGTAAAAGAAAATGTGTATGCAGGGGAGAATGGGGAGACATGCTCCCCCGATAGTAAAAAAGAGCTGATTCAAGTAGATCCAAGTGTTAAAAAAGAGGTGTAAAAATACTTTGCGAACTAAACAAAGGCAGGAAAGGGAAGAGCACTATCGTTGAAGAAAGCTGAAGTTCAGAAGAGATGTGGACATATAGCGGCTATTCCCTAAACGATGTTGATCTTAAGAAATGCACAGATTCTGAAGTGGACCTGGACCGTTTGGAAACTTGTGATCTTGAACTTTGCCATTTTGTTTTGGTTGAGTAGAGTTTACAGGAAGGAAGGGGAATACATATTTTGTAGAGAGGGTTACAAAAGCTAACGAACAAAGTCCAGATGTTATGACCAATTTTTGGAAGAAAGGGAAAACAATTTCATTTTTTAACAATGAAAGGTGAACGGATTGTGTCCCGGATTGAAAAAAAAAGAAACCCATTCCGTTTGAAAAACGAGGTTATTTGGAATTTAAAATTAAGTCTCCAATTGATATTAGGTTACGTTAATATGTAATGAAAGTGTGTCTACTTGTTTTCATAATTAAATAAATGATAGTAATCAGTGTTTAATCATCTTTTAGGTTGGGAGACATGATCCCCTAAGGATCACGTCTCACATAATGGTGGATCAAATCTCCCTCAAATGGGGAGACATGATCCTGATTGTAACATACAACAATAACTATTTGTATAACAAGGGAGCAAAATCCATCATTTCCTCCCGCGGTTAGTTTCTCCAGGGGAGGAAATTGCATTTTGCTCTAGAGTAATACATATGATTTCTTCTACGACCTCTTATTATGTTATATATGAATTTCATTATTATTTTTTTTGTGTAATTTGCGTTAATAATATTAATAATTATCCACCTTGTATATCGTAACAATTAAAAAACCTGTGACATATTATGTCATGATGTCAAATACTATTATCAAAGTGCATGTGAAGTTACTAAGATAAATAAATTCCAAAAAAGTTTGAACCATGAATTTCGAAAATGAAGATGAAGTTCCCAAGATATTCAGGAGGAATCAAATATGGTCTCCTTAAATCTACTATCCATAAAGTCTCGAGATAAATATGAAAAGGAGTGCCGGTTATTTAAACGATGGATGGAAACTATGCAGATAAGAAAAATATCTGTAGTTACTAGTTGTTGTCAAATAAATTTGTTAATTTGTTAATTAATTTAATACATGTAGCATTTTGAATCAAAGTAAAAATACCCATAAATAAAAGACAGGGAGCAAAAGTATTTTTCCTCCCTAGGGAGGGAAAGTGGTATTTTGCTCCCTCAATTGAGGGAATGAAATCATACTTTCCACACAGGGAGTAAAAAAAGTGTTTTCTTCTCGTTATCTTACAAACATTTCAATGATATTGACGAAGGGTTTTCTTTGATTGTCATATCATCAAAATAAAATGGAAGAGCTCATGAAAGCGTATATAAAAGTGGATCCTGTCTCCCTATTCTCCCCTACACATTTTATTTTAAAAAATATTTGAGATTGATTGTGAGTAAATAATCAAGTACTTTTGCGAAAAAAGATGGATTAAATTTAATAGTATGTCAAATATAAGATTCGTCACATAAACTATACACCTATATTGACCGCTCTCCTTTCAAGGTCATTTTCTTTAAGACTGACCCATCGATCAAAATTCTTCCGGCAGACAAAAGAAACGCAACCGTAGTAATCGACATGGGGCTTACATCAGTAAGAACCAAGAACTGCTGGACAGGGGCGAGTACAAACAAGTACCAAAAGACCTCACACCATCAATCGAAAGACGAATAAAACAGGCGCTGACAAAACACAAATGGAAGTAATCCGATTACCAGAGAACTAGACTTACTCTACGCTGCAGCAAACCTCCTCATCTGTACTGCCTACCAAATATCCATAAGGAAAGAATTCCTCTGAGACCAATTGTGAATTAGCAGACTATCTGCTAGGTATCATCACACGTTATCGGGGAAAGAATACGCAACACTTCTTGGAAACCATCAGAAACTTCCAACCCAACCACGAAGAAATACTGGTAAGCTTCGACATCGTGAGCCTATTCACAAATGCGCCCACAAATAAAACATTAACTAACATAAGGGACAAGCTGGAAAAGAATGCATGCAACTCTCGGTAAACACAATAATGGAACTTCTGGCAATATATGGAATTGGGGTCGGAACGAAAATTACCATTCCTGGATGTACCTGCACACAGGAATGACAACAATTTCACGAAAAGTGTATACAGGAAACCTACCCACACCGGGAGGTACCTACACTACAACTCCAATTACCACAAAAACGTAAAGTAGGGCGTGGCAAGACGCTTGTACGATAAAGCGAAAACAATATGCTCAAAACAAGAGGACCTGAACAAAGAAAAAGAAAATATCGCTAAAACACGCAAGAAAATGGCTACCGCGATCTAACACCTAACCTAAACAGAAAAAAGGTAATCGAAAAAGAAGGACCTAAGTATAAAGCGATTATACCATACATACAAGGTACCTCAGACAAAATACGAAGGATAGGCAGCAATTACAAGATACGCGCTGCCTTCAAATTGACCAGAACGCTCAGGGAAATACTAAGTAAAACCAAACCACACAATGAAGACCAGAATTCCAAGAACAGAAGTAGACCGCACAAAGTGTGAACTCAGAAACATAAGCACAATGTCCACAAGGGCGAAACAGAAAGATTAAAAATCGAAGAAACAAGTTTGGACCGAAGACAACCGCACCCAATGGGATAACATGCGGATAGTGGCAAAGGACGAGGATACAACTTGACGGAAACTCAAAGAAGCCATACATCGCACTAACAGAAAATCTAACAAGTCAAGATAGTGTAGGAATGAAATGCATATGGATTCCAATAATGCGCGAAGAGCTTAAATGCAATACACTTGCGCAATAGGTTACGGCGCAACATGCGCAATAAACTACTGCGCAACCATGAAAAGATTTAATATATATAAGTTCTAAAAATATGTATTGGATTACTCAGTAGCTCAGCGGTAAAAGTGTCAGACTTGTAAGTGAAAGGAACCAAGTTCGAGCCTGAGAGAAGTCAAGTGCTTGGAAAAAATCATATCACATGAATTCGACTCAAGTGCGAAACAGTCCTTCTCAAGACTAAGTCTGATGACGGAAGCAGAGCCCGCTTCCGAAACGTCGTGCTCGAAAACGAAAAACTGTGGAAATAGTCCGATCAACTCTACTAATATGAGACAGTAGTATAGCTATGCCGATCCTGATCCACTTTTGTCACTAGATTTGTCACCAGATCTAGGAAAAAGTCATCAGAAAAGTTACTAGATTTCAAGGTCGGTAACATTGCCTATTTCAAGGGGTAGCTGAAGACCACAGGTGTGTAACTCTCTTCAAGGTTATGTGGTTGGTAAGCCTGCCTCTTCGAGGTCCCCGCTTCAAGGTCATTATAGTCCTGAAGGTCATTGCCCTCAGTCTCAAGCAAGTCTATGCATGTTTCAAGGCCACGCCCTATTCTGAGAAATCAAGAACAAAGGGGGTCCATTGTTTAAAGTCTATGCTTTCAAGGCCACATGAGAGAACAAAGACGATCTATTGTTTTGGCTGAGTCTAGCTTCTGAAATTCTAGGAAATCAAAAAACAAAGATGATGCATTGTTCAAGCCGACGGTTCAAAGTCTATGCTTTCAAGGCCACATGAAAGAACAAAGACTATCTATTGTTCCGTTATTCTAAAAATAGATTGTTATCTCAATTCTAGGAAATCAATAACAAAGGCGATGCATTGTCGACGGTTCAAAGTCTATTCTTACAAGGTCATATGAGAAATGAACAAAGACGATCCATTGTTTAGTTAGAAATAGATTGTTATCTCAATTCAAGGAAAGCAAGAACAAAGACGATGCATTGTCAACGCTTCAAAGTCTATGTTTACAAGGCCACATGAGAGAACAAAGACGATCCATTGTTTTGTAGGTTATCGTACACATCAGCTGTATCCTCAAAGTCATTACCCTCAGTCTCAAGCAAGTCTATGCATGTTTCAAAGCCACGCCCCCTCAAGTGGTCTAAACAGGTAGACGTTTCCTAAAACAGGGGGTCCGTTTCCTAAAACAGGTAGCCGTTTCCTAAAAACAGGTAGCCGTTTCCTAAAAACAGGGGGTCCGTTTCCCAAAACAGATAGCTGTTTCGCAACCGTTTCCCCCGAAAAAGGCGATCTATTGTTCAGGTCGAAAATAGATTCCACATCTCAATTCCAGGAAATCAAGAAGGGAGTCCATTGTTCAAAGTCTATGCTTATAATTTTCAAGGCAAAAGAACAAAGACGATTCATTGTTCCGCTATAATTTCTAAAAAATAAATTGTTATCTCAATTCTAAGAAATCAATAACAAAGACGATGCATAGTCAACGGTTCAAAGTCTATGCTTATAATTTTCAAAGGTTACATGAGAAATGAACAAAGACGATTCATTGTTCTGGTTGATTTATAAAAATAGATTGCTATCTAAATACACTTCGATTCTGAGAAATCAGTTTTCAAGAACAAAGACGATCCATTGTCAACGATTTAAAGTTTATGTTTACAAGGTCACACCTCTGAGAAATGAACAAAGACGATCCATTGTTCCGTTATTTTAAAAATAAATTGTTATCTCAATTCTAGGAAATCAAGAATAAAGGCGATCCATTGTCAACGCTTCAAAGTCTATGCTTACAATTTTCAAGGTAAAAGAACAAAAGCGATTCATTCTTCTGATAGAGTTATAAAAATAAATTGTTATCTCAATTCTAGGAAATCAAGAACAAAGACGATGCATTGTTCAACGGTTCAAAGTCTATGCTTACAATTTTCAAGGTAAAAGAACAAAGACGAGTCATTGTTTTGGCTGAGTCGTAGCTTATGAAATTCCGAGAAATCATGAATAAAGACGATGCATTGTTCAACGGTTCAGTCTATGCTTACAATTTTGAAGGTAAAAGGACAAAGACGATTCATTGTTGAGTCGTAGCTTATGAAAAGGTGATCCGAACTTATCCGACCTTACCCGATCTTATCTCTATATAAGTAGGTAAAGAACAGTCCCACGTCAGTCGATACATTACAATCGTCACAACAACAAATTACCTAAAGTAAAAAGCAACTATTATTACTTAATCACCAGTGTGTGCATCATATTTTTACAATCGTGACTAGAAGTTTTTTATTGTAAACCGGAGAGCAATTTGTTAAACGTAAAGAGTAACTATTATTGCTTAATCTGTCTGTGCATCATATTTTTACAATCGTGACTAGAACCGTTGTGAAGAGCAATTTATTAAAAGTTCATTGTTACGTGTGTGCTTCATATTGCTAGCTATGAGTATGCCAAGTAGTAGTGAGATGGTTAATTTAACAAAGCGCATTGTTACCTTATTGAAAACAAAAAAGGAATTTGCCGGGCACATCCGTATAGTTAACACCAATATCAAGCTATTGCAAGATATAATTAAACATAAAATTTATTATGAGACCAATGAAAGCTTGCTTAAGCTTGAGAGCAATTTAGCATTGCTCAAGTGCTATCTGGTTAGATTGAGACGGGTAAAGAACGCTCCAGGAAAGTTTGGTAGTGGAATTGTCAATAACAATGTTATGCATGAATTACGTTGGTACCCCCTAGACTCATGTTTCAATGGTAGGTTGCTAACAGGAATTATAATCAATATGTCAAACATTAAGGACCCTTTGATATTTTTACTAAACACATATAATAGTTTTGCACGTAAGGTGAAATTAATGTTAAGGCAATCTATGCTAAAGGTAAATGTGGTCTTAGGCTGTAATTTCATGCAACCCCAAAATCATAGTATTGAGTTGAAGACTTTTGCCACAAAAAATTGCGTTATTGATATTTCAACCAATATACGTGTCTGGTACAATGAAAACGTGTATGATAAGTTACGGATAAAATTAGAGGAGTTTTCCGAAAGGGATTCCGGTTGGGCAGTACATGAAGTCTTACATTTAAAAGTAAATATTAATAGCTATGTCCCATTTAGAGGCGGTTGTTCAACTTATGTTAAAGTTCCACGCTTCATAGAAGTAAAGCATGCTGTTGTTAATGTTAAAAATAACGATGAGTTTTGCTTCCTGTGGGCCGTTGTTTCGGCATTATATCCCGCGCAATATCATACGGAAAGGGTTCAAAGTTATCCTCATTTTCTAGACGTTTTGAATTTTGATTCAATTCACTTCCCCATTCAGCTGGATGATGTAAAAAAATTTGAGAAACTAAACAACCTCGCAATTAATTTGTACTGTATAAATGGTAAAAAAGTTGCACCATTTGTATTGAGTAATCAGCAAAGCGACAAAAAACCCATAAATCTTTTAATACTTTCTGATCAGGCCGCGGATGATACTGTATACCATTTCACATGGATTAAAAATATGTCAGCTTTATTTTCAAAACAGATATCAAAACATGGTCATAAGAACGTAATTTGTAACCGATGTTTGAATCATTTTTGGTCTGATGTAGCTTTAGAAAAGCATTTAACATATTGCAGTCAACTTAATCAATGCTCTACTAGGCTGCCTACCGAAGCGGAAATGAATTTACAGTTCAAAAATTTTGCATTCCAGGAAAAGGTGCCATTTGTCATTTATGCTGATTTAGAAAGTATTTTAGAGAAGTGTGCAAATGGTTTCAAAGGTAATACTCTATTTCACTCCAAACACACACCTTTCAGTATTGCTTACTATTTGAAGTGTTCATATGATGATTCTTTATCTCGATTTAGGCTTTATAGAGGAAAGGATTGCATTCAATGGTTTATTAACGAGTTTCAAAGTATTGCGCATTGGGCTACCGAAATAATCAATCAAATTATTCCAATGGGTACTTTAAGTTTCAGTCAGGTTGAGCAATTTGAAAGCACCACGATTTGTCACATTTGTCGGAAACCATTTACTAATTCTGATATAAAAGTTAGAGACCATAATCACCTTGCGGGAGCATTTCGGTGGGCAGCGCACCAGGTATGTAACCTAAACTATACAGACTCCCACATTCTGCCAGTTGTGTTCCATAATTTATCAGGTTATGATTCTCATTTCATCATTAGAGAATTGGCTAGTGTTCCCGGTTCGATTTTACTACTGCCCATAAACAAAGAAACGAAGGTAATGGAAAGCACCAAAATTAAGTTTAGATTTATTGACTCTTTCAGATTTATGAGCAGTAGTATTGAAAAGTTGTCAGACTATTTGGAGGATAGTAAAAAAATTATTTCCCGCGCTAGTTGCAACAATGAGGAGGAATTTTCGCAAAGGTGTGTTTCCTTATGAGTATATTGATACGTGGGATAAATTAAACGAGAGCACGCTCCCGCCCAAAGAAGCATTTTTCAGTCATCTTAATAATGAGGGAATCAGTGATGAGAGTTTTGCGCATGCGGTTAACGTTTGGAACAAATTTAGTATTAAATCGTTAGGGGAGTACTCAGATTTGTATTTAAAAACAGACGTTCTACTTTTAGCAGATATTTTCGAGAACTTTCGGCAAACTTGTATAAGTACTTACGAGCTTGATCCTCTGCATTATTATACAGCTCCCGGTTTAGCATTCGATGCTATGCTTAAAATTACACAAGTAAAGTTAGAATTATTTACAGACATTGATATGCTAATGTTTATTGAAAGAGGGATTAGAGGTGGTGTAGCTCAATGTTCAAATCGATATGCTAATGCTAACAATAAGTACATGGGGGAAAAATTTGATCCCACCTCCGAAAGTGTGTATTTAATGTACTACGACGTGAATAATTTATATGGAGCCGCCATGTCAGAATTTCTACCATTTGGCGATTTTTCTTTTGTTGATGAAGCTAATTTTGAAAGTTTAGATTTAATAAACCATCCTGATGATTCGGAAATTGGTTATATAGACGAGTGTGATTTAGACTATCCTATAGAATTACATGAGAGTCACAGTGATCTACCGCTGGCACCCGAACATATGGTTCCACCCACGCCTGATTCCAAAATGAAAAAATTACTGCTTACCCTGTATCCAAAACGTAATTATGTAATTCATTATAGAAATTTGAAAGTATATTTAAAATATGGATTGAAGTTGGTAAAAGTACACCGTATATTACGTTTTAAACAGTCTCCGTGGTTAAAAAAATATATAGATTTAAATACAACCATGCGTCAGCAATCTCAAAATGAATTCGATAAAATTTCTATAAATTAATGATTAATAGTGTTTTCGGAAGCTGATGGAAAATGTACGTAAACATAAGGACATACGGCTAGTAACGAAATGGGGGGTCGCTATGGTGCTCGTGCTTACATATCAAAACCAAATTTTCATAGTTGTGCAATATTTGACAATGATATGCTTATCATTCAAATGAATAAGCTTGAAGTATATTTCAATAAACCTATATATGCGGGATTCAGTGTTTTAGATGTTTCAAAAACTTTTTTATATAATTTTCATTACGGTTACACGGTACCCAAGTTCCATAATAATGCTAAGCTCTTGTACACGGATACGGATAGTCTCATATACGCCTTTTCGGTTCCTGATATCTATGAATGTATTAAAGAGGACATTGATAAATTCGATACATCTGATTATAGTCCCGACAACCATTAGTAAATAAAAAGGTCCCCGGCTTAATGAAAGATGAAAATCATGGCGAAATTATGGTTGAATTTGTAGGACTTCGCGCGAAAATGTATGCTTACGCGGTTGATGAAAAGGTTGTAAAAAAATCAAAGGGTTCTACGCAAGCAAGCGTGAGGCAGATCACGATTAATGATTATAAACAGGTTCTGTTTGATGGTGGCGTAATAAGGCGCTATCAACATCTCATAAGATCAAAGAAACATGATGTGTTTACCATTAAACAAAATAAAGTCATACTCAATCCTTATGACGATAAACGCTTAGTCAATTTTGATTTCACTGATACTAGACCCTGGGGGTACAACTTTCAGTAAACAATGAGCAGGAAGAACTGCAGTAGTGATCAAATCTACAGAAAGTACCTGAAGCGTTCTTTGCCCTCCCCAGAAAGCTATACATTTATATTGAATATATTGCAACATATTCCGGATGAGTGTTTTAGCTGGTGTAAACTCAAAGTGTGCAAATGAAGTAATTATTAATACATTATTTGATAGAAAAATTAGCTTAGACAATACTGTTAAAAGTTTTACGAAATTGTGTACCGATAAAGGTTCGTTAACCTTTAATGATATAGATAGGATTTTAGATGACATGAATTTACCTTAAAATGTACATATACAAGTTATTATGGGGTGATTCATTGTGTGTACAAATGTTAGCGTACAATATATTATTTATAAAGACACTTTCTATAAGTGAATGTATCGAGACAGCAGCATATGCTAATTACAAGTACCTCGCTATTTTAATTAAAGTATTATTAGAACAAAACATTACATATAAGTTTCAACCATGGGAAAATGAGGAGCACCACAAAATTGGATTTTGGATAACATTTAGAAAGGTGAAACAAATTCCTGCTTGGGATGGACATGTGGACCAGATTCTGGAATGTGGCAATCCAGTAGTTTAAACGATTATAGAAATACTTTAGGTTTACTATATAAAATGATGTAATATTTAAAAAAAAAATACAATTATAATTTTTTATGTGGTTTTAATTCATCTGAAAGTTACAAACAATCCCTATAACTATATTATAAAACTAAATCGTCTTTATTGATCCATGATCTTTCTTGCGGGTTTGTGCAATTCATTGACGAGTTGTAATTTGGACATGGTCCACAATTTCTTTAAGTTGATGTAGTTTGTCCTCCAACACTAGATAAGCGTTAAAGTTTCCTTTAACAGCTTTCTGAACTGCTTGCAGACAAAATCAAGGTATCCTTTACTTCTAACATCACCATCTTCTTCCGGATCCGCCAACTGCGTCAAACGGTTTCCATCCAAATTCAACCTTGTTGATAAATAGTATTGCTTGGTGATGACATCTTGAGGATTTATGGGGGTTAGCAACATTGCTGAGTCTCTTATTCTCGATATCGAATTGATTATCATCAATAAGTTGAAACTGAGGGGTTAATTTCTTAAATTGATACTAGGCATGTGACCGTCCAAATTTATCAAGGGGCAATTTAGTTATGATATGTCGACATCAATGCATTCTGATTTATATTGTTCAGAAAACTAATGTTTGGTCTTTCAATGTATCCATCTACATACAATTCCTCTACAATTGATATTATATCATTTACGAAGTAAAAGAAGTAAAACTCGATTTGGAGTGTTATATAGTGAAAACAAAAATGATGAAGCTGGTAATAGCAATATGTAAAATAGTGTAGTGACACATGAAATTTTGGGAAGGATGAGTTTAAATGCATATTACCTCAGCGCTTTTACAAGTATTTTAAAGAAGACGCTGCTGTGTATTGTTATAAGTATCTCACAATTGTATTAGATTTAAGTAACTGCTTTCTATCCTTTGAATTCACTAGATTTAAATCGGGTTCATTCATAATAAGCAGATCATATAAACCTGGAGTCCTTTTATGCGTGACACCATTGATGATCATATCCTTTCCTTTAATTGTGATGGGTGTATTACCAATTGTCCATTTGTCTGTTTTGCCATCGTAGTGGACTCCATAAGTGTGAACAATAACACCTTCAAGATACCTCATAATACGTTCAACATACAAACGAGGTAATTCGTGGAGCCAACTCACTGCATAAACGTTCCAAATTTTCACTATACTAAAATTGAATTTATCTTAATTAATAAACCACATAAATCGAAACTTTTTATTAGTATAGGTACTATATATAAACCATAGAAAAAAAACACATGTAATTATGTCACAAAAAAGTATAGGTACTGTATATAAACCATAGAAAAAAAACACATAGTAGTTAGGATAGGGCCGGTTCTGGACCAGTTCAAGGTCACTCGCCCTCTGGTGGTGAAAAACGTAAGCTTTTCACATTTTTGGAATTTGAAACTGCTATGTTTTGCTCTGTTATCTGTTTAGTCTACATGCCAAAAATTGGAATTTTTGGGTAAAGGACTAGTGATTTATAAATAAACATAAATATAAATGTACGCAATTTTCAACCTGTTTCAACTTTTCTGTACATACTAACTACAAACTTTGTCATTAATAATTGAAAATTTTTTTTTCACATTTTTTTAGTTTTGAGAATTTTTGGATTGCTATCTTTTGCGCTATTATCTGTTTAGTCTACATGCCAAAAATTGGAATTGGAATTTCATAGACTTTGAACAATGGACTCCCTTCTTGATTTCCTGGAATTGAGATGTGTAATCTATTTTCGACCTAAACAATAGATCGTCTTTTTCGGGGGAAACGGTTGCGAAACAGCTATCTGTTTTGGGAAACGGACCCCCTGTTTTTAGGAAACGGCTACCTGTTTTAGGAAACGGACCCCCTGTTTTAGGAAACGTCTACCTGTTTAGACCACTTGAGGGGGCGTGGCTTTGAAACATGCATAGACTTGCTTGAGACTGAGGGTAATGACTTTGAGGATACAGCTGATGTGTACGATAACCTACAAAACAATGGATCGTCTTTGTTTTCTCATGTGGCCTTGTAAACATAGACTTTGAAGCGTTGACAATGCATCGTCTTTGTTCTTGCTTTCCTTGAATTGAGATAACAATCTATTTCTAACTAAACAATGGATCGTCTTTGTTCATTTCTCATATGACCTTGTAAGAATAGACTTTGAACCGTCGACAATGCATCGCCTTTGTTATTGATTTCCTAGAATTGAGATAACAATCTATTTTAGAATAACGGAACAATAGATAGTCTTTGTTCTTTCATGTGGCCTTGAAAGCATAGACTTTGAACCGTCGGCTTGAACAATGCATCATCTTTGTTCTTGATTTCCTAGAATTTCAGAAGCTATGACTCAGCCAAAACAATAGATCGTCTTTGTTCTCTCATGTGGCCTTGAAAGCATAGACTTTAAACAATGGACCCCCTTTGTTCTTGATTTCTCAGAATAGGGCGTGGCCTTGAAACATGCATAGACTTGCTTGAGACTGAGGGCAATGACCTTCAGGACTATAATGACCTTGAAGCGGGGACCTCGAAGAGGCAGGCTTACCAACCACATAACCTTGAAGAGACTTACACACCTGTGGTCTTCAGCCACCCCTTGAAATAGGCAATGTTACCGACCTTGAAATCTAGTAACTTTTCTGGTGACTTTTTCCTAGATCTGGTGACAAATCTAGTGACAAAAGTGGATCAGGATCGTCATAGCTATACTACTTGAGACCATAGTCACAAAACACTTCTAACACAGTTTTCGTACTTATTTTATTATTTCATCCATCATGATTTTCAAAAGAAGCGGGCTCAAAGACTCCCCTTGTGGGATGCTCTATCGCTGGATATTTTTTGGTGAGCTCACCGTTGACTTTGGTTTACAGCGTCTGTACATAATTTTCCTGACCGAAACCCTTGTTGTTCGTCGGCCAATGCCTATTTTTCTTGTCATAATTATGGTAGTGAGCTTTAAGGTTAAGCAGATTTATGTTTCTGTAATTTGCAGGTTCTTTTTTATCACCATTAAAAAAATAGGGTCTTGGTACTAATTCGCCATTCATTTTGTTATCAAAGTTGTTAATTGTCGGGTTAGTCTTTCCCCGTCATATTTAAGTAATTCGTTAGCTATATCGTCGGGGACTAGACTCTTCCTGTTTTTAAATTTTTTGAGTGCTATTTCGACACCTTTTATTTCTAGTTGATGGTTATTTCAGGTGTGTTTGGTTCAGTTTCGCTGTTTGTTTTTTCTGTTTGGTAGAGGTCTTTCAGGTATCATACCCAGGTTTCTTTCTCAATTGCGCTGGAATGAGTTCATTTGCCTCTTTTCTATGACCTCTTATCAGTCATCATATCTGTGTTTGTAGTCCATGAAAATCCCAGTGTTTATTCACTTGTCGGACTAGTGCGTTGATGTCGTTGGGAGTTATTTTGTATTCCTATATGTTCTGGTGTCTGCATTGTTCTATATTTTGAACATATTTGTTTTTCTTGCTGCACTGTTCCTTAACTCCTTTACTTAATCATGGTGTTTTATTTGGCGTTCGCTTATGTGGAGCTATGTTCCTTGTTCCCACAGCCTCGTTTGCCGCTTGTTTAATGTTTTGCTTCAATTTCTCCCAGCTGGCGTTAATAGTATCTGCATAGGGATTTTTCAATTTTCTGGTTCTGGTATACACCTTCTGTCGTTGTGTCCCACAGTGATTATATATTCATTTTTTGAATATTTGTTAGTGGTTCTTTTTCCTTTTCAGCGTGTATCTTATTTTGATTTTTCCGAACAATAAACTGTGGTGACTGCCTACATTAGCAGAGTTGAGTGTTCTTATATTTATAATTTATGGCGGATGTATATGTCTATTAGCGACTATGTAGTCTATGGTTGATTGTTGCCCTCGAGTATTTCTAAATGTGTATTTATAAAGTGGTTTGTTATCAAAGAAAGTGTTGTTAATTCTTAAATCTTCAGACGAGCATAAGTCGATCATTAGTTCTCCATTGTCATTTATCACGTGTTCGTTGAATCCTTTATTCATGCCAGGGTTTACATTACTGCCTACTCGAGCATTCAAATCTTCCAAGATTATGAATGGTTTGTGCTGAAGTAATGTATCTATTACATTTTGGTGTTTTTAGTCAAAGTATTCTCGCCCTTGTTTCGGTTTATTGTCTTCTGGTGCGTGTATCGATATTACGTTCGGTAGAGTTTCCATCTTCAATTGAACAATTAATATGCGTGAAAATATATATTGACAATGTTCTATATGATCTTTGTATTTGTTATGTATAGCTAATGAGACTCCTTCCTTTGCTTGTTCGTCCTTGTTCACTCCACTATAGACTACTATGTAATCACCGTACCACACTTGACCTTTTCCTTTTTACTTTGTTTCTTTCAATGTGCAGATATCAATTTTATGATCATTTAACCCCCCTTATAGTTTCTCCTTCTTTATTATTTAATGTTTTTATGTTCCATGAAGCGAAGCGTAATGTATTATGTTTTTTTCAAATTCTTTATCCTCGCCGATGCGTGAGTGATCATCTTTGGGAAAGCCCTGTCCCGAGGCAAGATTTCGGTTCTTTGAGCTGGAAAGTTTTCTTTATCTTAGGTGGCGAGCTGGCCTAACCTAAAACCTAAAACAGTCCTTTATCCGGGATTAGGACCGGCAACATGGCGATTTAGTTACTCATCCACCCAACAGCCTTGCAGGCGGAGTTGACGTGAGTTTTACTTTTGGGGTTACTGATTTCCAACTTATCTTATATGTCAATTTACTTATATACCTACTTATATAAATGTAAAAGGACTGCATCTATATGCTTGCAACGTCCTCCTCCTCCTCCAGCTTTGCATGTGCAGCTACACGAATGGTTCTAAAATGTAACTTTCAAACTGATTAGGTAATACCTCCATCTATATAAATGTTGTTTTATGAGGATGGTCTGTTAATTTAGAAGTTTGCCAGCACAGTGGTACAACGGCATCATTCTGTTTACCACACAGTATAATGTGTTTAGCCTCTAATACGGCTTCGGGTTGCTTCACAGGTCGAACTCCAACCCCCATATATGTTAGTATGTCAGGAACACTAATCTTACAAATAATAAGATTAGTTTTTTAACAAAATACAACTATTTGCTAATGTAAATGATATACAAATAAATCTATAGAATCTTTCAAAGTTAAAACAGACGGTCTGGCAACTCCGGCTGGTCATATAGTCATAAACATTAAAAATGTTATTTATTAGTTTATGAATGTTGGCAGTACCTATTGTACACTTAGACACTTTATCTAAGATTATGCATAAAGAATATTCTAACCTTGTATACGTATCATTCTAACAATAAAAGTTTCAAGTTCCAAGTAACCCTGTTGTATTTCCTACTTAATTTTAATAAACAACATAGAAATTCGAAATGTCCGAACTGGTAGATAAAGAAATGATTAAACTTGAGCCTGAAGCCGAAGCAGAAATCAATTTATTTCTGACTCAGAAATGTGTTACATTGAATAGTGATTTAATCAAAGATGAAATAGATTACGGTTGTAATGGTTTTACAATTAAGGGCGTATTTCAAGCCAATGAAATTAAGGAGGAAGACAAATCTTATTTAGCAAATGATGTTTCACTGGAAAAAAATTATTTGTACGAGTATAAGTGTTCTTATTGCCATTATTCAACAAAAGTGAAATACTATTTAAAGAATCACCTTATAAAGCACAATACAAGTGGTGCTAAGTACAAATGTGACCAATGTGAGTATGTAACCAATTATAAAAGTTCATTTAATAGGCATAGAGCAATTCATAATTCAAGTAATTATTACAAATGTGATCAATGCGATTTTTCAACAAAAGTGAAACGCTATTTAGAATCACATCTTTTAATACACAATTTAGGTAGTGCTAAATTCAAATGCGACCAGTGTGTTTATGTAACAAAGTATAAAAGCCATTTGAATACCCATAGTGAAATGCATAATTCAAGTAATGATTATAAATGTGACAAATGTGATTATTCAACAAAAGTGAAACAATATTTAAAGAAACACCTTGTAAAGCACAATCCAAGTGCTAAATTCAAATGCGACCACTGTGTTTATGCTACAAAGTATAAAAGTCACTTAAGTATACATATTGAAATACATAACATTAGTAATTATAAATGTAACCTATGCCATTACTCAACAAAAGTAAAACAAAATTTAAGGAAACATGAGGTAAGGCACAATTCAAGTAGTGCTAAATTCAAATGTGACCAATGTGTTTATGTAACAAATTATAAAACTGAATTTAATAGACACAGTTTAATACACAACTCAACTATTGATTACAAATGTGATCAATGTGATTATTCAACAAATGTGAAACGATACCTAAGTAATCACCTTGTAAAGCACAATTGAAGTGGTGCAAAATACAGATGTGACCAGTCTGCATGTAGCACAATCCATAATTGAAAGTTTTGATTATAAATGTGTCCAATCTGATTGTTCTATACAGGTGAAACAAATTGTAAAACAATTATGGGCTTAAATACTACACTTGTCAATTCAGAATAAAATATAAAAATCATTTCTGTGGATGTAGGGTGTTATATATTACAAGGATATGTACATTGAAAAAACACTATGTGAATGAACTTTATCACACATTAACAAATTACTCCACAGTACTTCAAGATTTCTTTCTGGCCGAGTGTACACGAGTGTTTTTGTGCATGGCAGTCCTTTTTGCGATTCTTGATACATTATATGCAAATATTGTTAAGCTAAGTGTTACAAATAAGTATTTATAGTTAAACTAGGTAATAAACGTAGCTTTAAAATGTATGTGCGCAAGAATGTATAAAATAACATATGAAAATGCAATCTTTCATAATTATCACTTTTTACTTACAAATTTGAATGTTTCGATAACAATTACAGTTATCTTTTTTAGTAAATGTTAATAGTTTTTGAAAATTATTTAAGATGTCCAATGTATGAAATCTGAAAACATAAACATAAGTCTGTCTTAATAGTTTGGAAACCTACACGAAAAATCCAACTACGGAATAAAATTTTATTTTAGTAAAGATAAGCTAGAACTTTAATAGATTAAATATTATTATCTGCCTTGAAAATGTCAAATCAAAACACCCTCTAAGGGGAGAAGGCTAACTGAATAATCTCATAATCAAAGAGCAAATTTAACAAAATTTTATCAAATTATAGTGTAAGTCCAAAGTTGCGAAAAACTTTAATTGTGTATTGGAAAATGTATTCACCACTAAAAACTTGACGTATCTATTAAATATCTAATTAAATCACAAATCCAACAGAGAAATAATTTTCCGTTAATACTTAAGGACTGTAACCGTTATTATACAATGAAAACGTAATGTGTATGTTTAATCTTATCTCAATTTTACTTATACAGGGTGAATCTTATCTAATCCGCCAAAATTAAAGGAGTACTAGAACTCATCATTATAAGCAAAAAAGTTCATATGTACATGTGTCCGGAAATGCTTCGTTTCCGAGATACAGGGTGTCAAAGTTGAAAAAAGAAATCGGGTTTTCTTCAATATCTTTCGACTGTTTCGAAATAATTTCATGAAATTTCGTATACGATGGTTTTTTGAAATGAAATATTCAAATTTGTGGTCCATTTAGTTGTGGTCTCTAGAGGGCGCCAGCGGCCACCATTTCGACCCCTTTAAATCGTTGCAATTTTTTGTGCTACACTGTATACCATTTTGGACTAGAAAAATCGATTCTCCTATCTTTTCTGCTAAAAAAAGGTATATTTTAGTGATGTCGCTAGCAGCAACCGTTTTTGAGAAAAACACATTTAAAACTCACAATGTTTATTTATTTAAAACTTGCAAGGAACACTAAAATATCCAATATTAAAAAACAAGAAAAGAAATTAATATTAAAAGTAAACATGTTCTTTTGATAACAACTGTCCCAAAAAAAACTTCGTATACGAAATTTCATGAAATTATTTCGAAACAGTAAAAAAGTATTGAATAAATCGCGATTTCTTTTTTCAACTTTGACACCCTGTATCTCGGAAACGAAGCATTTCCGGACCCATGTACATATGAACTTTTTTGCTTATAATGATGAGTTCTAGTGCTCCTTTAATTTTGGCGGATTAGATAAGATTCACCCTGTATATTGTAACGTGCAAAAATCGATATAGGATCGATTGCAACATTTTACCTGATTACTGTTTCTAAAAGCTACCTTAAATAAGTATATGTGACTTAAACATTTAATATTGTGCTTTAAGCTTACTAGTTTCTATTTTCTGTACAAAATTTAACGTCAATTAATACCTATAGTGCTATCTCTGAGTTGAACGTAGGTTATGGTGTTTCCACATTCTTACATTTTATAGGTACCTGTTACTTTGCTAAATCACCACTAGATTGTGGTACCATTACGAAACTGCATCTTACTTATGATGCTTTATTCTGAAAACAAACATGTTGACAATATTTAAAATGAGATAACAAATGAAGTTGTAAAATTGTTTCTTGAGGCGTTGGCTGTCTTTTTAAAATCGCAATTGCTGTAAAAGGGAAAGTCTCTAGGAAATTTTCTTGTTTCTATTTACTAGATGCTAGACATCATTTTTATGGAAAATTTTCACTATATAATATCGCTTTGTTGTATAAAAGTGATTTAAACGCCATTTAAGGCGGATGTAATAGAAATATTTCACCACACCTACACATTTTGATTTCACACACAAAAGAATTTCACATTACGTCTTCAAAGAAATAAGTGTAACAAATTGTTTAAGACATTTAAACTACCGCTCGTATTCGATCTTAGAGCAACTACCTTGGGTCTATAAACCTACGTTTCCATATATTTAAGTTTCCATCTATTGAAGTGTCCATATAACTTTACTGTTACGATTACATCAAAGTTTATGTTTACATTTGGTTGTCTGGATTGATGTAACAAGAGTATCCGTTCTGTATCTTGTTGGCTTATTGTTTGGATTGTTTTTTGTTGGGCCATAGCACTTCCATTCGCATTTTTATTTTTTTCATAACAGTTTTTGCATCGGTTTCTCTTGAATCTGTATTGGTGGTTTGTTCGATTCGATCGATCGGCGGAGTCTATGGACCAATCAGAAATTAGGGGGTGTGGTCTGCCTTAGGTCTCCCAATCAGAACGCGCGACCTGGGGCGGTATGCCCGTACGATCTATCCGCCGGAAGTGAGCGAGGCCTCGGCTTAGGCCCTGCAATCAATACGGCTTGGCCTAGGGCTGTATGGTACGCATCACCAATCAAGTAAAACCGCGACTGCGGTTGTCTACCTTCCTGAGGATGGACTGTCAAAAAGGCTCTTAAGACGCCAAAGGGGCCCTTATTACGGGACTAAAGACCATAAATACGTCATCAATGGGTTGAAAATGGCTTCGGAAAGAAAGTCGAAGGGCTGAATACTCGCGCACGACTGGTCAGTTGCAAGTGGGCTTGGATACTTTAACCGCCACTACTGTCAGGGAGTGGAGATATGACGTCATTCTACTCATACGTAATTCAAATTTTGTATTTAAGCATTTTTTAAATTCCTCTGGAGTTTATTAGATTTTGGGAGAATATTTGTCGATTACTTACGTTTTATGCAATTTTTTTTATACGAAGCGCAATTTAGGTATAATTTAAGTGTTTGTTCAAGTTTGTTCAATATCTGAATAACGATTAACTTTATGGGAAAATGTGAAAATATATTTTTTCACTAACGCTAAATCCACTTATTACCAGTGTGTGTATTGTTTTGGATGTGTACACGTATGTGTGTGTGTGTGTGTGTTGTGTGTGTGTGTGTGTGTGTGTGTGTGTGTGTGTGTGTGTGTGCGTGTGAGTGATGTGTTACATGACCAAACTGCACTAGGCGCCGTGAAGGCTTACTAAGGTAAACGGGTTGCCAAGTTAACAGTAATGAAGATGGACGGGTTTGACATAATACGTGTAATGATAATCTTCTCTGAAATAGTAGTCCTAGGCGAGTTTTAAGTTAACGCTACCTGAGTGTGGAAGATAGAGTTGTAATCTACTCGATAAAATCATACACAATTCAAGTTCAAACATTCAAATCGTACAACATCCCTTATACTTTAACCGAGTACGTTAAATTTCGTCTCAGTGCTAAGTCTATCTTAACCCCAGAACAACAAGCACATACACGTCAATTCAACTTTGAAAATTTTTAAGGTCAAAAAAAAGTTATCCAAAGATTATTCACTCATTGATCACACCCTGTATATCCATAAAATCAACATAGTAAGACATTATCGGGATACTTTCAAAGCCTATTAGGCTTTAACCATCCTCTTAAAATTGAAATAAACATAACCATCAGTGCGTAATATCAGAGTGTATGTGTGTTGCGTGCGCGCATGCATAGGCGTAGGCGTATGCACGCGGGTATGTGCGTGTGCTCGTGTGTTCGTGTGTGTATTACGTGAGTGAGAGTGTGTGCGTATGTGTTTGTATGCGTGTGTAACTGTACGTTTGTGTGTGTATGCCTGTGTGCGTATGCTCGGGTGTACGTGTGCGTGTGTGTATTAAATATCACCAAATTTTGAAAAATATTAATTAAGCTTATTAATTTAAACCACAAAAATCATAAACCCCTCTCTTAAAATTGGAATAAACGTAACCATTAGTGCGTCAAAATAATCTCAGTGTGTGTTGCGTGCGCACGTGCGTACGCGTGTGCGCGAATGTGCGGGCGTACGTGTATTTATGTGTTCGGGGGTGCATGTGTGCGTATGCGTGTGCATATGTACGTGTGTGAGCGTGTATGTGGATGTATGTTAATAACTACGATTACTCCAGAACGACAACGCGTACGTATTTAAAATTTGGCATTTAAGCTTGTTTTCATTTCTCTTGAAGTTGACTATTTTGTGAGAGGAAAAATGGGAATCTGGAAATTATAACTCTAAGATGTATTGCCAAAGAAATGTTTGTATATGCAAAACTATTCGTTATGTAGGAAAATGCACCAGCAAGTGTTGCGATGCCAACGGAAGTGCATGAATCTTCCAAATATGCGTCTTCCTCCATGAGTTGTGAGTACCTAAAAGTTTTTTTAGTGCCCAAACTATAGTGGGGACACTAATTGGATATAATTTATGGAGTAAGTATGTTGGAAATGAATGATCTACCCAGTGATCTATGTTATTATTTGGCTATATTTAGAAAATGGGTTTGGTATCCAGCTGTTAATATATATATATATATATATATATATATATATATATATATATATATATATATATATATATATATATACCTATAAAAGATAACCACTTCTTTCCTTTAACACGGTATAACTCGAAAACAGGTTAAACCGGGTTAGCCTAAACATTGCCTTACTTATTTGTACTGAATCGACTTTACAATTAATTAACTTTGCAGAGAAGCGATTCAATTATTTGTTGAAGAGTTTTAAAATTTTAGAAAGTTGTAAGTATTCAGCGAATTGAATTTGTCTTCAATCAAAAGTGATGTTCATGTTAAGGTTCACAGAGTATTGTGATTTTAGGAATTTGTAATATGTAATGTGAACTTAACCACGCGACAAAAAATCGGGATCGTCAATCGCGCATTAATTTTAGAGTTCGTTCCAATATTTTTCAGAGTCCGTTTATCAATTTTCCTCTTTGTGAAAACTATATCTACAAGACTGACACGTCGTAATGAAGGTACAGATCGTCTGAATTCTTTTTCTGACATTTCCCGGCACTGTGGGGCAATATATTCATTGTTAGATGATTTATACAAATCAATGCAACGCCTGGTACCAACCTCGTTTAAAATCGTTTATAAATAAACCTTATTAATGCATGGTTTGGAGTTGCTCAATAATTCCGATTATTAAACGATTTTTTGAAAAAATGATTTACTAAATTAGTTAACATTATTAACTACCTCTAGATATTACGTTGGTGATTAGTTACGAGTGTTATTTGTATTTTCTGTAAACCAACAAGAAGTTAATTTCGCATTTAATTTACATGTTTACGGTGATTAAGACAGAAATAATTTTAGTTATATTTATTACAGACTTAAGAGTTATATCTCATAAAAGTATTTGATGATAAAGGTATTAGGTAACGTTGTTATTTATGTTGATGGGATCGGTTGACCACCATTTTGAAGCTAGTTAAATTGATTTAGCACATATAGGCGAATACCGTTATGATCCAATTGCCA